>OY744540.1:21186549-21224049 GCA_963556195.1 Sepiola atlantica | reverse complement strand
TTTCTTTTCTTTTTTAATTATTTATTTTTCTTCTGTTTTTTCTCTATTTTCCATTGCTAAACAAATAAATTACGCACCCTCTTTCTCCAACACCTTTACATTTTAATTTTTTTCTTTTTCTTATTCTTCTTGTTGTTTTTCTTCTTCTTTTTCTTCTTCTTCTTCTTCTTCTTCTTATTATTATTATTATTATTATTATTATTATTATTATTCGTGAACTCTTTTTTTGTTATATTTGGGGTGGGGATTACATCTTCTTTTTCTAATACTTCAACATTTTCCCCTTCAATTTTTTTCTTCGTCTTTTTCTTCTTCTTCGTCACTTTATATTTCTTCGTAAACTTTCTTTTTCTCCTCTCGAACTTCTTTTGCTTTTTTCTTTGTTATACTGTTGCAATACCCGTTCCTTCGGGGGGACCCGGTAGCACCAAACAAAACACAACGATAGAGACAACGACGTGCTCGAAAAATTCTGTTTCTTTATTCTTCACCACCACAGCTGGTGTAAGTTGTGTATACACACACACACATATATAATTAAATATGTCTTTGTTAGTAAAAGTCCTTTGGCATTATTGTTTTTTCCCTTGTCTTACGAAGAAACCTCTTTCTTTACCTTAACGGCGGTTGATTTTCGAATCTACCCAACGTAGGTTATTTTCACGAAAACCAAGCAGAATGATTTACCTTGCAACCTAGAGGGAAACACGACAATACGTTCTGTAGCAGTCTGCTCCCGGAATCTAGGGAAGGCCTGTGATCCCCACGCCAGTTGTTTACGGCAGTTCGGCCGTGGTGGGGGTACCTCTCTTCGGGGTTGACCCACGACAAGTTTTTCTCTATATCCACGTAGCTCGATCTCTGCTACGTAAGCGCTCCTTCTTCCTTCGTTTAAAAACTGACTTTGCACTCCGGGCACCTTCTTCTTCTGGCCTCGTGCACCTGACTCTTTTAAAGGTTACTGAATCGTGTTTTTATGACGTCATACTCTGAAATAAACTCGTCGACCTCACACACCTGGGCTCGTTCAAAGGTCACCGATTCATTTCCGTTGTTCTTTTAGCCTAATTGACAATCTATCTAGTCTTCGGCTTTTCTTTATTATTGCCCTTAGCCTCCCAGTGACGTCTTATGCGTTATTACTCAACATGTCTGCATTATTATTTTACAATACCATTTCTTCAACACTTTACATTTCGTTTTATTTTTGGTGGTGGTGGTGGTGGTGGTAGTTGTGGGGTTATTATATCTTCTTTTTCTACTACTTCTACTTTTTCTCCTTCAACTCTTTCTTTTTCTTTTTCTTTCTTTTTCAACTTTCTTTTTTTCTTCCTAACTTTTTCCTTTATCTTTTTCTCTACTTTTTCTTTGATTTGAATTAATTTACTTATTTTTCTTTCTCTTTTTAAATCTATTTTCCTTCAATTCTTTTTCTTTTCTTCGTGTTCTTCTTTTTCTGTTCCAACTCTTTTCTTCGTTTTCTCTTTCTATTTCCCGCCTGATATTTTGTCTTCTTCTCTTTTTTCTTCTTCTTCTACTTCTTCTTCTTCTCCCTCTTTTTATTCTTATTCTATATATTATTTAAGACCTTAAACTCTTAATTTTTCTTCAATTCTCATATTTTTCTTTAATTGTTGTTTTTCTTTTTCTGTTCCAACTCTTTTCTTCTTTTTCTATTTCTATTTCCCGCCTAATATTTTTGTTTCTTCTTTTTCTTCTATGTCTTCTTTAAGACATTTTTACTTTTAATTCATTTTTTCAATTCTCATATTTTCTTCTTTTTTCTTCGTTTCATTCTATTTTGCATTCAACTATTCCCTTTGTTCTTGTCATCGTCTCCTTCAACTCGTTCTTTCTCTTTTTTTCTTCTTACTTTCGTTCGTTTCTTCTACCCTCCTTAAACTGTTTCTGTTTCTTATTCTGTTTTCTCCTCAATTTAAATTCACTTTTCTTTTTTTCTCTACTTTATTTTCTTTCTGCTTCAACTTTTTTCTTTTCTTTTTCTTCTTTTTTCGCTATTCTTTCTTTTTCTACTAGTGCGTTTTCGAACTCTTTGATTTGTTTATTTTTATTTTCTTTCTTTTCTTCTTTTTTGTATCATCTCGTTCGTTTTAACTCTTTTTTCTTCATCAACATTTTCATATTCTTTCTTTTCCTTCTACTTTTTTCTTAACAGTTTCTTTTTCTGTTTCTTTTTCTTTTTTTGTTTCTTTTTTTTTCTTTTTCTGTTTCTTTTTCTGTTTCTTTTTTTCTTCTTTTTCTGTTTCTTTTTCTGTTTCTTTTTCTTTTTTTTCTTTTTCTTTTTCTTTTTCTTTTTCTTTTTCTTTTTCTTTTTCTGTTTTTTTTTTCTTTTTCTGTTTCTTTTTCTTTTTGTTTTTCTTTTTCTTTTTCTGTTTATTTTTATTTTATTTTTATTATTATTGTTCTGTTTCTGTTTCTTTTTCTTTTTCTTTTTCTTTTTCTTTTTCTGTTTCTGTTTCTTTTTCTTTTTCTTTTTCTTTTTCTTTTTCTGTTTCTTTTTCTTTTTCTTTTTCTTTTTCTTTTTATTTTTCTGTTTCTTTTTCTTTTTCTTTTTCTGTTTCTTTTTCTTATTCTGTTTCTTTTTCTTTTTCTTTTTCTTTTTCTGTTTCTTTTTATTTTATTTTTATTTTTATTTTTATTTTTATTTTTCTGTTTCTTTGTTCTTTTTCTCCAACTCATTATTCTTCTTCTTAAACTATTTCCAGTTCCATTTTATTTTACTTCATTTACAATTTTTTTATTCAACTCTTTCTTGTTCTTTTATTTGAAATTTTATATTTCTTGTGTTTTTATTTCCATGCTTTATTTACTTTAATGTCCTTCATATTTCTTCTTAAACTCTATGTTTTCTTCTATTTCTTTTTAAACTATTTCTCTTTTTTCTTCCCAAATTTTTAATTTTCTACTACTTATTTTTTCTTAGTTCTTTTATTATTTCTCCTTCTTCTTCTTCTTTTGTTTTTTTCTTCTTCTTTTTCTTCTTGTCTAAAACAAAGCTTCTCCCCATCCACCACCACCGCCGTCGCTTAGACCATCACTTTGCCCCAATTTAAATGAATGGCTCTTGATAAACTTCTGGGACTGACCGTCACTTCATACTTGAAATGGAAAGCTTACATCAAAGATTGCTGGAAAAACATGGTTGGACCATTCTACCGCTCCATATGGTATTTCCCTCCTGACACAATATTCTACCTGTTTAAGAGTCAAATACGTCTTAAGATGGAGTACTGTTACCACATCTAGGAGGTGGCGCTCAGAGTACAAAACCGACTTCGAAATCTAATAGGGGTTGACCTCATCTCTCCCCTGCAACCTCATTCTCACAGAAGAGACCTTGTAAGTCTAGCTCTGCTCTATCGTTATTTTTATGATTGTTGCTCGACTGAGCTCCAACTTATGATTCTCCCTGTAAAACCGTCACAACAAAAAGTCGTCTAGCAACAACCACTGTCAATAATTACCCTTTCGCCCTCTATATACCTAAAAATAAACGGAACTTCCATGAGCAAAGTTTCTTCACTAGAACTACCTGTGTGTGGGACACAATATCGCGGGACTGCTTCTCAGCCGCCTAGAACATGATCGTTTTCAATTATAATGTTGAGAAATTTTTGTTGTAATCAAATTCTGACCAGTTTCAACTATCGTTACTAATCCTTCCGATGTTGTCTCACCTTCCACCTAGCAACCGCATTAACCCTTATCCTCGAGTGGCACGTAGGCCTTGATAAACGGTGACATGCTAATAAAAACACTTTTTTTTTATTTCATACTTCTTTTTTTATCTTCTTAAAATCTTTTTTCCGACAATTTCCTTTTATTTTTATTTTGTTTTCAATTCTCCTTTTCTTTTTATTTCTCTTTCTTTCTTCTTGTTTTTCTTTCTAAGCTTTCATTGTCTTCTTCTTCAACTATTCATGTTCTTCTTCTTCTTTTCTTCTTCTTCTTCTTTTTCTTCTTTTTCTTCTTCTTCTTCTTCAACTATTTATTTTCTTCTTCTTCTTTTTCTTTTTCTTCTTCACCTGCTCGTTCTTCTACTTCTTAAATTGTTTATTTTTCGTCAACTTTTTCTACAATTTTTACTTCTTCTTTTTGTTCTCCTTTTTGATCTTGTTCTTTTTCTACTTCTTCTTCTTCTTTTCTTCTTTTCTTCTTTTCTTCTTTTCTTCTTTTTTTCTTCTTCTTTTCTTCTTTTTCTTCTTCTTCTTCTTCTTCTTTTTCTTCTTCTTCTTTTTCTTCTTCTTCTTCTTCTTCTTTTTCTTCTTCTTCTTCTTCTTCTTCTTCTTCTTTTTCTTCTTCTTTTTCTTCTTCTTATTCTTCTTCTTCTTTTCCTTCTTGAATTCTTTCTTTTTTTCTTTTTGACATTGTATCGTTCTTTTTCTTCTTCTTCTTTTTCTTCTTCTTCTTTTTCTTCTTCTTCTTCTTCTTCTTCTTTTTCTTCTTCTTCTTCTTCTTTTCTTCTTCTTTTCTTCTTCTTCTTTTTCTTCTTCTTCTTCTTTTTCTTCTTTTTTTCTTCTTCTTCTTCTTCTTCTTCTTCTTCTTCTTCTTTTCCTTCTTGAATTCTTTCTTTTTTTGCTTTTGGACATTGTATCGTTCACCATAGTAAATAGATATAAGCACGTCATCAGATTATTTCAACAACCGCCTTCCATATTTGATTTGCCGCCTTTCCTGGGTGTTATTTTACTTTTCAAACTACCCCATTTATTTGCCCTTAAAGGCAAAATATCAAATGTTTGTTTTATATTTATTACATTTTTCTGTACTTTTATTTGTTGTAGATATTTTAAATATATCACGCTCCAAATTAAACATCCGTTCATATTTTGTTTTTTTTTAGTTTTCAAGTCTTTTATGACAGTTCGTTTAAGAAGTATTCTTATGTTTTTAGATGAGGATTGATAATTTGTATTAATTGGATTATTCAAACTACTGTTCTAATCTTCGATGTTATTAACACAACGTTTCGGCCGATGTCACCTCTGACCTTCTTCAGGTGTGTTTCGTCGAACTCGGGAATCTGTCCGGAATTTCGAACGGAACCTTTATTTAATCCACGGGGGTAGTTTGCCTCGTTCCGTCAGCCTTGCAGAGATTACATCGGCCGAAACGTTCTGAGAATAACATCTAAGGTGAGAATAGTAGTCCGAAAAATACAAGATTATTGTTGTGGTTCTTTCTTACACGTAAGTTTGGTTTGGTTTGCTATGCCATAAAACAAACCAAACGAAACTTACACGAAAAGCTGTTGTCTTCCTAACCTGTTGTTTTTATTGAACACCAGCAGGAAGATCCGACGTTGCCCGGGATTGAAGAAGGATCACTACTATGTACTTTTACCCTTTTTTTGCTCATAACACCAAATGACTTTCTTTGCATTTACCGCCCCCTTCCTCCCGTTTCTTCCCCTAATATAGTCGGAAGAAGCTGAAATGTGTGAAAACTCTCTGAATTCGTATCTTATACTACATATGGTTCACATTTAATTCTAAATCGGATATACGTATTTGAAGTTGTAAGTGAGTTATGTCCCCATGAGTCACTTAGAGGTGGTGAAATGTAGATATTCGGCACAAAGAGGGTGGAGTAGATATTCGGGACCACTTCCATTGTCTTCCCTAAATAATTTGATACATATGATATAAATTTCATCAACATTGGATATATTTGAAGTTTTAAAGGAAGTTTTTCCTCCATAGACCCGTTAGATTAGGAGGGTACTTAGAGATTCAGGACCACTTCCATTGTCTTCCCCAGAGAATTTTGTACATATGATTTTAATTTCATGAAAATAAATATGATATATTTTAAGTTTTCTGGTGGTCATGCCCCCATAGCCCCTTTAGCAGAGCACTTAGAGATTCAGGAATACTTCCATTGTCTTCCCTGATAAATTTTACATAAGAATACACTTTTAGATTTTATGTAGATTCTCTAACCTTTCTTTTTATAAGGAACATACAAACTTCACACACACATTGAGTTTTATATATATTCATATCAACTTTAATATAACCCATTTTGTAAGCAAAAGATATATATATATATATATATATATATATATATATATATATATATATATATATATATATATATATATATATATATATATATGAAGAAGAATGGAAAGGAATTAGAGAAGCAAAAGCCAAATCAAATTTCAATTCAATTGCTCAGAGCAAGGTATATTCCGCAAAAAGGCAATTTATTCAAGTTAAATTTTCCTTAAGCCAGGCTTTTCAAAGATCAAAATCTTATCATCAGAGGAAGTCGCTGGGATAGATAAGTTGGCAAAGGCCAAGATTTAAAATTTGAAAAAATAAAATAAAAGTTGTAGGGAAAGAAACACAGGGCAAAACTCTGCCCGAATGCAAGCAAATGTCCGAGTGCTAAAAAGTCGACACCGGACTTTTTAGCAATCGGACATTTGCTTGCATTCGGGCAGAGTTTTGCCCTGTGTTTCTTTCCCTACAAGAGAGAGAGAGAGAGAGAGAGAGAAAGAGAGAGAGAGATAGATAGATGGAGAGAGAGAGAAGAAAGAGAGAGGGAGAGGAAGAGAGAGATAAATGGAGATAGAGAAAGAGATGAGGGGAGAGATAATTGAATGTGATATCTTCATTAATATAAAGTTAGGTATGTGCATGTGTTTTTATATTTGTTTGTACAGGATTAACTTCTAAACTAATTAATCGATCATTATGAATTTAGGGACACAGCTGCTAATCGTAAGGATGGGTAATGTGGGCTGTATTTAGTTCAATTTAGTTCCATGCAAAGGGGGTAAAAAGGTGCTAGAAACCCTTTCGTGAAAATTCAGATACATCCGATTTTTGTGAATTTTTTACAATAAATTGATAAATATCCACAAATTTCAGTTTCTTTGAAGTATTCTAAAGAGTTTTTAGGTACACAGCCTCCCATTTGAAGATTCAAATATTTCAGATTTACATTAAATTTTATCCATATTCATTAGACACCAATTAAGCAAAATTCATTGAATTTCAATTTCTTCTTAAGACCTCTTGAGCTTAAGACTAATATTGTAGCTACTTTTTAGAATCAACATCATATAATGGATTTTGAATATAATTAGAATAAGGATTCTAGACATAAGGTTTAGTATTATTACATCTTAATTTTAATTTTCATAAGGCAACATAAAAGTGGTGCAAAACTGTTCTGTTCGAGGAATTCAATTTTACCCGTCCTGGGACGGGTATTCTTCTAATATATATATATATATATATATATATATATATATATATATATATATTAATTACTATACCCCAACCCTCCATCATCCTCTAGAAGTGTTGTATAACTTAGAGTGAACTATCTTCTAGTCTTGATGCTATATTTTAAATTCGAAATTGGTGTCTATACCCTGTGCTAATGAAGAGACTTGAAATCTATATCGTCCCATGAACGATCGTATTTTTCTACTTATTTCTCCTATAACACTAAATTACACACACACACACACACACATATATAGTCTCGGAAGTATCTCAACCATTAAAACTATATACGGAAAAAAAATCCCTTAAGTCCGAATTCGTTCAGTGGAAAATCACTCATGTAAGTCAATTTAATTTTTACAGTTATTATATTAGTTTGCTTCTAACATTATTTAAGGGATCATCAGTTGTTTACCATGAAAAACTGTTTCGGGAATTTAAAAACAAGACAGTATTTAATTTCATGGCTTCCCAGCAGAGTTGATCAGACCCCACTTCCCTTAAAAGACAAAAACATAAACGTTCCGTATACTAAATCTTAGTTTTGTTCCGTATAAATGTTTTGCTAACTTATATTAGTTATTAAAAAAAAAGAAGTCCTCCTTACCTGTGTTGTTCGTCTGTCTAATAAAATGTATCCGTTACTTACAAAAATGTTGCTGCATTTTAAAGTGTTTAGACGACCCCATTACACTACTTTTATGGTGATTAATGTATTTTTAGTTTTAGTTTTATATTAAAAATATAAAAAATATCAAAGTATCAAAATATTAAAATATTAAAAAAAAAAAATGTTTATCATATATATATACATATATAAACTTTTAGTCCTTTTTTCTCCCCTCCTCCTTCTCCGCCTCCTCCTCCTTTGTTGTTTAATTCCTTGTCATCAATTTTAAATAAATACTAATCTTCCTTACCCACTCACAGCGTTCGTAAGCTTACCTGTCGATTTTTTCTCTTTCTTCTTCTTTTTTTTAACATTTCTTTCTTTCTTTATCCCTTTCTACTTTATCCTTTATATATATATATATATATATATATATGTGTGTGTGTGTGTGTGTGTGTGTATATATATATATATATATATATATATATATATATATATATATATATATATATATATATAGCACTAGATAAAATGAAAGAATAAAATAAGGTGAGACTCAAATTTTATTTGCATTCAATGTTCAAGCAAAGTCCTTTAAAGTCCTTAACTCATGAGTTTTCAAAGAAAATCTTCTCCTCAGAGGACCATTACCGCAATGACATTACTGCAGGTAATAAAATTAAACTTTGAAAATATATCAAAAAAAATTTACATAAAATTATATAAAACATCAAATATATCGGCCCAAAACATACTTTTTTGCTAAACTTATACAGTTCATCCAAGTCATAAAGTTTAAAACAGCTTCAAGAAAGATGTCAAAGAGGTTGATTAAAAAACAATCCAGGTGGTGAATGGTATTCCAAAAACGAAAAAGTTATCCAGGCGGGAGATTTTTTTTACTATCGATATATATATATATATATATATATATATATATATATATATATATATATATATATATATATATAAAGAGAGAGAGAAAGCGAGAGAGAGAGAGAGAGAGAGAGAGAGAGCGAATGATTATTGAAAATTCTAATTGCAAATACTCAGTCTTTACACAGTGTAGTATCTGTTTCGATGGATACTGCACCCCATACTGGTGTTGTTTTGGCCTTCGGGGCTTAATTTACGCCGGTCTATGGGTCTGTCCTGCGCAGTTCTAGGAGGTCCACCCTCCCAGGCTTCTCATCCCCTCTTTGGGGAGGAGTAAGTTTATTGCTTACTGCCTGAGGCGCCTCTACCGGGGAATGCCGACGGGGGCTGCCCAGGCAATTTTTAAACCCCACTTTCCCGACCCGACCTTGGGTCACATCTTACTTGTGGGAGTAAGATAAAAACTGGCCTTGTGCCTAACTCCTGGAGAGGAGTAAATCAATACTCAGTCTTTACACATATTATTTATTTTTGTAATAGCAGAATTTACGATGGTCTTACAATTGTTTCGCAACGTGCGATATGCTACAATTAAACGCACTTACACGTTGCTCATATATAATAGATTAATGTAGTTTGCTTAAAGCATTGTTTAGTGTATAAATAAAGGTAATTTATAGAAGTCAATACAATGCAGAGGTGTAACGGATAAACACGAACTAGAAGCAAATTAAGACATATAACGGTGGAATGAGTTTTGCGGTTTCCATTTTTTATTAATATAATTTTTTTTTTGATTTATTTTGTTCGATTGTATTTCCGATAATATATATAGTATGTCATGTATTGAGCTCCTTGTTTTGTTTATGCTATTCTTTGCACTGATAATATTATTAAGCAAGCGATTATTTATTCCGCGCGATTGGATAGGAGTAAAGACCTGTATGAGTCTCATTTTTTACTTCATGGTATTATTTGCTTATATCCAGCCCGGCGGGTTAAATAATCGCTTGTTTAGTAATATTATCCACGCAAACAGTAGCACTAATAAAAAGAAACACACTCTACATATATATATATATATATATATATATATATATATATATATATATATATATGTGTGTGTGTGTGTGTGTGTGTGTGTGTGTGTGTGTGTGTGTGTGTGCGTGTGTAGTAAGTTGTGAAAATATATTTATGGTAATTAAGCTACCTAGCTCTACTTAAATAATCGAGCACTGTTGAAGTAAATACTGAAGATTCATACATAAAAAATTATATCTCCTTATAAAATTTTATGTGGATACATGAAATAGTAATATATATATATATATATATATATATATATATATATATATATATATATATATATATAGTAAGTTGTGAAAATATATTTATGGCAAGTAAGCTACCTAGCTCTACTTACGTATCGAGCACTGTTGAAGTAAATACTGAAAATTTATACATAAAAAATTATATCACCTTATAACATTTTATGTGGATACATGAAATAGTAATATATATATATATATATATATATATATATATATATATGTGTGTGTGTGTGTGTGTGTGTGTGTGTGTAATCACATAATTCAAGCCATAACATAACAGAAAGAACAAAATATATATATCCAATTTAATTTTTGTTAAAAACAACAATAAAAAAAACTTTATAAACTAAAAAACACCTACAGTGGCCGCAAGTTCTCGCAGAACGCTACGCCCACAAACTTACCTGTTTTCCCTCTCTGTTAATACTACTGCATAATTACAAGGGCAATCCGCACGGCTACTTCTCTGACTGCCACTACTACTGCTACTACAAGCAATATTTGGTTTATTCTCTTGTCATCTTTCCAGAGAGGAATCTCCTCCTCTTCCATACAGGCACGGTCGTAGAACATATGTCAGTAGTGGTAAAGCGACCCGATACTTTTTTGTTTCAATTTGAAGTTATGCCACACTTATGCAAGGCCGTAATCACGGCTGGTTACCTGTACGTCCTGATTGCTATAATTAACGCAACCCTACACCTGGTAGACAACAACGACGACGACCCCACAATTAATATTAAAATCAACGACAATAATAATAATAATAATAATAATAATATTAATAATAATATTGATAATAATAATAACAATAATAATTATTTGAAGAGGCAATTACAAAAATTTCACTGGCGTCAGTATCAACTCCAGCAGCAGCAGCAACAGCGAAAACAGCAGCAGGGTCACACCGAAACTCTGGAACTTCCCCGAACGGAAGCGCTCTTACAAAAGTCCCAGGAAATCGCCAGTAATAGTGGAAGAACGAGGAGCCGGACTCTCGGGCATCATAGCAGGAGTAGTAGTAGTAGTAGTAGTAGTAGTAGTCGGCATCATTTAAGTTTAAGTAGAAACATCCTTGGAGATGGGGACGGTGGTGTCCTTGCAGATAATGGGGCACGGGGGAATCGGAGCGAAAGCGCGGGGAGCCAGCTCCTTCTACAGGACCGCGAGATGCGGATCGAAGTGTTCGAGGGCATTATCGATAAGCTGTTGGAGATGGGTCGCGATGGCACCATGCAGCGCATCCCGTTCTCGTCGGGGATGCTGAGCCTCGTGTTGGACCCGAACTACTATGAATCATGGAAAGAGGGAACGCCGAAACCGTGGCAACAATTGTTGCAAGAATATCTCCAACAACAACAACAACAACATCAACAACAACAACAACAACAACAACAACAACCAAAACTAAACAGAGAAGCGCACAAGAAACCCCGCCATTCGATTTACGGTAAGTTTTAAAAGTTTTACAACTTTTTAGTTTATCTATGTGTACGTTCGTTTATTATCACTGTGGACCCGAGGGTCTTATGTCCCATTCTCCCCCCAAAAACACTGATACAGGTTAGCAGTGTACAGATGGGGGGGGGGTAGCAATAGATATCAAAATTGGAGAGAGGGGCATCCAATCATATATAAATTATCTCCCTTTCTCATAATATTTCTCAGTACTAGGACTTATACTTGAGTCTTTGGGGCATCCAATCATATTTAAACTATCTCCCTTTCTCATAATATTTCTCAGTACTAGGACTTATACTTGAGTCTTTGGGGCATCCAATAATATTCAAACTATCTCCCTTTCTCATAATATTTCTCAGTACTAGGACTTATACTTGAGTCTTTGGGGCATCCAATAATATTCAAGCTATCTCCCTTTCTCATAATATTTCTCAGTACTTGGACTTATACTTGAGTCTTTGGGGCATCCAATCATATTTAAACTATCTCCCTTTCTCATAATATTTCTCAGTACTATGACTTATACTTGAGTGTTTGGGGCATCCAATCATATTCAAACTATCTCCCTTTCTCATAATATTTCTCAGTACTAGGACTTATACTTGAGTCTTTGGGGCATTCAATCATATTTAAACTATCTCCCTTTCTCATAATATTTCTCAGTACTAGGACTTATACTCGAGTCTTTGGGGCATCCAATAATATTCAAACTATCTCCCTTTCTCATAATATTTCTCAGTACTAGGACTTATACTTGAGTCTTTGGGGCATCCAATCACATTCAAACTATCTCCCTTTCTCATAATATTTCTCAGTACTAGGACTTATACTCGAGTCTTTGGGGCATCCAATCACATTCAAACTATCTCCCTTTCTCATAATATTTCTCAGTACTAGGACTTATACTCGAGTCTTTGGGGCATCCAATCATATTTAAACTATCTCCCTTTCTCATAATAATTCTCAGTACTAGGACTTATACTCGAGTCTTTGGGGCATCCAATCATATTTAAACTATCTCCCTTTCTCATAATATTTCTCAGTACTAGGACTTATACTCGAGTCTTTGGGGCATCCAATCACATTCAAACTATCTCCCTTTCTCATAATATTTCTCAGTACTAGGACTTATTTTATTGACCTCTTCAGGAGGTTTGATACAGGGTCAGGTGTTAAATTTAAAAGCCATTGTGCTAGGATTAGCGCACTATCACCCTAAAAAATGTCTGAGCAGGTCAGTCTGCATTCCCCGGTAGGAGCACCTCAGGCGATTAGCAATAAACTAACCCCTTCTCAAAGAGAAGGTAAAGCCTGGGAGGGTGGACCTCCTGGGACTGAACAGGACCACACCTCAGACCGACAACAACAAAGTCACTGTCGGACTGATTGTCGAGAACGTGTCTGAAATTTATTCATTCATTTCGTATGAATCAGATGATTCTGTTGTTGGCATTGGTTTCCCCGATATTTTTCTAGTTTGGATTCTTTCTAGAAAGACATAGGCTACTTACAGGAGGAACCACGTGAAGGTTGCCAACATCCTAAATGAAAGTGTTTCTGTCGATCGAACTGGATTCAAACTTGGCACACCCGGTCTGTGTCGTTAACCATTTAGCCGGCGTCACCTCCCGTGTCTGAAATAAGTTTAGGCAACTTATTCAATAGAACTTACATTTGAATTTTAGGGGTATACAATCAAGGAGTTTGACCTCGTGTATCACCAGGGCATCACCAGACCTCTGCACGTCACTGATACAAGGCACCCGCTATAAGATTACTCTTTGTTCCTGGCCCTCGGGCTAGGATCAGAATTCAACAACGGGTTGATACATGTTACGAGCCTTTATAAAATAGGGTCAGGTATACATACATGAACTGCCTGAAGATTGCGCACACAGTTCTGGGTCTTTTTAGTACCCGCCACGGTCAAAGTAGCTTCTTGGCCAGTCAAGTGAGTGAACCCTGTCCCCTTTTTTATTTTTTTAGTAATAAAGATCTTCCATGATGCCCACTCTCCACTTTTATTTTTGCCCTCAATTGTTTTATTTTCAATCTTGAAAGGACACTATTCCTTTCCAAATTCAATCCTTATTTATTTTGCTCCCACTTAAGTCCCACTCCCACTTAGAGATTGACCTGCTTGTTTTCGGTTCTAAATAAACCGGAACACTGTGGGCAGTCTATTCATAGAAAGGGTTAGGGGGAACCCTTTTTTATGGAAATCGCTCTAGACAAGGCATGAAGCCACTTGATGTAAGGAGCTAAAATAATATCCACTTCAAGATAAAAAAATTAGCCAATGATAAATGTTATATGGATAGATTCTAATCCAGAAAACAGCAATTCTTCCTCCCCTGCCGGAAATATCTCTCATGGAATGTGAGGACTAAAGGACAAAATAAGGAAAGCAGGAGTTTCGAGGCTTCCGAAAATAAACCCACTTTCTACTTTCCATGTACTTACTTCCATCTTAATAACCTGCCCCTAATTTTATTTGATTTTTTGTTTTTTTCTTTTTGGGGGGTGTTTTTTTATTGTCCAATTCCCCATCATCTGTAAATATCTTTTGTAAATAAAATTAATTTTAACCCATTGTGGTTATTTTAAATGAGGTAGTCAATAGAGTGAATGTGGTATTGTGGTGACTCATGAAGTGAACATGATGGACAAGTAAAGAATGAAAAGAACAATGCTTGGACAAATTGGTCAAAACACATCTAGTTAAGAGTAGGATGGACAGAGGGTGACCAATGACCCCCTACCCATACGATCCCCACACTTTTGATAGCCTTGTGCCTTATTTTTTAAAATTTGTTTACCTTTTTTTTTTAAATAAATAATTCAAAGTGTAGTATCTGTTTTGTCTTCAGTCGGAAGAGGAAAGATCCTTGTAGACTGGGACACTTTCATAGTAAATTATGTATTTTAAAAGCTTTTCAAAATGCGACATTATATCAAAAAGTTGAAGTTTGACAGAATTTTAATTTGAACAAGACTATCGCAATATGTATGACGCATCTTTAAAAAAAGAATATATGTTGCGAATTCCCAACACCCAACTTAAACTGTGAACATTAATCGTCTGTTCGAAAAAAGAAGTTTATTTTGATATACGTACACACTAAGCGCAAGCTTTATTCAATAAATTATTTGTTTTGTAAGGACGGCATGTCTATGGCAGCACCTCAAAGAGCATTTGTGATTGAAAGCTTTCTGATTCTCTCTCTCTCTCTTTTGATCTGAATCACGTGATGCAATGGGAAAAAAGTTGTTTGTTTCTTTTAACACCTCTAAAACCAAGCTTCTCTTTTTTCACCACCAACGCTCGGATCCTCGTTTTGACCCAGTCGAAATCGATAGCTCTCTTATTTGAAGAAGCTCATAGAAATGACTTTCACACCAGATCTAAAATGGAAGACATATATCCGTTGCTACGGTTGCTGAGAAAATGGTTGGATCATTCCACTGCTCCAGAAAGCACCTGACTCCTGATGTAACCCTCTACCTATGTAAGAGTTAGATACGTCCTAAGACAGACATATGGTTGGATCATTCCACTGCTCCAGAAAGCACCTGACTCCTGATGTAACCCTCTACCTATGTAAGAGTTAGATACGTCCTAAGACAGACATATGGTTGGATCATTCTACTGCTCCAGAAAGCACCTGACTCCTGATGTAATCCTCTACCTATGTAAGAGTTAGATACGTCTTAAGACAGACATATGGTTGGATCATTCTACTGCTCCAGAAAGCACCTGACTCCTGATGTAACCCTCTACCTATGTAAGAGTTAAGATACGTCTTAAGACAGACATATGGTTGGATCATTCTACTGCTCCAGAAAGCACCTGACTCCTGATGTAACCCTCTACCTATGTAAGAGTTAGATAGTCCTAAGACAGACATATGGTTGGATCATTCTACTGCTCCAGAAAGCACCTGACTCCTGATGTAACCCTCTACCTATGTAAGAGTTAGATAGTCCTAAGACAGACATATAGTTGGATCATTCTACTGCTCCAGAAAGCACCTGACTCCTGATGTAACCCTCTACCTATGTAAGAGTTAGATACGTCCTAAGACAGACATATGGTTGGATCATTCCACTGCTCCAGAAAGCACCTGACTCCTGATGTAACCCTCTACCTATGTAAGAGTTAGATACGTCCTAAGACAGACATATGGTTGGATCATTCCACTGCTCCAGAAAGCACCTGACTCCTGATGTAACCCTCTACCTATGTAAGAGTTAGATAGTCCTAAGACAGACATATGGTTGGATCATTCTACTGCTCCAGAAAGCACCTGACTCCTGATGTAACCCTCTACCTATGTAAGAGTTAGATAGTCCTAAGACAGACATATAGTTGGATCATTCTACTGCTCCAGAAAGCACCTGACTCCTGATGTAACCCTCTACCTATGTAAGAGTTAGATACGTCTTAAGACAGACATATGGTTGGATCATTCTTCTGCTCCAGAAAGCACCTGACTCCTGATGTAACCCTCTACCTATGTAAGAGTTAGATACGTCTTAAGACAGACATATGGTTGGATCATTCTACTGCTCCAGAAAGCACCTGACTCCTGATGTAACCCTCTACCTATGTAAGAGTTAGATAGTCCTAAGACAGACATATGGTTGGATCATTCCACTGCTCCAGAAAGCACCTGACTCCTGATGTAACCCTCTACCTATGTAAGAGTTAGATACGTCTTAAGACAGACATATGGTTGGATCATTCTACTGCTCCAGAAAGCACCTGACTCCTGATGTAACCCTCTACCTATGTAAGAGTTAGATACGTCCTAAGACAGACATATGGTTGGATCATTCCACTGCTCCAGAAAGCACCTGACTCCTGATGTAACCCTCTACCTATGTAAGAGTTAGATACGTCCTAAGACAGACATATGGTTGGATCATTCTACTGCTCCAGAAAGCACCTGACTCCTGATGTAACCCTCTACCTATGTAAGAGTTAGATAGTCCTAAGACAGACATATGGTTGGATCATTCCACTGCTCCAGAAAGCACCTGACTCCTGATGTAACCCTCTACCTATGTAAGAGTTAGATAGTCCTAAGACAGACATATAGTTGGATCATTCTACTGCTCCAGAAAGCACCTGACTCCTGATGTAACTCTCTACCTATGTAAGAGTTAGATACGTCCTAAGACAGACATATGGTTGGATCATTCTACTGCTCCAGAAAGCACCTGACTCCTGATGTAATCCTCTACCTATGTAAGAGTTAGATACGTCTTAAGACAGACATATGGTTGGATCATTCTACTGCTCCAGAAAGCACCTGACTCCTGATGTAACCCTCTACCTATGTAAGAGTTAGATACGTCTTAAGACAGACATATGGTTGGATCATTCTACTGCTCCAGAAAGCACCTGACTCCTGATGTAACCCTCTACCTATGTAAGAGTTAGATAGTCCTAAGACAGACATATGGTTGGATCATTCCACTGCTCCAGAAAGCACCTGACTCCTGATGTAATCCTCTACCTATGTAAGAGTTAGATACGTCTTAAGACAGACATATGGTTGGATCATTCTACTGCTCCAGAAAGCACCTGACTCCTGATGTAACCATCTACCTATGTAAGAGTTAGATACGTCCTAAGACGGAGTACTGCTGTCGCATCGTCACGACTGTAAAACATCTGGATACCTATTCCTAAAAAGCACGAAAGAAAGAGAAGAAAAAAGTTTTAAGTATCATTGATCAATCAGCTCATCCAACCTATTCTAATAGACTTACAATAACCTAATGTCCTCACAACGTCGAAGGAATGGCGCAAATGCTGGTCGTTGAGGCCAAATTTGATTGTCTTACTTGTCTTTGAAGAAGAGGTAAGTAACAAATGACGAATGCCTTTTATGTTTTTGTTTTTATTTTGATTTTGTGTTTTTCATTCTTGCGCAGTTTAACGATCATTTTGAATTATTTTCTCAGAATTTTTATTCATTTCACAGCTTCATGTTTATTTCAAAGTTCATCACAGCTAGTATATTTACCTCCTTTCCAGGTTAGACACAAGGTCAGGTGTGGTTATTATAAAAAAAGGCCAGCGCATTAGGATTAGTGCACTCTTATCTGCAAAAAAAATGCCTGAGCCGCCCCATCGGTATTCTATGATAAGGGTGCCGATTTGCAATAAACGAACCTGTTCTCAAAGAGAAGGTAAACCCTAGGAGGGTTGACCTCCTGAGACTGAACAGCACTATACCTCGGCCTGACAGAGCCGGGCCAGAAAAATCACAACAGTTCATCTTCTGTCGGGCTGGTTGTTAAGAACGTATCGTCGATTGCTGTGCTGTATATTAAGTTCGTCGCAGTGAATGGTAAAACTCAAACATAGAAAAGTAGAAGTCGACACGAAAACAAAACAGAATCTCTAATCTAAAGAGAAAGATGCACTGAATCGAGAGAACTTTTTTCGGAGTTAAAATATTTATTTTTAGCTATTTACGTTTTTAATTAAATGTCGAATTCGAAATCAAAGAGTTACACATCGGCGGACGTGGATTATGATTATATATACATGTAAATGGGAAAAGAAGGATGAAAGTAATCCGACGTAATGGGAAATGAAAAAGGGAAAAACCAATAAGGATGTTTTTTTTTATGTGTTCATCAACGTTTCGTCTTTATTTGTAAGACTTCTTCAGGATGATAATATTAAGAAAAATGTCATGCAAGTACGTGAACATATTGGCTTGACGGGAAGACGTGGTAGCCACTACTGGAAGCAGTAGGACCGACGTCCGGGCTTGGTGATGTCAGTCGCGTGGAATCTGGCATCACCAAGCCCGGACGTCGGTCCTACTGCTTCCAGTAGTGGCTACCACGTCTTCCCGTCAAGCCAATATGTTCACGTACTTGCATGACATTTTTCTTAATATTATCATCCTGAAGAAGTCTTACAAATAAAGACGAAACGTTGATGAACACATATAAAAACATCCTTTTTGGTTTTTCCTTTTTCATTTCCCATACACGTAAATATATGTATATTAAACATTTTCGTAGATTGCGATGACGCGAATGTCTATCCATGTAAATATTAAGTTTTCAGTTTTCAATTATCTGAATCAGAAAACTGTAACTTAAAAGTTACAGTTTTCTGATTCAGATAATTCGATAGGAATTTTGGGATCTTTTAAAAAAAGAGCCTCGTCAAGAAAAATACCCACATATCTCTGCCCATATACCTCCGCTCCCCCAATTTTTCTGCTCCCCGCCCCCAAACTACCCCCTCCAAATATCTCCCCCCCCCCCAAAAAAATATTACCTCCACCCCCCACAAATACCTCTTCCTCCCCCCCAATACCTCCTCCCCCAATACCTCTGCCCCGCCCAAAAATACCTCCGCCCCACTCCCAATACTTCCACCATCCAATATCTCCCCCATCCCATCCCTCAAAATACCTCCCCCACAAATACATCCGCCCCAACAAATACCTCTTCCTCCCCCCAATACCTCCGCCCCGCCCAAAATACCTCCGCCCCACTCCCAATACTTCCACCATCCCTATATCTCCCCCATCCCATTCCTCAAAATACCTCCCCCACAAATACATCCGCCCCCAACAAATACTTCTTCCTCCCACCCAGATATCTCTGCCCTCCAAAAAATATCTCCGCCCTCACCCCTAAATACCTACAACTCCCCAAAAAACATACAGAAGAATTTGGGTTCTACTAAACGAAACGTTTTATTACTAACTCAAGAGCATAAAAAGATCGTCTCCCTTAAATTTCTGCTTCCACATAAACTTACAAAGATAGCTGCCCACCATTCCACGATACGTTCCACAGTGGCGTTTATTCTGCATTGTGTACAGTCTAACCCTTTCCCTATCACTAAACCCTAATGAAACGCATGTTTAGACATGACTCACAAATGTAGGCCAAGGTGGTGTGCGCACATTGCGCATAACTGGCGGAGTTATTTGGGGGCGGGGGGCAAAACTCATTTTCCATTAGTGCCGGATCTCTTCTACATAAAGAAAACGAATTCTTGAGTATTGATTTACTCCTCTCCAGGAGTTAAGCACAAGGTCAGTTTTTATCTTACTCCAACAAGTAAGATGTGACCCAAGGTCGGGTCGGAAAAATGGGGTTTAAAAATTGCCTGGGCAGCCCCGTCGGCATTCCGGGTAGGGGCGCCTCAGGCAGTAAGAAATAAACTTATTTGTTCAAAAGGGCTCAAATTCGAGATAGATCTCTATAAATATACATTATATAAACATTTGAAATGATTTACACAAATCAATTTATGTTTCAATACTCAATGTACCATGTCGGAACCACAAGTGTATAATGAAAATTCATCCTCACCCAAAAGAGCTTTTAAATTGATGTAATTAACGTTATGTGTTGGGATGGTTTGATCGCCGCTGCGACATTTGATCAGTGTTAAGATCACTCTAAGTTGCGTTGGCACCGAGGCGCCGACCGAAAAAAAAAAACAATCGATGATTAGAATTAAGTTTCAACAATTAAATACTAATGAGTTTGTCATAAATAAATCATTAATGAGTATTGATTTACTCCTCTCCAGGAGTTAGGCACAAGGCCAGTTTTATCTTACTCCCACAAGGTAAGATATGACCCAAGTTTGGGTCGGGAAAGTGGGGCTTGAAAAGCCAGCGCCCGAGAGGTGAGCACTCTGGCCATTAAAAATTGTCTGGGCAGCCGCGTCGGAATTCCCCGGTAGGAGCGCCTCAGGCAGTAAGAAATAAACTTACTCCTCCCCAAAGAGGGGCGGCAAAGCCTGGGAGGGTGGACCTCCTAGAACTGCACAGGATTGACCCATAGACCGGCGTAAATCAAGCCCCGAAGGCCAAGACAATACCAGTCTATGGGGTGTAGTATTTATTTACTCCTCTGCAGGAGTTAGGCACAAGGCCAGTTTTATCTTACTCCCACAAGTAAGATGTGACCACAGGTCGGGTCGAGTAAGTGGGGTTTGAAAAGCCAGCGCCCGAGAAAGTGAGCACTCTGGCCATTAAAAATTGCCTGGGCAGCCCCGTCGGCATTCCCCGGTAGGGGCGCCTCAGGCAGTAAGCAATAAACTTACTCCTCCCCAAAGAGGGGAGGCGAAGCCTGGGAGGGTGGACCTCCTAGAACTGCACAGGACAAACCCACAGACAGGTGGAATCAAGCCCCGAAGGACAAGACGACACCCGTCTATAGGGTGCAGTATCCATCGGAACAGATACTACACTTTTATCTTGGCCAAGGCTAATGAGTAACAGTGTCATTTTGTGTCTAAATCGTACATGTTTTTGTAACCGATCAATTCTTAATTAACTTGAAAAGACTTTTGTTACATACAGCACCTGGCCTTCCCAAATGGTAACGTGTGTAGTACTTCCCATACTCGCTTAAACCACGGTGATGCTAACGAGAACCGGTGTGTCAACGTCATTATAAAAAAATGCAGCGTTTCCGAGTTTGGGTCCAGAAGTCATCAAAAAAGACAATCAGTGCCAATGGCGTTGCTAGAACAGCTCTTTCTATTACCAAAAAAAATGTTATTCCTTCAAACAACTTGGGAAATAGGGACGTCATAATCGATTTAAAAGCTTTTTGGGGGAAGGGATGTATTTTCATTATAAACTTGTGGTCCTGACGTGGTACATTGAGTACTGAAACATGAATTGATTTGTGTAATTGTTATTTCCCGCAAACAGCTTGGGAAATAGGGACGTCATAATCGATTATTGATAGCATATCTTAAGCTAAGCTAAATGTCGAGGTTTATTTTCCCGCCCTCGCTCATTAGTATGCATACAAGAGATACGTCTCCGTCACAAAGCGCAGTTGTCCTTCTAGAAATCGAGATATGCAATCATTTTCATACAAAATGGTCGCATGTTTGATGCAATCTTTTGCGTGAATTATTTTGTCCCTTTTGAGAACAAGAAATTAATTTTGTCTCGTAGTGTAACAGTAGAAAAAGAAGGAAACCAGAAAGTTTCGTTACATCTATTTATATTTGCGTTTCAGTTTGGTTACATCTATTCATATTTGCGTTTCAGTTTCGTTACATCTATTCATATTTTCGTTTAAGTTTCGTTACATCTGTTCATATTTTCGTTTAAGTTTCGTTACATCTGTTCATATTTTCGTTTAAGTTTCGTTACATCTATTCATATTTTCGTTTAAGTTTCGTTACATCTATTCATATTTGCGTTTAAGTTTCGTTACATCTATTCATATTTGCGTTTAAGTTTCGTTACATCTATTCATATTTTCGTTTAAGTTTCGTTACATCTATTCATATTTTCGTTTAAGTTTCGTTACATCTATTTATATTTTCGTTTAAGTTTCGTTACATCTATTCATATTTTCGTTTAAGTTTCGTTACATCAATTCATATTTTCGTTTAAGTTTCGTTACATCTATTCATATTTTCGTTTAAGTTTCGTTACATCTATTCATATTTTCGTTTAAGTTTCGTTACATCTATTCATATTTTCGTTTAAGTTTCGTTACATCTATTCATATTTTTGTTTAAGTTTCGTTACATCTATTTATATTTTCGTTTAAGTTTCGTTACATCAATTCATATTTTCGTTTAAGTTTCGTTACATCTATTCATATTTGCGTTTTAAGTTTCGTTACATCTATTCATATTTTCGTTTAAGTTTCGTTACATCTGTTCATATTTTCGTTTAAGTTTCGTTACATCTATTCATATTTTCGTTTAAGTTTCGTTACATCTGTTCATATTTTCGTTTAAGTTTCGTTACATCTGTTCATATTTTCGTTTAAGTTTCGTTACATCTATTCATATTTTCGTTTAAGTTTAATGTAACAGTAGAAACTGAAGGAAACCAGAAAGTTTCGTTACATCTATTCATATAGGAAATTAGCAGAGACAATTATCACTTCAGCCCGAAATCATTTAAATCTCAATTAAACAAAGTAATTACTCACTTTTTTAGGGCTAAATTGACTTTTAACAGTCCCGTGTTCTATTACTTTCGTTCCGGACGACGATTGCTACTACTACCTTTGACCGATGTAACCTCCGACCTTCTTTAAATGCACCTTGTCGAACTCGGAAATCTTTATGTCGAACTCGGGAATCTGTACGGAATTTCAAACGGAACCTTTTATTTAATCAACGATGGTAGAAATTTACTACAGATTCCCGAGTTCAACATAAATATTCCCGAGTTTGATGAGATACACCTGAAAAATATCGGAGTTTACATCGGTCAAAACGTTGTGAGAATGACATCTGATGAGAACAATATTCCGAATAATCAAAATAATCCAAATTATCAATCCTCATCAAAACATTCTTAAACATAATAGAGATATTGATCCTTTTTATCTTTTTGTGGCTGTAATAATGAAAGCAATTAAAAAGAACAACAACGCCATTATTTTCTCTGGTCTGCATATTATTTTCTTGTTGATTTACATAGCTTTTTTAACAGCAAGTTCATCTAAATGATTGTATCTTCCTGGCCGTCCCCCATAGGTGTGGTAGAAGAGTATGGGAAAAAAAACGTCCGTTCGCTTCGACGTCAAATATCGAAGAAACAGAATCTATTTTGCCTCTGTGCCACGTCGACTTATGGCCATAACGTAACGCCATGTTCACATAGACTTAATTCTTATTTCTAACTGCTAATGGAATTTTCCACTTGCTTAGCTTACTCTAACCTTATGTGGAAAATTCCGTTTTTCGCACTATTTTTACACACAAACATCCAATTTTTCTGCAAATGATGACAAAGGAAGTGGTCAGAGGTATAAAATGGTGTAAATAATTAAAAACAGAAGGGGAGATGGAAGGTACAGAAAGAGAAAGATAAAGAAAGAGAAAGAGGGGGAGTGAAAGAAAGAGAAAGAAACATAGAGGGTGTGGAGAGAGGATGAGAAAAAAAGATGTAGATCTTTTCTTTTTTTTCTTTTTGTGGCTGTATTAATGGAATCAATTAAAAAGAACAGCAACTCCATTATTTTCTCTGGTCTGTATATTAAAATGAACAGCATTTTTTTACTCTTATTTACACCAAACAAGGCACATTGCCACTGAGGCGTAGGAGCTACTGTGAATTAGGGGCACTCTAAGTTAGGAGTTTAGCAGCAAGATGTCTGTTCGCATTACATTTAAATTTCTGCATGTTAGTACAGCCAGGGAAGCAGAAAACAGGGAGGTAATTCCAAAGTCTAGTAGTTCGAGGGAAGAAACTTAGAGTAGAAAACTTTGCGGCATCTAGGGACCTCTACAGTCAAGGTGTGGGATGTTGCTGTTTGTCGGGTTGGTCGGGAGTATTTACGTCAAGGGGGCACCAGTGCTACGAGTTCGTCGGAGCGTATTCCATTAAAATACTATTAAAACAAGCAAAGGGATGCAAAATTGCGGCGATGGGACAGGGGTTAGAGCTTGGTTGACAGTGCAGGACCTATTAGATTGGAGACTCTTTTGGGGACCCTGTCGAATAGGGATAGACAACAATTCTATTATTTTTTTCTGGCCTGCATATTATTTTCTTGTTGATTTACGTAAAAAAAGATGAAAAAGAGCGGAAGAGATTGAAGCCAGGAAATCTATTATGACATCACAATGTATTCTGAAATCCTTTGACTTGTAAAAATCGGACATGTCTATAAGTAGGTGTTTTGTCTATTGATTCTGTTTCAGTTGCTTAAAACATTAATACCGTTCTTTCTTTTTTATCTATCTGTCAATTTAACTATCGTACAATGTACCAACGTTTGCCCAATAGGTCACGGGTCGTCTATTGATATTCATCTTAATGAATAAATGCGAGTGTTGGGCCGATTTCTCGCACTAACTGTGAAGTCAAAACGCCCTATTTCGAATTAATGCAACTTATTTTATTTATCTCTCCAGGACGTTAGACACAAGGTCAAGTATTAAGTTGAAAAGCCTCTAGCCTACAAAAATGCCTGAGCAACCCCGTCGGCATTCCCTGGTAGGGGCGCCTCAGGCGATTAGCGATAATTTAATCTCTCCTCAAACAGAAGGCAAAGCCTGGGAGAATGGACCTTCTGAGACTGAATAGGACCATACCTCAGCCTGACAGACACAAAGTCACTATCGGACTGATTGTCGAGGACGCATCCCCGACTGATATGAAGAGCAATAAGTTAATTCAACTTATTCAATAGACCCACCATTTTTTATTTACTGCTTATGTATATGCGATATGAGTCGCAATGGTTAACTAATTTGCATATTAGTTTTGAAAATGACATTTTATTAATTAACTATTATTTGTTATTGTTTTTTCTTAATTCGATGATTGTTTTGATTTTAATATAACAAATAGTTCTGTTTCGCATTATTGTTTCATTTCCTGGAGAAATATTTAACGTTTGCGTTAAAATGTTTCTTTAGAAGTAACGAACTAATTTTCAATAAGTTTCGATCTATTTCTAAATTGCAAGTGAAAAGGCAAATGTATTCCTTTTTTTTTCTTTACGGTCACGTTTAAAAGATAAATAAATTTGTATCGAAATTACGAAAATGTAAATGTTTATCTTTCTATATGAATTAATTAGAAATATTTCGTTTCGTGTTTACAACAAAGTTATGAATTAAATGTTTATTATTTTAATATTTAATTTTTAAATTAAATTAATGTTTCAAGTAGCGAACTTTGCGAAGCGATAGCGAGCCGGCAAATCCAGCTCGTCGTATAGAAATGAACGATACAACCCAAGAAAGCCGTGGTTCACATATGTCGAAACGTAGTAGGAATATAAATATCAATCTTAATAAGGACAATAGTCCGAAGACAAAACAATGTAAATAATAAGAGGGTGGGATAGTTTGCTTGAAGCATTGTGTGTACTTTATATATATATAATACTTTATATAAATATTTATTAGTTTTACCTATAGACACATGTGTTTCATGTTTATGCAATCTTTAGTGTATGAGATGATAATTGCTACCGGTCAAAGAACCCAGTTGCAAAGTCACCATTGACTCTGCAGCCTGATATGCAACCCATCGGCCACCATGAATTACCATGGGGGAAAAGAGAATTTAAATTCTATATAATGTCGAATCACGGACATATACAGTAAACTTAGACATATAGTGTTCACTAGCAGAGGCTGAAACATCGCATTACGCATAGATTGACAACATATTATAAATTCTCCTTGAGGCTCAATCCTTGTTGAATGGGGTGATAAGAATATTTTTTATATTCTCTCTCTCTCTCTCTCTCTCTCTCTCTCTCTATATATATATATATATATATATATATATATATATATATATATATATATATTGATTTTATTCCATTAGTTGCGACAAAACAAGTTTTGTTTCTAATGGAATAAAATCAAAAAATATATATTTTGCTCTGAATTTTCATTGAGCACTCTCATAAACCCGGTTTCAACTTCCTTCGGATTCATACCCCCTGGATATTTGTAACAAGTTAATTATATATATATATATATATATATATATATATATATATATATATATATATATATATATATATATATATATACAAATGTTTGGAGGTACAAAATCTTTATATACTTTTGAAAATGATTGGGGGAAAACTCTCTAGAGCTCTTTCGACTATCATATCGTCAGGAGAAACCGATAGTATAAATCAATTAATAATATTAGCGAAAATGAATAACTAAGGGGGCGGGGGGTTGAAGTGCCAGCGAATACTAAAACGCGATTAAAATAAATTTAATTTAATAGTCGTTTAAAACGGCACAGGAGTGGCGGCACATATGACGATGGCCCGTCGTCCAGTGTCCAACGACTTCTGCTAACCATCAAAGAATAATTGAAAAAGAAACGCGATGATTATAAAAACCAATATAATACGATAAACAAACAGTGGTTGTAAAGATAACAATATTTTATTGAGAGAAAGAAATGTTCTGGTGGTTTTTGTATGTTGTGCTGTGTTGGTATGAGAATTTGTGTCAGACACTGTGTGAAAGCAAGTAGTAACAATTTATATTTATGACCTATTTCCATCTGTTTATAGAATTTATAATAACACGTCCATCTGTAAGATAATGAAGAGTGGCAAAAATGAAGAGCAGACGAGTCCATTGTGGGTGGGACGTCGAGAAATAAATAAAGGCGACTTGATAACTGTTAAAAAGGAGAAGGTTCCGCAGTGCAAAAGGGACTTGAACAACGACGGTTTCAAAAACGCGAAGAGCCGAAATGTACCGGAAGAATGCGAGTTTACCGATATTTATGGCACCGATGAAGCTTTATTGGCTATGGTACGCAAGCCCGTCTTGCTGTTAGACTTTTGTGTCCGCTGACTAAAAATGCGGCTGATAAGCAAGTTGGTACCATGAAGGAATCCCCTGGCTTGTACTTCACCAAAGTGCTTGTAGAACAATTGCTTCAGTTCACTCTCGGATAGACAATGCAGAACAAATTGCTTTCCAATCAGATGTATATACGAACTAGTTTCTAGCGTAAACAAAGTCTGTGACCTCAGCAAGAAAAAGACTTTCATGAGACAAAAGTATGTCAAAAGATTTGTATATGTGTGTGTGCGTAGCCGGCGTAAACCATCCGGTGATGGGAAATAAAGAAAACCAAAGTTTTTTTCATATACGTTCTGTTCTTTGTCATTCTTGTTAGATCTTACCGGGTACCCTGAAAGAACGGGTAATGCAACACATCCAATCCGTTTGGTTTGTTTTTAACTAGAAAAAGAAAAATCAACACATGTTTGTAAACATTTCCTGTTTCCACATTCACATTATTAATACAATATCATTATACAGATCAATTTCTGCGAGATATTTCATCCGATAATTCCTAAAAACGCCATTTTGATTCCAATTTTACCATTATTTCTGAATTCCATCTTAAAATGTTCGACGCCATTGCTGCTCTTAATCTGATCCGATAACTTGTTCCAAAAATATAATACTGTTGTAGACAAGAGTACTGACACCCCTTCTTTATAAAATGAATTATTCCGAGGAACATATAAACGCCGACAATTCTAACCTCGAAGAGTATAACGGAAGTGCGAGTACAGCCGGGCTGTTCCGTCGTATACATAACAAGCCAGTTACTCGGAACTGCTTCTCTACAGACTACAACATTGTCGTCTTCAAATCCAATGTCCACAACCACTTGTCATAATCAATCGTTATAAGTAATCAAATTTTATTCCATTCATCATTTTCAATCCTCTCATAATATTATTCATCATTCGACTGACAATCAATCCATCTCATTAAAAAACAGTTTCATCTTCCAAAGAGACAACCATCTTATTTATTTTAATTTTTATCGTGATTATTATGTTGTAGAAAAAGTACTGACATCCCTTTCCTTATCCAATGAACTATCCCGAGTAGGATATGAAGGACGGCGATGCTAGCCTCAATGAGTATTACGGTAATACAAGTACAGCCAGGCCGTTCCCCGTATACATTACAAGTCAACTACCAAACATGTAATAACCTATTGCATCGTTCACTTGCAGTAATAAACTTTTTTTATACTTATATGTTGGTCAGTCGGGATACTATTAAATACCTTCTAGATAACATTATAAAATATTTCAATGCAATAGAATGCTACACACACGCGCATATATATATATATATATATATATATATATATATATATATATATATATATATATATATATATAATATGAAAAATGTCGTTATAGAGAAAATACAGACAATGACTATTTTGAGTAGCATATTAAGGATGACGATGGTAGCCTCAAGTAGTATTAAGGTAGTACAAGTACAGCCAGGCCGTTCCCCGTATACATTACAAGTCAATTACCCAACTTGTACCTACCTAGTGCATTGTTCTCTTATAGTAATTAACCATTTTTATATTTATATGTTGGCTGTTTGAGTTATTATGTAATACCTTCGGATAACATTACCGACTTCGCAATCTAGTGGTGGATGATCTCTTCACTTCACCTAAAATCTCTAACCCTAACCCTACCCCTAACCCTAACCCTTTCTAACAGAAGAGATGCTGCTAGTCTTTCTGTACTCTCTCGTTGTTCTCCCTGTAAACATTCACAACAAGAACTCGTCTAACTATCACCATTACATAACTTTCCTTTCTTCCACTGTACGCCTAAAAAAACTTCAACAAACAGAGTTTATTTCTATGGACTTAACATCTGTAGAACATAATACCACGAGACTGTTTTCCCGCCGAATACAACATGGTCGTCTTCAATTTCAATATCAGTTGTCGAGCCATCTTCTTAAGTAATCAAATCTTGCCCTTTTCCACCAATCGTTTTCAATCCTCTCATAGTGTTGTACATCATCCAACGAACAATCTCATTAACGCTTCTTCTCGAGTGGCCTTTGGGCCTTGGTAAGTGTTGACTCATTAGTATTGTAGCAGTCACATATTTTGATGTACTATTTTCCTTGATGTAAGTAGACAGGCACTGCTGGGTAATTGGTCCATCGGTCATCGGATGTTTTGGCGTAGGTATACAATTTGTTGAAATACTTGCAGTGCATGCGCAATCTGGTTCTTTTTCCCCCGCTTTTCAGGCATCTGGATTTCGAGAGCGTCCTGGCCCGACGTTCCGTTGCTGGCCATTCCAACGCACTCGCGACGAGACGAAATCTAGAAAATGCGCCTTCGTCTTTTTTTGTAAAAGATTGACTATTAGTGGTTTTCATTCCTTTTCAGCACTGCCAAAATAAGAGGTATTTACGGTTAATCTTCAATGTCATCTGTCGTCGTGTACTTATTTCATCTATGAGTCCTTAGGGATGTTGGCAACCATTACGTGGTCCCTCTTGCAAGAATGCCGACAACAGAATCAAATTGGTCAACAAAGTTATACCATTCTGATTCATACAAACTTACTTTACTATCTATGTGTAAGATGGACCTTCTATCACGATCAAACTTTAATTATAACTTTAATTATAATGAAGATGGATACCCCTTTACCTAACCCATCAGCAGCCGTGGTGTTTTTCATACTAGTCGAGGGCCATTGCTGGGTGACCTTGTTTTCTGTCGGGTTGATGTATTGTTCTGTGCAGCTCTAGGATGCCCACCTTCTCAGCGTTTACCTTTTTGCGCTTTGAGAAGGCGGTAGTTTATTTCTAATCGCCTGAGGCGGGCCTACCAGACAATGCAAACGGGGCTGCCCAGGCATTTTTTGTATGCTAGAGTGCTTAACATCTTGGACGCTGGCTGTTCAATCCTACTTTCCGACCTTGTGTCACATCTTCCCGCCGTGGGAGGGTGATAAATACAAACCCTTTACCTCATCTTAGCATTCCATTATAGTATTACAAATTAAAAATTGAAAATTACAAAAATTAAAAATTACAAAAATTACAAAAATTAAAAATTACAAAAATCAAAAATTACAAAAATTAAAAATTACAAAAATTAAAAATTTAAAATTACAAAAATTACAAATTACAAATTACAAAAATTAAAAACTAAAAATCAAAAATTACAAAAATTAAAAATTACAAAAATTACAAATTACAAAAATTAAAAATTAAAAATTACAAAAATTTAAAATATGAAATTACAAAAATTAAAAGTTGCAAAAATTACAAAAATTAAAAATTAAAAATTACAAAAATTAAAAATTACTAATTACAAAAAGTAAAAATTAAAAATGAGAAAACAAAAATTACAAAAATTACAAATTACAAAAATTAAAAATTACAAAAATTAAAAATTAAAAATCAATAATTAAAAATTAAAAATTACAAAAATTACAAATTACAAAAATTAAAAATTAAAAATTAAAAATTACAAAAATTAAAAATTAAAAATCAAGAATTAAAAATTACAAAAATTAAAAATTAAAAATTAAAAATTAAAAATTACTAAAATTACTAAAATTAAAAATAAAAAATTGCAAAAATTACTCTATTAGCAAACAAGTTAAATTAGTTAATAGATACATGTTTTTAAATCTGTCTTAACTATAATCTCCTAGATCGAGGCGAAATATGAAAAAACAAACGCCAAAAGAATTATCATAAAACTGAGACTGTTTGTGATATTACTAATTAATAAAACTTGAAACAATGAACCGTTTTATTTCGTGGTCAAATGTCAAACGTTCTTCCTCACTTTTATATGCCAGAACGCGATGTAAACTACGAAACAATACCTACCGGATTCAATTAACTTTACATTGATCGACCACATTCATTGAAGTCGCCATCTTGCCTAAGGTTTTAATTGGAACAATTCCAATGGTTTGCTGTTCTTGAAGTCTTTACGGCGCGCTTAGTCAGAACCTTTTGTTTGAATGTCATTGGAAAAATGGTTTTCATTTTTCTTTTCATATTTAATGAATGACCAGAGGAATTCAATATATTACTGGGATAACGCGTGTGTCGAATAGAAATCATTACCTTGACACATTACTGCGGAGGAACTAAACCACAGTTTCGTACTATTTTCTGTTGTACACAGGCCAGAGTCCGAGTGTTGATTGTTATCGCAATAACTAGCTGGCTTCGTCGGCTAGCTATCGCTTCGCAATTTTATTCCTATTCACTATTTGAAATCATTGAAACTTTCCGTATAACATGTTCTAGCGTATATTTTCAACATACTAATAATACTATTACTATACTATTAATACTAATATTACTACTAACAATACTAATACTACTACTATTACTACTATTACTACTACTAAGCATAATAATAATGGAATATTTTTGTGTCTATATTAGAATGAACGTAATTCTTTACTTTCTTTTTATCATTATCAGTTATTATTAAGATTAACCCTCTCATGTCATAAAATTAAATTTGCACTCTTTTCTTTTATTTTGGTATTATTATCAGTTATTATTAAGATTATGCATCTCCCTCTTTACTCATACAATTAGATTTTCATACGTGATTATTGAAGCGAGTCAATAACTATACTTAAAACTAGGTACATGAAACTTTATAACATTTTTTACAGATTATTTCTATCGAAAGCGTTTTTTTAAAGATGTGTACATCTCTTCAAATTAATAAAAGCGTTAACCGCGCTAATACAAACATCTAAAATGTTCAATTTCTTCAGAATCGTCGGCGAGATCGTACGAGGTATGCCCTCTTGAAACCACGTGTGGATTTACTTGAGATTTCAACACCAGCGAAATGAGGAAGAAAAAAAAGAAAGAAAGTAAATAACACTTCGTTAAGGCTGTTTCACGGTAAAAGTCTCAGAGACATACAGGGTGTTTCAAAAGTCTTGGGAACATTACAAATGCGTATATCTCATGAACTATTCCAGGTAGAAAAATGAAACTGGTGCCATTTTAAAGCTTGCTTAATCAAGTTTTTGGTCATACTAATGATTTTCGTGTTATCTTTCCAGGTGCAGTAATGGCGTTCTCTAAACAAGACAAGGCATTTTGCGTCCTCCAATTTGCAAAGACTGAATTGTGGACACGTGTTCAGCGTGCATTTCGCAGGAAATTTAAAAAAGAAGCCCCTGAAAGGAAATCCATTGTCAGATGGCATGCTAAATTTGTGAAAGATAGGTGTTTGTGCCCAAGTAAGCGAACAGGTCGCCCTTCAACTTCAGAAGATGCAGTTGAGCAAGTTCGGACAGCCTTTCAGCGGAGCCCCCGTAAATCAGTGAAAAGAGCCAGCAGGGAACTTCAGCTTGCTCCAGCAACTGTCTGGCGTGTCTTAAGGAAACGACTGCAAATGGTACCTTACAAGCTCAAGTTGGTCCAAAAGTTGAAGGACACTGATAAGCCACTTCGCCGTGACTTTTGCATTGCAATGCAAGAGAAGTTGGAAGATAACGGCTTTGATCACCGGCTTGTTTTTAGCGATGAGGCGACCTTCCATCTGAATGGCAAAGTTAACAAGCATAACACTCGCATATGGGGTACTGAGAATCCTCATGAACTTCTTGAGCACGAGCGAGATTCACCAAAAGTGAACGTGTTTTGTGCAATTTCCAAGAAAGGTGTCTATGGACCGTTCTTCTTTGAAGAGGCAACTATCACTGGTGAATCCTATCTCAACATGCTGGAAGACTGGTTAATGGCTCAGTTGGAACAAGCAGAATCTGATGACTTCATTTTTCAACAAGATGGTGCACCACCACACTGGAGTCTTAGAGTAAGGCAGTTTCTTAACACAAGGCTGCCTGGTAGATGGATTGGGAGATCTGGGCGAGGTGATGACGTTCTCATGCCCTGGCCTCCTAAGTCTCCAGATCTTACACCGTGTGACTTTTTCCTTTGGGGCTTTGTCAAGCAACAAGTCTATGTGCCGCCCCTTCCAAGAGATATTGACGAACTAAAGGCTCGAGTAACGGCAGTTGTGAGAACCATTGACGTCAAGATGCTGGAACGCGTTTGGCAGGAAATGGACTATCGACTAGATGTCTGCCGTGTGACGAATGGTGCTCATATTGAGCAACTTTGAAGATTCCCCACAAAACTTGAAACTTTAACCTTTCCAACGGTACCAATTTCATTTTTCAACTCCTAATAGTTTTTGAGTTATTAAAAATCGTTATGTTCCCAAGACTTTTGAAACACCCTGTATATTTATGAAAGATGATTTTATTCATTTAATAAATATATATATATATATATATATATATATATATATATATATATATATATATATATATATATATATATATATATATATATATATATATAAAATTTAATAACGTTTCTTGTGGGTTTTTTTTTAATTCTATAATACATAAAGTTATATTTTTAAGTGCACGGACTTTATGGACACTCTGTATAAAATGTTTATATATAAAACACGAATCACCGTGACAGAAAATACTTTTGTTTCAGCAGTGCAACCAAGATAGGAAATTGATATGTTGCGATATGTTTCAATGAAACGAACAGCACTCAGCAAGCTAAAGTCGTCAAAGGAAAATAACAGAGAAATGTCTCAAGGAAACCGGTTCAAACCGAGTTTTATGAATTCGGGTTCGAGTCCAAGTAATAGGGTATTGGTTCTGTATTCTTCGGGGGGGGGGGTGATAATGGAAGGACTACATAAGTTGTGCCATTTACAAATGTGGAAATAAATGTAATGAAAGTACTGAATGATTATAGATTGTAGAAGTGAATGATGAAACAAACATGCATGTGTATTGTCTGATAATATAAGTATATGCATGAAACAGTCATATATATATATAAATAAATAAGCAAATAAGTAAAAAAAAAGACTAAACTAAACAAAAACTTAATTTGAAAAATTAAAACCTAAAATAGAAATACAAGGAACCACGTGTTAAAATAAATTCACCCATTATATTGACACAACAAAGGAAACAAGATATATGTCAATCTATAGAAAACAGAACAATAGAACAGGATATAGGAAGTAACACTAACAAGACCTTTGTTTATGGGAAGCCCAACTGGCTGAGAGAACAACAAAGAATTGTTTAACTAGCTAGCTGTGTATATAAAAACACCCGGCAAAAATAACTCCATGCATCTGAGTCTGAAAATTCCCCCGGGGATGAAATGCGGGAGCCTCTGTGTAGCTTAATTGCCATAAATATATTTTCATAGCTTACTACCTTGCTCTACTTACGTATCGAGCACTGTTGAAGTAAATACTGAAAATTGATACATAAAAAATTATATCTCCTTATAAAATTGTATGTGAACACATGAAATACTAATATATATATATATAAAATATTTGTTGTTGTTTATAATCTATGTACGTATACGTTTCGTCCCTTTTCAATCAGGACTCATCAGCATAGAGATATGACTATTCACTACCGGTCGTACGATTCGAAACCCTGGATAACAAGTATTTTTCAACTTGCATCCAACGTCTTAAACCGCGCGCCCACCAATTGAATAGCCGATAAACAATGATAATTTTAACACATTTAAAGCGGCACGATATCCAGGCATTCTACTACTATTAAAGAAGGAATGATGCATTATAAAGCAAGTGACGTCATGCTGTGTTTGTACTACCATTAACAGGGCTCTACTTATTTTACGAGGAGCGACATATATATATATATATACATATATATCAAGTTCATATTATATTCCAATAACCATGTTTTTATTTTATTGTTTTTATATTTATTTTTCACATTTCCAAAAAACATAACATTTCTGTGAGATATATTTTTACGGTCCGTTTCATTTGTGCCAAACAACATTTTTATGTCAATATCGTCTCTGCAACATTACAAAATCATTAGAAAAATTACAAAGAGTAAAAAGTTATTGGATTAAAGTGTCTTGAAAAACCTACACTATACTTGGTTATTAGAATATAATATGAACCTGACTTATATTTGCTCTGTTGTCACTAATTGACAATCATCGAGCTTAATCTTTTAAGGAGACTGCAAAGTAAAAGGGCACTGATAGTATATGCTTATACATATATTGTCATTAATAATTATATATATATATATATATATATATATATATATATATATATATATATATATATATATATATATATATATATATTGTTGATGGTTTTATTCCATTTTGCTAGATAATATATTGTGTTTCATTAACGTTTAAAATAAACGTCAACTCGTCAGGCATTTTGGAATCCACTGTTCGAATATAAATAATTCAACAACAACAGGAAATTGGGGATGAAGACGAGGTTCGCATATAGCAAAGAAAGGAAAGGAGGAGGAGGGAGATTCTAACGGATTATATTTTAAGAAATTGGATGGGGTGGTATTTAGTGTCTGGGTTATTGTGACCTTAATCTTAACTGGAGCAGAGAGTGGGATGGGTTTGAATTTATTCTATATAATAAAAATAAAAAATATTGTCGCATATCTTTGGTGGTTATCGTATAAAAAATGTTTGATAATTTTATTTAGGATATTTAATGCCATACTAGACCAACTCGACAATCAACTAAATCCCATCAATTCACTGTGGAGATCCCCAGATGTAGCATCCTTGTGCTTGTTTTACAAATACTTCAATGGATTATGCTCCGATGAATTGGCTGCTCTGGTGCCCCCTCGACGTAAATTCACTAGATTAACTCGACAATCAACTAAATCTCATTCATTCACTGTGGAGATCCCCAGATGCCGGAGAACCTTCTACTCAAATAGCTTCTTTCCTCGTGCTGCTGGCCTCTGGAATTCCCTCCCTGTCCCCTGTTTCCCCGACAGTACTGACATGCAGAAATTTAAAACTAATGTAAACAGACATCTCGCTGCGCGGATCCCAATTTAGGTTACCCCCCCCCAACCTTCTCCCCTTTTCTTTTTTCTCAGTAGCCCCTTACGTCTACAGCGGCGGCCTGTCTTGTTTGGGGTGAACTATGCTTTTAAAAAAATTTTAAAAAGAAGATTTACAGGATGTAAAAGGGTTCAAATGGGACAGTCTCGGCTATAAAGTCATGTTAGGGGATGTATAAAAGCTCTATGTGATGAGTTGGGGATAGCCAATAAGATTTAAACGGGCGGTTTATCAACTCAAACTGGATTATCACAGTAGCTTTGGACAGGAAGTGTATATGGGACACCTGATAAAAGTCCTAAGATATATGGGGTCAAAGCCGCTAGGAAAAGAAGTTGACTATCAGGGAAATAGACTGGGACCGGATGTGGCGAGAGTGAAGGTACAATGAATATGTATTTCGCATAAGACATAGAGAGTAGATGTGGGGGTAAATTCATAAGGGGCTATTAAGGGAGATAAGTCCATTCCTTTACTATAAAAGTTATTTCACTTTGTGGCATATTATGAATTTAGAGTTATCTCCCTTGGTGTTTTGTCGAATATAATTATCGGCTATATTTTACTTTTACCAAAATGGTTACATTTTATTCAGCTGTTTGAGTGTACGATTTCCAAGGGTACCCATTGTTTCTCGGAATATAAGGATGAGCGTCAGTCAAAAGCTATTTAAGTCAAAGATAGCAATGCTATTAAAGAGAAAGGACATTTTTTATGTGATGAGAAGAAATGAGAAAGATTAAATAGAATGAAAGAAAAACCGAAAGAAAAAGACAAAGCGGAAGTGACGAAACGAAAAACGAAAATCGGAAAGGAAGTTGGTGACGTCACTAAATAAAATAAAAGATAATAAAAGAACAATTGAAAACGAGACTGTTAAAAAAAAAATGTAAAAAAAAAGATTAAATGAATGATTTTAAGAAATTTTTTGGAAAAATATTCAACCAAAGAAAGGAAACGATATGAATAGACGAAAAGTTTTAATATCGAAGTAGAAAATAAATTTATGGAAATAAGAGAAAAAAGATTGGTGTAAAAAAGAGAACACAGACAAAGAAATTCCTAAGGTTGTTACAATTCTAGTCATTATTCATAAATATTATGAATTTCGTCTGCACCAATCAGCATACATACATACATAATTATTGACACCCTCACACACACACACGCACACACACACACACACACATATATATATATATATATATATATATATATATATATATATATATATATATATATATATATATAAATAAATATTATTTATTTATAAATATTATTATTTATCAGCCCCCTCCAACAAAGGCTGGGCACTCTTGAGTGACTTTAATAACAAGCAGTGCAAATAGCTACATGTACGATCCGAACGCCGTTCGTAGATCACTCTAAACTGTTTGTGTAAATTTAGCCGCCGACTCGTTATTTACATTAAAATTCCTCTCTATTTACTAACTAATTAGCTATGGTCGATGGGATAAGACTCTCGACTACGAATCAGTGGCGATTTGTGATCGGGGTTCGCGTCCACCGACCGTTGAGAATTAGTTCCTACACTGAAGATTGCGTTAGCATGAAACATCGATGTCTGAAGGTATTAAAATATATATATATATATATATATATATATATATATATATATATATATATATATATATATCTTGAATTGAGTATACGTGTGTTTTTGCAAAAAGT
>OY744540.1:21174049-21184049 GCA_963556195.1 Sepiola atlantica | reverse complement strand
GATGATGATGATGATGATGATGATGACGATGACGATGACGATGATGATGATGATGATGATGATGATGATGATGATGATGATGATGATGATGATGATGATGATGATGATGATGATGATGATGATTACGGTGGCGACGAGAGGATCGACACACGTGCGTTTATCACCAACCTGGATTCACAACGAAACGTGCGTGTATAACGATGCATACACTCATCGCTGACTGCAAATACACTCATATCACTGAAGCTAAGCTATGTGTGTACTAAAAGAATAACTAATAGTCTACAATTCATTATTTCTCTTGATATATTTTCCTTGTTTTTTCTGCATTCATAAATATCTGAACAAAGTATCATCATCTGCTACTCAGATTGTCGACTTTTTCTTAAGCAATTGAGTTTCGTTTTATTGGGATACGATAGAATTAAAAAAAATGTTTCATCATTTCCATATTTTTGGATTTTATTTTGTTTTTGTGTTTGAAATTATTGCGAGCATTTCCATTGGATATTGCCTGCATTGGAATTGATAAATAATCTACGTGATGATGAAGAAAATCATAAAATTGTCAAGCTTTCTACCCTGTTGTAAAAGTGATAATAAATTGAATTTTCGAAACACGTGTACACATGGATAAATATTGTTTGGTTTGTATTAACGGACGAAGAGGTAGTCTGTTCTAACAATGATGATGATGATGATGATGATGATGATGATGATGATGATGATGATGATGATGATGATGATGATGATGATGCAATGACGATGAAGATTGATCACCAACCTGGGTTCACAACGAAACGCTGGTGTATAACTGTTTATACACTCAATGGTAATGTGTAACGTAACCCTTACTCAAAGTATGAGAAGTAAGAAAGATCATTAAATGAACACTCGGATCACCATGGTCGGACTGCTTTCGGATAATTAATGTTATTGTTTCATCTGGGGGGTATCATTTGTTTTTGCTGTCTTTTTCTTAAGCAATTAAGCTTCGTTTTATTGGGATACGATCGATTCTAAAATGCTTTTAAGCTAGTCATAACCCCTTAAAATTGAATCTCGTCCTAAAATGTATATTTTGACATTTTATCGATCTCACTTATTTTGCCTATCATTATAGAATTTAAAAAATGTTTCATCATTTCCATATTTTTTGGATTTTATTTTGTTTTTGTGTTTGAAGTTATTGCGAGCATTTCCATTGGATATTGGCTGCATTTGAATTGATAAAAAATTTACGTGATGATGAAGAAAATCATAAAATTGTCAAGCTTTCTACCCTGTTGTAAAAGTTATAACAAATTAAATTTCTGAAACGCGTGTACACATGGATAAATATTGTTAATTTTTACATTTTTGGAGCATAGTTATAAAATATTTATTATGTCATAAATGTTGTCATTAACTTTGTATTCTACTAAATTATAATATATGAGCTCTTTTCTTACTTTAGGTGTTTACCATTGAGCTTGAGATTATCATATTCTGGAGAGTAATAATATTTATTTCTCTACAGTTATAGTCCTTGAACTAAGCTTTTCTTTTATATATATATATATATATATATATATATATATATATATATATATATATATATATATATATATAATTAATTAATTATTAAAGACAATATATGTACTATCATATGGCGGATTAGTTTGATCGCACACGTGTGAGTGTTTGCTCTAAAAGATTTTGTTTGTTTTTTTTGTTTATTTTCACCCTAAAATGAAACTGATGTATGGTGTGGGTGTTGTTCAAGACACTCTAATCTTAGAACTCTTTTATTATTTGTGAACTTTTTCTGATGATTTTGTAATGCTGCAGAGACGATATTGACATACACATGTTGTTTGGCACAAAACAAATGAAACGGACCGTTAAATATATCTCACAGAAATTTGGAATTTTTGGAAATGTGAAAAAAATAAAAATAAAAGTAATAAAACAAACCATGGTTATTGGAATATAATAAAAAAAAAACTGTTATATATATATATATATATATATATATATATATATATATATATATATATATATATATATATATATATATATATATATATATATATATATAAATTATTTATTTAAAATTATACGTTATATACTCAGAGACGTCATGGTTTCATTGAGATAGGCTGTCCTTTTTATTTTTGTTAAATAGGTCGTTAGAGTCCAATTCAAATCATCAGCGACTCACAAAATAAAATAAATCAAAGAATCGAGTTCAAAGATCACCGTAACGTCTTCCGGGGAGTTCATTTAAGCGTCCCTTTTGGAAAAAGTACCAAGTCAATATGTATGTTTATATGGGCCTTAATTGTAACATAGTATTATTTTTAATAAATTAATTGTTGGTAATGGATGTTGTATGTTTTTCTGCTTCAATGATGTATACATTTTGGGGGGTGATAGTGTGAGTAGCAGTTTATTTGTCAGTGACTCGGTTAGGTTTTGGCTGGGGTTGTATTCCTGTTATTAAAGGGTTTAGGTGTTATAATTTTAGGATAGTGCTAGTAGTTGAGTGTAAAACTATTTTATAAGTCTAGTTTATTAGCTATTATTAATGAAGGGGGTATCTTTATCGGTAAAAAAAGGTTTCCAAAGGTGTATCAAAATAAGTAGATTGGTCAATATAAGTTGGCTATCATCATGTATGTGTTCGTGTGAGATACTTGTGTTTGATTAACTCTGTTAGTTTATATCTAATAACGTTTATGAGCTTATTGGAGGGTCTGTGTGAATCGGTCAGGTTTATATCTTGGTCATATGTATATATATATATATATATATATATATATATATATATATATATATATATATATGTTTACTTTTATTCTCTTTTATTTTAGGGTATTCGATGAATATATTTCTAGGTATTTAACTAGTGAGATGTATTTTTAAAAGCCATGGCTTAAGGAAGGAAACATAAATCTTTTTGATTTGAAAACACCCTGTTTTGAGCAATATATATTTAATACATTTAATGTTTAAAAAAATCATTGAATATGATCTAATGATTTATGTTATTCATGATAGGTAGGGATTACGAGGGTGCTATCTATCTATCTATTTATCTCTCTCTCTCTCTTTCTATCTATCTATTCACCTATCTATCTATCTCTATCTATCTATCTATTTATGTATCTATCTATCTCTATCTATCTATCTATTTATCTATCTCTATCTATCTATCTATCTATTTATCTATCTATCTCTATATATATATATCTATTATCTATCTATCTATCTATCTCTCTATCTATCTATCTATCTATCTATCTATCTATCTATCCGTTCATATCTATCTATCTATCTATCTATTTATCTATCTATATATCTCTATCTATCTATCTATCTATCTATTATCTACCTATCTCTCTCTCTCTCTCTCTCTCTATCTATCTATCTATCTATCTATCTATCTATCTATTTATCTATCTCTATATCTCTCTATATCTCTATCTATCTATCTATTTATCTATCCATCTATCTCTCTATCTATCTATCCATCTATCTATATATATATATCCATCTATCTATCTTAATGGTTTGACTTATCCAAAATTCAACGGATTTTACAATTTTTAGGCGCCAATTTTTCCTGGATTTTCCGCTTTTGAACCTGCTGTTACAATTTCCCATGACGCCTTCAACGGTGAAATGTTTCATATATGTCCAACCACTTCTCTTTGCATTGGACATTTTCTATACTTTCTATATGTGCATTTATCTTATATTATTTTTTTTTTCAAATTATGACTTTTGGTAACTACCCTTCCAACTTACCTCTGTATTCCTCTGATGATAAGATTTCATTCTTTGAAAAGCCATGGCTTAAGGAAGGAAACATAAATCTCTTTTAATTTGAATAACCTTGTTTTGAGCAACCGAAGACGTAATAGATATTGTATTTTTACAATCTTTATTCTCATCTTTTACTTGTTTATATTATTGCTCTATCTCGTTTTTCGAGCATCAATCTTTTATGATAGGTTCTAATTTAAAAGGTATACATTATATCTTTATTTTCCTGTTATATATATATATATATATATATATATATATATATATATATATATATATATATATATATATATTGGGAACTGTGAGTGACAACTTTTAAAACCGCTCAAGATTTCGGATTTTCATTTATATATAGTGCTCAATGCCTTCTCAGACAGAGCGTTATAGTAACAGAATAAATTACGTGTTTTAATGGACAATGCCATGTGGTTTCACGACTTTAGAGATCCTCAGACGACCCAAACACGATCTTGTAGTTGCTTTGTGTATTTCCTGTGCACATATATATATATATATATATATATATATATATATATATATATATATATATATATATATATATATATATATATATATACAGACGAACAGCGCAGGTAAAAAATTTTTATTTATTGTTTTTTTTTTGTTTTTTTTTATGTCTTAAATAACTAATATAAGTTAGCAAAACATTTATATGGAACAAAACGTAGATTTAGTATAAGGAACGTTTATGTTTTTGTCTTTTAAGGGAAGTGGGGTCTGATCAACTCTGCTGGGAAGCCATGAAATTAAATACTGTCTTGTTTTTAAATTCCCGAAACAGTTTTTCATGGTAAACAACTGATGATCCCTTAAAATAGTGTTACAAACTAACTAATATAATAACTGTAAAAAATAAATTGACTTACATGAGTGATTTTCCACTGGAAGACTTGAGACTATAAGTTTGTTTTTTTTTTGTTTTTTTTTATATATAGTTTTAATGGTTGAGAAACTTCCGAGACTATATATATATATATATATATATATATATATATATATATATGGTGTATATTTAGGCAGCATTCTTTCATTTAAGCAAACATTGTTACACATAACAGGATTCCATTGCTTGATTATATCTTTTTTATTTGTTCAATTTTTCTAAAAATCATTTTTTTTTTGTGTGTCAACATAAAAAGATAATGAATGTTTAATATCTATCACTAGCACTTTCGATTCTTCGTTGAATCATCTTCAGGGGACAAAAACAAATGGACGAAAAGCGGCAGAAAAGACGAGGATTTCACAAAAAGCAGCTGAGAACGCATACATGAAGTCGTTAGACTCAAAAGAAATTCCAGGAAAAACGTTAACAATTTAAATTACGGGACGCCAGAATTAGCGTCACAGGATTAATTGTACTTACGTTAAGCATTTTAAAAATGTTCTTACTTGTTTAATATGTGATGTTATTTATTGTAGGTTGCTTGGTTTTAAACAAAAATTGCTTCGAGTATTTTTGATTTTTTTTTTTTTTAATTAGCTTTAGAATGTATTATATTCATGTTATTAACTAAAATTTGTCTTAAATAAGAGGGGAGCAATTATGTTTTTTCAATGTTAGTAAATTAAGCTATAGTTTATCAGGTGCATGGTGAGTCTGCGAAAAAGGGTAGTTGTAGTATAACCAATGTAGCTATTAGTTTTTATATTATTATGTAATTCATGTTTAACAATGTTCGCTGAAATATATATATATATATATATATATATATATATATATATATATATATATATATATATATATAGTTTTGAAAGGTTCATACTTTTTTAAGCATCTGAATGAAATTTAGTAAAAAAGAAGTGTGGTAAATTAACTACCATCAAAGCTTGTAATAGATGCAATATTTATTTTATTTAAAAGAAAAGAAAAAATCGAACCGATTTTTTTTTATTTTTTTTTCTATAAACTGTCATTTTTGTTTTTTATAGTTTATAGTTATACATATATTTCGCTAATAATATTAGCCTCATTAGTGTGTTTTAAATTCCAATGTAATTGGGAAACCAGCTTCAATATATATATAAAGAGAGAAAGACATGTGAAAAAATATATGTTTTTGCATATACGTTCTACTTTTTGTAGACCAACCTTTTGAAGGTAAGAGCTTGATGATTGTTTACATGTAACAGATCATATATCAATAGACAATATTAGGCTACATTCCAGTTACCAAGATGTTATTAACCTTACTGATCATCTTTGCAAAACAAAAGTTTTGGTACATTTACAGACCGTTTCGTTCACAGAAGAACATCCGATATTTGTCTAGGATTGACATACAAATGCCGGATTTTCTTCTGCGAACGAAACGGTCGGTAAATGTATCGAAGTTTTTTCTTTAAGATGATCCGTAAGGTTAATAAAATCTTGTTCACTGGAATGTAGCATAATATTGTATATATATATATATATATATATATATATATACAATTTCTTGGAGCAGCACGCAAGATTTGTGAAACTCATAGAACATTATTCGACTTCTTTGTTTGAACTGTTTAAACATTTTGGATCATTTCAATTTGATACAACATTCTGCCCATAATTCGAGGGATGTTTGATCTTTTTCAGGACTTAAACTGAGACATTTTTCCCTTTTATATTTTTCAAAATTCTTCACTTTTGAATTTTTCAAGATATTCACCCCTAATAATTAATTAATATTCAATTATTATTGGTCAGACCTTCTGATGATAAGAGCGTTATCTTTCAAAAGCCATGGTTTAAAGGTATTTCTGTATGTGTATTCCTTGTTTAAACACTCCCTTGATGAATTTATTAAATATGTAATCCATACAAATTTTATCCACTTCATTATCCATATATATATATATATATATATATATATATATATATATATATATATATATATATTAAGTTATGGAGTTTGTGTTGCCCGGTGTATATATATATATACACGTGGTGTTTAATCTATCTAGTTAACCAATCAAATTCTTTGTTATTCTCATAACCAATCGTTGGGCTTCTCACAAACAAAGGTTCGGTGAATTTTACTTAACATTTCCTATTCTATTGTTCTCTTTCCTATAGGGTGGCCCATCCCTGTTTCTTTATTGTGTCGAAATAATGGGTGACCTTATATATATATATATATATATATATATATATATATATATATATATATATATATATATATATATATATGATAGTATGTTTCATGTGTTCAATCCATTTCAAGTATTATCAGACAGTAGACACTATTGCAATTTTTGTTGTTGGGCCGCTTTTCCTTTTCTTATGTACTTATTTCTTACTCTTATTTTATATTATCCCTACGCCCGAACAACACCGGATTACCATGCTAGTAGATATAAAAAATAAATACATAAATGCATACCCAATAGCATGTGATATCATAATGGATGTAGAATTTGATAAAACGCAGGTCTCCAGACATTTTTAATCATAGAGTATAAAGAATATGTTGACACATAAACTTGATGCAATTAACATCTATGGAAAGTCTTTAAGAAAATATTTGTAGATTCAACACGCGCCCCTCGAGGACAAGAATTGGCATGTGCCAATAATGGCAAAATAGTATAAAGAGTAGACGAATATTTAGAGTATATTATAATATATAAAGAAGGGTCGCAATCATGTGTGTCCGACAAAAAGTCAGAAACTACATAAGATACACTTATAAATATTACATTATCGGAGTCTGTGTGACCCAAATTGGTTATACTGTAATATTCATTCTATCGCAGTCACGAGGTACCAAATTAGTGTATGGGGTATAAAAATCCTTTTTTATTTTCATATTAATAATAGTTGTTCGTAAAACAATACCGAATCTAGGTCGTATAGTTAGTCAGATTTTTTTTTCTTTCTTACTATTTTATTTTATTGAATCAGTTGTCCGAAAGAGAGGGGGAGATAGAGATAAATGAAATGACATAGACATAAGGAGACAGAGACAGACAGACAGACAGACAGACAGACAGACATAAACATGTAGCATACACATAATTCATTTTTGCTTGCAGTTTCATAGTTTATTCATTCTTCGAAGCTTTTTATGATACTCCTCACCGAAGTTGTACATTTAAACGAAGCATTAAAAACAAAATTGGATTTTCGTTCAAATCTATAACATCGTTGTGAAATATGATAAAAAAAACTTCTGACGAATAGATAAGCCATGAAACTGCAGTAATGTTCTACCAGATGTACCCGCGACCCGTTTGGTCACACCCACTACCAAAATTTATTCTACTTTGATTTCATTTGAAATCCCATAAATTGCAACATATCTGTTAAGACATTCTCCTTGAATTACTAAAAACAAGCCGCGCGTGCGTGGTCCCCCTTTGTATGTGATTGGATGTGGCGAGTGTAAAATGCAATACATTTGGGCAATTTGGGGCATTTTGAACCCCCTTTGACCCCATGGGGGTGCGAACCAGAAATTTTCTGAGGTCAAGGATGCTCATTTTATATCCAGAACAATTGTTTCTACATTTTGGCCACGTTTCAGAAAAATTGAATGGATGGATCAAACGTTATGGGAGAAAAGAGTCATTTTTTGCCATTTTGGGGGCTTTTGACCCCCTGGGGTGGGAACCAGATTTTTCCAAGGTAAGCGATACTTATTTTCTATTAGGAACAATTGCCTCCACATTTTGGCCAAGTTTCAGAGAAATTGAATGGATGGATGAAAAGTTATGGGCCAAAAAATGTCATTTTTTTGCCATTTCGGGACCTTTTGACCCCCTGGGGGGCTAACCAGATTTTTTTTCAAAAATCGGAGAATGTCACTTTCTAACCTGACCAAAGTTACAACTTCATGCAAAATTTCAGAGAAATTCAATGGATGGTTGCGGAGAAAAATTCGGACGGACGGACAGACGGACAGACGGACGGACGCACGGACATGCCTCAAAACATAGGTCCCCCGATTTTATAAATCGGGGGACCAATAATAAGTATGAATTTTCTACAAGAAGGTTTAACTGGCTTCACCCATACATCGTCTGGTATTACCAAATGGTCAGCCATTTGCTACTGGCCATGCTCAACATTGCTTAACTTCGCTGATCTAACAAGAACGGATGTGTCAATATAATTAGGTCGTATATTACCCATCAAATATGGATATCTTCATATAAAAACCAAAAGCGAACATGATAACTAAACAAACGTGAAATTAATCAGTTGTCTGCTAAATATTTTCCGTCCATGATGGCAAATGCTCTTGTTTAGTTTTTGTCCTGACATAGTACGTAGACATATTTGAAGATTTACAACGACACTTTTATATTCCTAGGGCTAAAATTATATGGGAAAAAATGTATTTGTCTCTGCCCGCTTTTATATAATCAAATCTGAACAGGTAGAAAATTATTGAGACAAACATATTTTGTCGAGTTTATTTTGTTCCCTTTTTGTTTCACGTACGTAAATATATGTCTTCTTCTATCCCTTTCTCTCTTATATATATATATATATATATATATATATATATATATATAAAGTATAAAGGTATACTCAAAAAAGAATAAAAGGGAAATACCAGTAGAGTGCTCAATTAAATAAAATTAAGAGCGTAATATTTTTATTTTTAAATTTTTATTTTTAAATTTTAAAATCTTTATTTAAAAATATATATATATAATATTAGTTATGACTTATTATCTATGTACGTATACGTTTCGTCCTTAATAAACGGGACTCATTAGCATAGAGATATGACTATTCACTACCGGTCATGCGATTCGAAACCCCGGACTACAAGTATTTTGCAACTCGTATCCGACGCCTTAACCACTCGGCCAATTTTGAACAGCGAATAAACTGTGATAATTTTAACACTTTATCGGCGGCTTTACGTCTGAGAGCGTTCTACTTCTTTTTAATGAAATGAACGATGCTAGTGACGTCATGCTGTGTTAATACTACACTTACACTGCTCTACTTTTTCTAGGAGCGATAAATAATCAAGCATATATATATATATATATATATATATATATATATATATATATATATATTATTATTATTATTATTATTTCATGTATCCACATAAAATGTTATAAGGAGATATAATTTTTTATGTATCAGTTTTGAGTATTTACTTCAACAGTGCTTGATAGGTAAGTAGAGCTAGGTAGTTAGTTATGAAAATATATTTATGCCAATTAA
>OY744540.1:21166549-21169049 GCA_963556195.1 Sepiola atlantica | reverse complement strand
ATGGGCTATTCCAAATGGCGTCTAGTATCGCTGAGTACGCAATTATTAGTACTTAACTTCTATTTATTTCCACTCCAATTTTTTCAGTTTTTATCGTAAACAGCTCAGTTGGTTAAAATACGATTCATTCATGCTATTTTTTGTCGACTGGAAGTGTCCCCATATACAGGAGTTTTTGATAACGGAATCATTTATGGTTCGGTTTCGTCACGTCAGCTTTTCTACAGTGAATCATTTAGAGAGAGGGGGAAATTTAAATATGTTTTTTTCTTATTTACATTATTTTAAAGCGAAATATTTGTTAATACTTATAATAGTAATAATTATAATTTTTCATAACATTACATGATAATTAAAATTATTTAAAAGATTGCTCAAACTGGATGTTTTAAAATGTATTTTCGATGTGCAAGAATGACAATATGACAAATAACAATATGTAGTAGATTTTTCAATTTAACTTTTACTTTTGTCCTTATTTGTGCTGTATTCTACATAATTTAAGGGCATTGGGTTCCCGGATGAAGGTGCATAACCCTGTTGGTCTATTATGTAAAGGGAAGTAGTCTGTGTGTGTGTGGGGGGGTATGTCCAGCTAAAGTCCAAAACTACTAAATACACATCCACAAAGTTGGTATATTCTTGATCAGCGTTTCCCTGGTGAATAATATCTAAAATTACTGTAAGTCAATGAAAACACTTAAAATATGAATTATTATCTGTGAATATCGAAAGAATTTCTGTTATTAAAGTTGTTCCTGGTGTTATCAATGACAGTGTGATTCTTGATCGGCGTTGCCCTGGTGAATAATATCGAAAATTTAGAAAATATTATTCATTCTTTGACCCTAAACTGCCATAGATTTTGTCAGCGGAGGGTCGATTTTTCTAGCCATTTTATGTACTAAAGGGAAGTAACTCTGATTATTTTATCAAGGAATTACTTCCCTTATGCCGACTCATTCCTTGGGGGATCTATATAGAGGAGAGTTGTTTGTGTGTATGTCTTGAGAGAGGAATGAGATGGACGGAGAGAAAAAGAGAGGGTAGGAGCAAAACGGGGAAAGAGGAAAGAGAGAACAACAGAAAAACGAATAGAGAGACGTAGACATTTTAATAGAAATATGTTACACTTTTGCGCCGGACAACGCAGGGTATCCCTGCAAGTTAATTATGAAGGTTGTAGTTAAATTAAGAAGCAATGACTATAGGATGCCGTCATTTTGTATGACACAGGCGCACTTGTATATATGTTTATGTAGACAGAAAACAAGCGCATGCTTTTAGTAAGACGTTTTCATTAAAAGCCTCGGCGGTGGTCAGCTCGCATTGAAAGCCAATGTTGTACTCTTTTTTAAAACCGCGAATCAATTTAACCGAATTATCCGTGTGATTCCTTCGCACGTCTTCCTCCTCCTTCCCCCGCGTGTCTTTTTTAACTTCTTCCTCATTGTATCGCAAAACCAGAACGCGACAATATTATCGCACCGTCTCAAGATTGTTTCACGAATCCATTAATAAAAATATTTAAAAAATAGCTGGGTTTTGTTTCAGCTTCGCGAAACGCCGCAAGCAACATGAATAACGTTTTGCGACGTGGGAAGCAGAAGGGAATTTCCCAAAACTTTGTGTGTGTGTGTGTGTGTGTGTGTGTGTGTGTGTGTGTGTGTGTGTGTGTGTGTGGAGGGGGTGTTTGTGTGTATGAGTCGAATGTAAGAAGCTGGAATGGCGTCAACAAACAGAGCCATCTAATTGGTAAATGTAACTTTGGCATTACCAGCAACGCCTGAACGCCATCAGAATCGGGAAAGTTGTAAAACACGGATCTATACAATTTTATGCCAGTTAAAATGGATGCGGTTTATAATTTCCAGCAGTGTCTAACAAGGGAGAATCGTCTTTAGACGTTTGGTGGTTGTGGTGGGAGGGGAATAAGCGTTGGCTGTTTAAAACGTGTGGTGAAATCATGGGGTAGGAGGTGGAGATGGGGGAGGGGGAGAAGGAAGGATACATTTGCGGCGATAATGTATTTGCGGTGTGGTGGTAGGAAAGAAAGACGATACAAAATTAAAGGCGTAATAAAACGGATACGTAAAAGAAAGAACGAGACAACGACAGAAAGAAAGGGAAAGAAAGAATGAGGGGGGCGAGGAAAAGAGTATATGGAACGAAGAAAGAAAACAAAAGAGAATAAAATAAGAAAAAGAGAGGAAGAAAATAAGTAAAACAAAAGAATAACAGAAAGAACAAGCCGCGCGTGCGTGGTCCCCCTCTGTATGTGACTCGATGTGGCGAGTGTAAAATGCAATAAATTTGGGCAATTTGCGGCCATTTTTGACCCCGCCCCCCATTTGACCCCCTGGGGGCGTGAACCAGCATGTTTCTGATGTCAATGATGCTCATTTGATATCCAGAACAATTGCCCTTACATTTTGGCCAAGTTTCAGAAAAATTGAATGGATGGGTCAAACGTTATGGGAGAAAAGGGTCATTTTTTGCC
>OY744540.1:21149049-21161549 GCA_963556195.1 Sepiola atlantica | reverse complement strand
TTAATGTAAATTTAAAATCAAGTAAAAATGGAATTTTGACTTGTGTATTCAAAACCATTAAATAATTTTTTAATGAAAATTAAATATCAGGTAAAAATGGAATTTTGACTTATGTATTCAAAACCATTAAATAATTTTTTTAATGAAAATTAAATATCAGGTAAAAATGGAATTTTGACTTGTGTACTCAAAACCATTAAATAATTTGTTAATGAAAATTAAATATCAAGTAAAAATGGAATTTTTACTTGTGTACTAAAAACCATTAAATAATTATTTTAATGAAAATTAAATATCAAGTAAAAATGGAATTTTGACTTGTGTACTCAAAACCATTAAATAATTTTTTTAATGAAAATTAAATATCAAGTAAAACTAGAATTTTGACTTGTGTACTCAAAACCATTAAATAATTTGTTAATGAAAATTAAATATCAAGTAAAAATGGAATTTTGACTTGTGTACTCAAAACCATTAAATAATTTTTTTAATGAAAATTAAATATCAAGTAAAAATGGAATTTTGACTTGTGTACTCAAAACCATTAAATATTTTTGAATGAAAATTAAAAATCAAGTAAAAATGGAATTTTGACTTGTATACTCAAAACCATTAAATATAATTTTTTAATGAAAATTAAAAATCAAGTAAAAATGGAATTTTGACTTGTGTACTCAAAACCATTAAATAATTTTTTTAATGAAAATTAAATATCAAGTAAAAATGGAATTTTGACTTGTGTACTAAAACCATTTAATATTTGTTTAATGAAAATTACATATCAAGTAAAAATTGAATTTTTACTTGTGTACTCAAAACCATTAAATAATTTTTTTAATGAAAATTAAATATCAAGTAATAATGGAATTTTGACTTGTGTACTTAAAACCATTAAATATTTGTTTAATGAAAATTAAATATCAAGTAAAAATGGAATTTTTACTTGTGTACTCAAAACCATTAAATAATTTTTTTAATGAAAATTAAATATCAAGTAAAAATGGAATTTTGACTTGTGTACTCAGAACAATTAAATAATCTTTTTAATAAAAATTAAATATCAAGTAAAAATGGAATTTTAACTTGTGTACTCAGAACAATTAAATATTTTTTTAATGAAAATTAAATATCAAGTAAAAATGGAATTTTGACTTGTGTACTCAGAACAATTAAATAATCTTTTTAATGAAAATTAAATATCAAGTAAAAATGGAATTTTGACTTGTGTACTCAGAACAATTAAATAATCTTTTTAATGAAAATTAAATATCAAGTAAAAATGGAATTTTGACTTGTGTACTCAGAACAATTAAATAATCTTTTTAATAAAAATTAAATATCAAGTAAAAATGGAATTTTGACTTGTGTACTCAAAACAATTAAATAGTTTTTTAATGAAAATTAAATATCAAGTAAAAATGGAATTTTAACTTGTGTACTCAGAACAATTAAATAATTTTTTAATGAAAATTAAATATCAAGTAAAAATGGAATTTTGACTTGTGTACTCAGAACAATTAAATAATCTTTTTAATGAAAATTAAATATCAAGTAAAAATGGAATTTTGACTTGTGTACTAAAAAAATTAAATAATTTTTTAATGAAAATTAAAAATCAAGTAAAAATGGAATTTTGACTTGTGTACTCAAAACCATTAAATATTTTTTAATGAAAATTAAATATCAAGTAAAAATGGAATTTTGACTTGTATACTCAAAACAATTAAATAATTTTTTAATGAAAATTAAAAATCAAGTAAAAATGGAATTTTGACTTGTGTACTCAAAACAATTAAATAATTTTTTAATGAAAATTAAAAATCAAGTAAAAATGGAATTTTGACTTGTGTACTCAAAACAATTAAATAATTTTTTAATGAAAATTAAATATCAAGTAAAAATGGAATTTTGACTTGTGTACTAAAACCATTAAATATTTTTTTAATGAAAATTAAATATCAAGTAAAAATCGAATTTTGACTTGTGTACTCAAAACCATTAAATATTTTTTAATGAAAATTAAATATCAAGTAAAAATGGAATTTTGACTTGTGTACTCAAAACAATTAAATAATTTTTTAATGAAAATTAAAAATCAAGTAAAAATGGAATTTTGACTGGTGTTCTCAAAACCATTAAATATTTTATAATGAAAATTAAAAATCAAGTAAAAATGGAATTTTGACTTGTATACGCAAAACCATTAAATAATTTTTTTAATGAAAATTAAATATCAAGTAAAAATGGAATTTTGACTTGTGTACTAAAGCTATTAAATATTTTTAATGAAAATTAAATATCAAGTAAAAATGGAATTTTTACTTGTGTACTCAAAACCATTAAATAATTTTTTTAATGAAAATTAAATATCAGGAAATAATGGAATTTTGACTTGTGTACTTAAAACCATTAAATATTTGTTTAATGAAAATTAAATATCAAGTAAAAATGGAATTTTGACTTGTGTACTCAAAACCATTAAATAATTTTTTTAATGAAAATTAAATATCAAGTAAAAATGGAATTTTGACTTGTGTACTAAAACCATTTAATATTTGTTTAATGAAAATTACATATCAAGTAAAAATTGAATTTTTACTTGTGTACTCAAAACCATTAAATAATTTTTTTAATGAAAATTAAATATCAAGTAATAATGGAATTTTGACTTGTGTACTTAAAACCATTAAATATTTGTTTAATGAAAATTAAATATCAAGTAAAAATGTAATTTTTACTTGTGTACTCAAAACCATTAAATAATTTTTTTAATGAAAATTAAATATCAAGTAAAAATGGAATTTTGACTTGTGTACTCAGAACAATTAAATAATCTTTTTAATAAAAATTAAATATCAAGTAAAAATGGAATTTTAACTTGTGTACTCAGAACAATTAAATATTTTTTTAATGAAAATTAAATATCAAGTAAAAATGGAATTTTGACTTGTGTACTCAGAACAATTAAATAATCTTTTTAATGAAAATTAAATATCAAGTAAAAATGGAATTTTGACTTGTGTACTCAGAACAATTAAATAATCTTTTTAATGAAAATTAAATATCAAGTAAAAATGGAATTTTGACTTGTGTACTCAGAACAATTAAATAATCTTTTTAATAAAAATTAAATATCAAGTAAAAATGGAATTTTGACTTGTGTACTCAAAACAATTAAATAGTTTTTTAATGAAAATTAAATATCAAGTAAAAATGGAATTTTAACTTGTGTACTCAGAACAATATAATAATTTTTTAATGAAAATTAAATATCAAGTAAAAATGGAATTTTGACTTGTGTACTCAGAACAATTAAATAATCTTTTTAATGAAAATTAAATATCAAGTTAAAATGGAATTTTGACTTGTATACTCAAAACAATTAAATAATTTTTTAATGAAAATTAAAAATCAAGTAAAAATGGAATTTTGACTTGTGTACTCAAAACAATTAAATAATTTTTTAATGAAAATGAAAAATCAAGTAAAAATGGAATTTTGACTTGTGTACTCAAAACAATTAAATAATTTTTTAATGAAAATTAAAAATCAAGTAAAAATGGAATTTTGACTTTGTACTTAAAACCATTAAATATTTTTTAATGAAAATTAAAAATCAAGTAAAAATAGAATTTTGACTTGTATACGCAAAACCATTAAATAATTTTTTTAATGAAAATTAAATATCAAGTAAAAATGGAATTTTGACTTGTATACGCAAAACTATTAAATAATTTTTTAATGAAAATTAAATATCACGTAAAAAAGGTATTTTGACTTGTGTACTCAAACCCATTAAATAGTTTTTTAATGAAAATTAAATATCAAGTAAAAATGGAATTTTAACTTGTGTCCTCAGAACAATTAAATAATGTTTTAATGAAAATTAAATATCAAGTAAAAATGGAATTTTGACTTGTGTACTCAGAACAATTAAATAATCTTTTTAATGAAAATTAAATATCAAGTTAAAATGGAATTTTGACTTGTATACTCAAAACAATTAAATAATTTTTTAATGAAAATTAAAAATCAAGTAAAAATGGAATTTTGACTTGTGTACTCAAAACAATTAAATAATTTTTTAATGAAAATTAAATATCAAGTAAAAATGGAATTTTAACTTGTGTACTCAGAACAATTAAATAATTTTTTAATGAAAATTAAATATCAAGTAAAAATGGAATTTTAACTTGTGTACTCAGAACAATTAAATAATTTTTTAATGAAAATTAAATATCAAGTTAAAATGGAATTTTGACTTGTATACGCAAAACAATTAAATAATTTTTTAATGAAAATTAAATATCACGTAAAAATGGAATTTTGACTTGTGTACTCAAACCCATTAAATAGTTTTTTAATGAAAATTAAATATCAAGTAAAAATGGAATTTTAACTTGTGTCCTCAGAACAATTAAATAATGTTTTAATGAAAATTAAATATCAAGTAAAAATGGAATTTTGACTTGTGTACTCAAACCCATTAAATAGTTTTTTAATGAAAATTAAATATCAAGTAAAAATGGAATTTTAACTTGTGTACTCAAAACCATTAAATAATTATTTTAATGAAAATTAAATATCAAGTAAAAATGGAATTTTGACTTGTGTACTCAAAACAATTAAATAATTTTTTTAATGAAAATTAAATATCAAGTAAAAATGGAATTTTGACTTGTATACGCAAAACCATTAAATAACTTTTTAATGAAAATTAAATATCACGTAAAAATGGAATTTTGACTTGTGTACTCAAACCCATTAAATAGTTTTTTAATGAAAATTAAATATCAAGTAAAAATGGAATTTTAACTTGTGTACTCAGAACAATTAAATAATTTTTTAATGAAAATTAAATATCAAGTAAAAATGGAATTTTGACTTGTGTACTCAGAACAATTAAATAATCTTTTTAATGAAAATTAAATATCAAGTAAAAATGGAATTTTGACTTGTATACTCAAAACAATTAAATAATTTTTTAATGAAAATTAAAAATCAAGTAAAAATGGAATTTTGACTTGTGTACTCAAAACAATTAAAAAATTTTTTAATGAAAATTAAAAATCAAGTAAAAATGGAATTTTGACTTGTGTACTCAAAACCATTAAATATTTTTTAATGAAAATTAAAAATCAAGTAAAAATGGAATTTTGACTTGTATACGCAAAACCATTAAATAATTTTTTTAATGAAAATTAAATATCAAGTAAAAATGGAATTTTGACTTGTGTACTAAAGCTATTAAATATTTTTAATGAAAATTAAATATCAAGTAAAAATGGAATTTTTACTTGTGTACTCAAAACCATTAAATAATTTTTTTAATGAAAATTAAATATCAAGTAATAATGGAATTTTGACTTGTGTACTTAAAACCATTAAATATTTGTTTAATGAAAATTAAATATCAAGTAAAAATGGAATTTTGACTTGTGTACTCAAAACCATTAAATAATTTTTTTAATGAAAATTAAATATCAAGTAAAAATGGAATTTTGACTAGTGTACTTAAAACCATTAAATATTTGTTTAATGAAAATTAAATATCAAGTAAAAATTGAATTTTTACTTGTGTACTCAAAACCATTAAATAATTTTTTTAATGAAAATTAAATATCAAGTAATAATGGAATTTTGACTTGTGTACTTAAAACCATTAAATATTTGTTTAATGAAAATTAAATAACAGAAAAATGGAATTTTTACTTGTGTACTCAAAACCATTAAATAATTTTTTTACTGAAAATTAAATATCAAGTAAAAATGGAATTTTGACTTGTGTACTCAAACCCATTAAATAGTTTTTTAATGAAAATTAAATATCAAGTAAAAATGGAATTTTAACTTGTGTACTCAAAACCATTAAATAATTATTTTAATGAAAATTAAATATCAAGTAAAAATGGAATTTTGACTTGTGTACTCAAAACCATTAAATATTTTTTTTTAATGAAAATTAAATATCAAGTGAAAATGGAATTTTGACTTGTGTACTCAAAACCATTAAATAATTTTTTAATGAAAATTAAATATCAAGTAAAAATGGAATTTTGACTTGTGTACTAAAAACCATTAAATAATTTTTTAATGAAAATTAAATATCAAGTAAAAATGGAATTTTGACTTGTGTACTCAAAACAATTAAATAATTTGTTAATGAAAATTAAATATCAAGTAAAAATGGAATTTTGACTTGTGTACTCAAACCCATTAAATAGTTTTTTAATGAAAATTAAATATCAAGTAAAAATGGAATTTTAACTTGTGTACTCAAAACCATTAAATAATTATTTTAATGAAAATTAAATATCAAGTAAAAATGGAATTTTGACTTGTGTACTCAAAACCATTAAATAATTTTTTTTAATGAAAATTAAATATCAAGTAAAAATGGAATTTTGACTTGTGTACTCAAAATCATTAAATAATTTGAATAAAAAAATGATTAATTTTATTCAATTATTTTTAGTTTGCAATCGTTTATATCGGTTATAAACCGTCTAAATTAAACTTAAAACGTTGTTTATGAACGTTTGACACAAGAGAAACAATCCACTGATGACGGCCCTACCAGAAAATTTAATATCGCCCACATTGTAATATATCTTTATTTATCCCATTCTCGATATACACCACGTGTATAGGAGAGTACATATATATCTAAATGAATAAATGCGAAAGTGTTTTCCATTTATCACTCCTATGTTACCATCAAAACAGGTTACTGTTATTTAAATCAATAATACAACATAGTATTTTGAAATACTCTATATATAGTACCGACAAACGATCCAAAAACAATCATTTGAATGCCTAATTAGCATAACTATTTTTAAACAGTTTATAATAAATTAATGTTTGGTGTTATACTTTTGTAATTTTATTGTGCGATTTTGTCTATATATATGCAATAATTTCGTCGATATTAACAGTAATTAATTAAAATCGTTTAATAAAAATAGATGATTTTCTAAAAACCTTTTCTCTAATGTCGCTCACTAGAATTCTTACTGACAGTCAAAAGCGCGAAAAGAGCAGAGACGGGTGGCTGGTTGACTGGTTGGCTGGCTAAATGGGTACCTTACTCGCTTTCTATCTCTCCTTCCTATCTCCCGTTAACGACGCCGTATTTTTCTCAAGCGAATTGATTTCTTCTTTCTTTTGATTTCATTAGAGACTTATTTAAAAGATAAATAAATTTTTATAAACATTCACGTTAATGTTTCTATATTTATACGAATGAATGCGAAAGTTTTTGTCTTGTGTTTACAAGAAACTTTTGAATGAAATGTTTATTATTTAAAATTTGGTTTCAAGTATTTCAAGTAGAGAACTTTGCGAAGCGATAGCGAGCTTGCAAAGCCAGCTAGTATATATATATATATATATATATATATATATATATATATATATATATATATATATATATGTATATATAACTCAATGTTTGTGTGTGTGATGTTTATCTACTCCTCATAGAAAGAAAGGTTAGAGAATCTACTTTTTTTGTTGCATTTTACTTCAGTTGAAGTTCTCAGAAATCAAAGGGCCCCTTCCTGAAGCTAACAGTTGATCTCTATATGATAGGTACGTGCAAAAATGGGCGTCTCTTGTACTGACTATAGTTCTTAAAAGTGTCTTTTCTTAATTTTTAAAAGTAGTTCTTGTTTAACTTTGATTGTGTTTGAAAGATAAAAGCATTAAGTTAATATCTAAAAGGAAACAAATGTGTGAACAAAAAAAATAGAATGGAAAATGTTATCAAAAAAGCGAAAAATCAGTTAAAACTGAAGATTCAATAAAACATGTTTAAAAATCGCTGGAAAAGTAAATATCAGTTTTCTGGAACTGTTTCAAAGATAATTATTGAATTAAAGTTTTAAGAGAGTGAATTACAAAAGAATGTACCTCTTTTTTTTAACTAAAAATTCCTTAATTATCCCAAAAACGTGAAAGTTAGGTAAAATATGTCCGGAACCTGTCTTGTAAATGTAAACAGAGAATACGGCTACAAAATCTCAAAGTATGGAACGCTAAACCTGCAGTAATAGTTTTTGCTTAATTTTACGTTACGAACTGCGTCAATTTTATTAATTAATTTTACATGATGATTGATTAAAATCTTGAACAATTACATTACTCGATGTATTCTTTAAGAATTAATGTAATTTTAAATTACATTAATTCTTAAAGAATAAATAACTAATTTATTGTTACGACACGTGTAAGAATTTCTTACATGTGTCGTAACGATAAATTACATTAATTCTTTTAAGATAAAGCTAAGAATAATTTTTATTTTAAGTGTGAAAAAGTCAATTAAAGTCAATGACTACACTGACAATATTCATTGAAAAAACATTAAAAATTATTTGTTAATAAACAAATAGAATTCAATTTTGAAAGAAAATGTCATATTTGAATTTTCTTTATTTATTAATAAATAAATGTTTTTAACTTTTTAAATAATATTTATTAATGAAAAAATGACAAACAAATACTAACTTACGTTTTATCTTTCCAAATAACTGACGATGAATTGTGAAATTAACGAAACTGTTGAATCTCTGAAAATCAAATTTTGAGGACGGTGTGGGGGAGTGGGGGATGGTTGGTGAGCTAAACGCGCCTGTTTATTACAGAACAGGCCTACCATATGTCCCCAAGTGAATCGTTAGTAGAAATTATCCAATTGTTTGAATTCTTTTTTCGTTACGTTCCTGAGTCTCACATTTTTCAATTTTTGGTTTATTTTCAAGATTATGAAAACATTTCTTGCGCTGATGATGACACGTTCATGTATGAAAGGGAAATATAAGTATGTCGCATTTTATATTTTACCAAAAACTAATCATTAAAATCACATGAAATATTTTTTGCAATTATATTATTTTTGGTGAAAATATTGATTAAACCATGCTTTATTCAATGTTAACATTGTCAATTAAAAAAATTAATTTTTCTTCGAGTTATAGTGATTTTATTAACACGGAATTTAGGGGCCTTTTTGTAATATATACGAATAATTAAAAAAAATATATTTTAAACATCAACAGTGCTTTATTTTTATTTTTTTTTAATTCATACATTCTTTTTATTAATACATAAAAATATAACTTGAGTAAATGTGTATTTTGTTTTAAAAATAATACATTTTCGCTAAGATTTAAAACAAAATAATGGTTTCATTACATTATGTGATCGTTGATTAATAAATACTGAAAATTTAATTAAAATTGGTTGATTTTCTGAATTTTGGTGAATTTTAAGGTTACGGTTAAAATGTTTTTACATTTTGGAAATCGACCATTGATTTTGCACATACCTACTATATGAGATACATAGATATTTGAGTGTGTTATTTAAGTTCTCTTTTACCTCTCAAACGTTGAGTTTGTAAAGAAGTTAAGAACATTGTGTGTGTGTGTGTGTGTGTGTTTGATTAAACAGAAGTTAAAGTTCTAGTTTGTTCCATTTTTGATCCAATTTTTCGAATTTGTGCGCCAGCGATCTAATGTTGTGCTTCAGTATGAATAAGAACTCGTCATATCTGTAAACGTTTTCGACTCGCATCAGTCTTCTTTATTGCGAAAGTCGATTAAGAACGTTTTAAAAACATTTTAAAATATCCTCCCCCCCCCCCCCCTTTTATTGAGCTTACCTGATAGTGGGTTTACGTGATCGAATGCTTACTCAATATATATATATATATATATATATATATATATATATATATATATATATATATATATATGAAAAACAAATGACTCAATACTGGTCACCTCTGATGATGGAATTTTATTCCGAAATTAATAAGATCAACATTTAAAAAAATTAATCTTGCATTGTTAATGGCTTATATTTTCAATTTTATTAACAAATCCAGCAATGCTTTAAATGAACGACCAACCCATATTACTATATATATATATATATATATATATATATATATATATATATATATATATATATATATATATATATATATATGCTTCTACAGACATGTGTTTCGTCTTTTCAAAACTCATCTGTGTGGCTAGACGCAGCGAGCACACCACCCTTGACATTCGAACACTTGATATTAGTCGCTACCTATACGTGCATTGTTTGTGTATCCATCTGGTTTAAAGATGCTAAAATGATTCCCTGATTGCATCTGTTACGCCAGTCCGGGAAGTTTTTTTAAGTTAGTACTCCTTTTTTCTGTCATACTTCTTTGAGACAATTCTCCCATGATGGCATATGGTCGACCTCTTCGAAACCAAATCCAAAGAAAATAAGATAGAACGCATTACGTCTAAGAAGATGTTATTTTCGGGTAATTAAACTGTTCGCTTAAATGGGGTAGGCGTTTTTCTCGTACATAAAAAGATATCGCTGCAGTGGAACGACAGATGACAATATCGAATAGACTTTGCGAATAAGAGAAATACGCTCAAAAGCTTATATTTATACAACGAGCGGAACCCTGCAGAAATTCCACGGTGCTTTCGACACCAGTGTGTATAATTTACTTGTAATTATGATATTTCTTTTTGAAAAAATAAGTGTCTACTAGTATGAAAAAAATGACTTTTCTTCTTTTTTCCGTAAAAATAGTTGCCTTTGTCAGTTAAATATTCTATAAATAAATAAAACGAATAACACGTCTCTTCTTTTTTATATTATTTGGGTTATTCGGACTACTGTTCTCATCTTGAATGTTATTCTCACATTTGTTCAGCCGATCTAATCTTCGACCTTCTTTAGGTGTATCTTGTCGAACTCGGGAATCTATTTGTCAAACTCGGGAATTTGTGCTGAATTTCGAACAGAACTCTTTATTTAATCCACGAGAATTGTTTGTTCTCGTTCCGTCAGCGATGACGGGGTAGAAGTCTTAAGTAATTCGTAGTGTCGTTCACATTGAGGATTGAACCTTCAACCTCAAGAAGAGTGTTATTTAGAATTGAATTTTATTTAGTACTTTATCCGTTGCGCCACGGATCTCAAGATGAGAGTAGTAATCCGAATAATCATAATAATAAAATTTATTGATAATTTGTATTCGTCTCATCTCAAAAATTCAAAACTTCTTTATTTATTTATTTATTTATTTATAAAAAATTGTAGTAACTTTAAAACGAATTCGTTTTAAAACAATAAATATTTTCTGTCTTCTTAATGTAAACATAATTGTCAAGGTTTTTTTTTTTCAAATAAATAAAACCGCGCTTATTTTTATTGGAATACATGCGAAATATGTCAGTTCAAAATAAAATCACAAGAAAACTTATGGTTATACTTACTAATCAGTGACAAATATTAGTGTACACCAAAAATCACGCTAAAATAAGCGAGTAAAATGTTAATAAAAATAAAACTAATTTACTATTCGGAGTCAACGAACTCCGAACAACATTTTATTTTGTATTAAATTTCTACTTGCCTTTTATTCGTAATTTTTGGTGTACACTAATATTTTTCCTTGATTAGTAAGTATATCCATAAGTTTTGCGGTTATTTTATTTTAAACTGCCACATTTCGTATGTATCTCGATAAACATAAGTACCAATAAAACAAATGTTATTTTTGTACTTATTCAAAATTTGACTGTTTTAGACGACGGGGACATCATTTGATTTTGAGTAAATTCATTTTTAAATGGGGACAGTCAGATTAATCACCAATCACCATGAGCGGGCGATCTCATTTTTTTATGTGTGTGTGAAAGCTGCTAACGTACGTACAAACATGAAATTACCTTAGCATATATATACATATATATATATATATATATATATATATATATATATATATAGAGAGAGAGAGAGAGAGAGAGAGAGAGAGAGAGAGAGAGAGATCAACATTTATCGTCTATAACATCAAGACGAATTTCAATCTGACTGCGATAAATATGTCTTAGTCGAGTAGGATTGTACGAAATAGGAAGAGAAGAAATAAATATGCTTATACTTCTGACAAAAATGTTTATCATCGAAAGTACTCAAGTTTAAAAAAGAAAAGTTTTTAAGGTACATAAATAATTTATTTTGAAAAAACAAATAATTTGCGTTGTCCAGGTTTTCAAAATATTCTAAAAAAATATTCTTCTTATTATATATATATATATATATATATGTGGGGGGGGTGTAAAAATTACTGTAAAAAGATATATTTAAATATATCTTTTATTTATTTTCTATAGTTTGACGTGTAGGAATATCAATTGTCCCTTATATAAAAGTTTTGTTTGTTTTTTTTTTAAGGAGAAAAAAATTTTCGGCCGCGATCCTTCGGCCTTCGTCAGTGTAATATATATATATATATATATATATATATATATATATATATATATATATATATATATATATATATATATATAAGGCAGGTTGATATTATATTCCAATAACCATGTTTTTATTTTTATTTTTATTTTTTTTTTTTTATTAATTTTTTCACATTTCCAAAAAACATAACATTTCTGTGAGATATATTTTTAACGGTCCGTTTC
>OY744540.1:21111549-21144049 GCA_963556195.1 Sepiola atlantica | reverse complement strand
ATTATTATAGGGCCAATAACATGGTACAACAATAACAAATGAAAATTGGCTAGTCAGAATCAAAGTTTGATATGTCAGCTAAAATGCTATTTAGGCCGAACTTTTTTAGATATGCCAAGTTAACGTAATATGTTAGATAAGAAGAAGCTATTAGTGAAGAAACTCGACATTGCCTGGAAGGAGTAGCTTAAAGCTTAAACGTTTTCCAATCAATCGTTTGCCACTTATTTTTTATTTTAATGAATTAATTTTTATTTTATTGATTTAGTGTTATTTTTAAACTTATAAAAAAAAAGAAATACAAGTTTAGTTGTAAGGGAAACAACTCTTTTAGAGTTATTCTCTGTCTGATTTTGATTTTTGGGTCATAATTGAAAAATCTTTCATATTACTAATTGTCCACACCGGACTAAATATTTTTTTTTAATAAATTGTAGAGAAGTACATTATTATAATGCCATAATGTGGTACAACAATAAAAACTTAAAATTTACTAGCCAGAAACAAAATTTTATGGATAAATATACTGTCTACCCGGTGTTGCTCGGAATACAGTGAACTCATTTTGTTTTTAAAATGTTATTTGTTTGCACATTTTTAAAGCTTATACACAAAAAGAAATAGAATTTTAGTTCTAAGGGAGACACCTCTTTTATATTCTTCAATTAAAAATATGAGTTATTCCCCTTTCTGATTTTTATTTTTTTTATTTCGTTCTTAATTGAACATTTTTACCATATTGCCGGTTGCCCGTGTGGGACTACTTAATTTACAAAATAAGCTGTAACAACGTACGTTATTGTAGTGCCTATAACATGGTACAACAATAACAAATGAAAGAATCAAAGTTTTATATGACGGCTTAAATTTTATTTAGGGCCAACTTTTTAAATTTCACAAGATAACTTTATATGTTAGACTAGAAGTTTCTTTTCTTAATACTAGAGCATTTTTTGGTCGATTCTCTCAAGTTAAATGTGTGACGTTCTTGTTTTCATTTCAAATTCGTTTTATTTTCAAAAATTTAAATGATTAATTAAAACTGAACAGTGTTTGCTTTTAATTAATTTTGAATATCCGTTTGTGCTTTTTATTAAGATTAATGGGAAGCTGACAACGATAAAGTGGTTATCGGCGCCGAGAGACAATCCGGCGTCCCGTGTTCCAGTATTGATGGTTCCATGGCACGCGTTTCAATATGTATGGTGACAACCAGAAATGTCTTTGAAAATCAATTATTTTGGGATTCATCCAGTTTTTCATTTTAAGAATAAATTGGCTTAATTCAGTGATAATAGCAAAAACAATGGGTGTACAGGGATATCTTTGTGGTCTATCTGGTGAAATATTTAGTAGAATCCATTATGTATATTTCTTATATATAAAAAACTAAAAAAACACACACATTCACACATGCCACCTTTGAAATCTCCTCTCTATATAAAACTCAATGTATGTATGTATGTATGTATGGTGAGATGTGTGTGTGTTCCCTATAGATAGAAAGGTTAGAGAATTTACATAAAATCTAAAAGTGTATTCTTATGTAAAATTTACTGAGATAGACAATTGAAGTGGTCCCGAATCTCTAAGTGCACCCCTAAGAAGGCTATGAGAGTATACCCCCTTAAAACTTGAAATATATCATATTTTTATGAAATTTAAATCATATGTATAAAAATAAATCTTCCCAGATGACTAAAACATGGTCGCTTTCAAATCCAATGTTAATAAATTCTTCTCGAACTGTCCTCTTAAATAATCAAATTCTGACTAATAAATAACGAACGCTAGGTGAAACCTGGCCAGTGAGGGTTGAGGGCATGCGTTGCATGGAGAGAAGTGTCAAATTTTCGCCTGGAGCCACTTTTTTGTGCAAAAAAGTGTAATTGCTTTTCATTGAGAGAGAAAAAGAGAGAAAGAGAGAGAGAGAGAGAGAGAGAGAGAGAGAGAAATAGAGAGAGAGAGAATCGTCTCTTTACAACCACTGTAAATAATTTCCTTTTCTTCCTCTGTGTACCTAAAAAAAACTGAACTTCCATGAACAACGTTTCTTTCCAAGAACTACCCGTCTGTTGAACACAATTCCACCGGGCTGCTTCCCAGATGACTAAAACATGGTGGTTTTCAAATCCAATGTTAATAAATTCTTCTCGAACCGTCCTCTTAAATAATCAAATTCTGACCAGTCCCAACAATTGTCTACAACCCTCAAGGTGTTTCTCACCGTCCACCTGACAAGCTCATTTGCCCTTATCCTCGAGTAGCTTTTGACCCTTGATAAGCCGTGACTTATTAGTACATAAAGAAGTTACTACGCAGATGATGTTTGACCTCTTGTTCAAAACGCATAATCGAAGAGAAAATCAATATCACTCATAAAAGATTATTACAATAAAAACGTCTTTAAAATGTTAAATCGCTTTTCATCTACTTGAAAAGAAGAAGAAAAAATCTAAGATCGTTAAACTATTTGCAAGAATGTCTGGCCAATGACCAATTATCCGTTTACCGAGTTATCGCTATTCGTACCGAATCGAATCCACGGAACAACCCGAAGCTTTATTTTCATGTTTCGAATTTTTTTTAGATGAGGATTGATCATTTGTGTTATTCTGATTATTCGGACTACTGTTCTCATCTTGGATCTTATTCTCATAATGTTTCGGCCGATGTAACCTCCGACCTTCTTCATGTGCGTCTTGTCGTTTAGTTGTTTTGTTTTACGACACATTAACCTTTTGAGGTTATTTAATGTAATGTTGGTAAAAGGTTTGACGAGTGTAGTATCTGTTCCGATGGATACTGCACACATGTCCTGTGCAGTTCTAGGAGGTCCACCCTCCCAGGCTTCGCCTCCCCTCTTTGGGGAGGAGTAAGTTTATTGCTTACTGTCTGAGGCGCCCCTACCGGAGAATGCCGACGGGGCTACCCAGGCAATTTTTAAATGGCCAGAGTGCTCACCTCTCGAGCGCTGGCTTTTAACCCCACTTGCTCGACCCGAGCTTGGGTCACATCTTACTTGTGGGAGTAAGATAAAACTGGCCTTGTGCCTAACTCCTAGCGAAGGAGTAAATAAATATCTTGTCTGGACTGAAGTTGAGTATTATTAGTTCGACTACTAAGACAAAATGACAGTGCGCATGCCCAGCCTGAACGCCTACGCAAATAGTAGCCACTCAGAGTGTTAGGCGTGGAAGGAAAAACATTCCAGAACCTAACGTGTGCAGACCTATAAAGTTAAGACAAACTAACTGGTAACAAGTTTGTCATACACAGCTAACGAGGTAGACAACCTCCACGCCGGAGCTAAACGTTACATTCCCGCCAACAAACTCAGCCAATAAAAGCGAAAACCTCGTGCATCAGGGGGACGTAACACAGTCTGTCATATAAACAAGTAATAAATGAATGTCGGACGATAAAACACGATAAAACTGATTTTTATTTTTATTTTAAATTCTACTCGATATTTTTTCCTAATTTCTTTCTCTGAGGAGACTTATTTTTGCCTGATACGTAAGTATGAAAAATAGTTTTGGAAATGCGTTGTTCATATGTGCCCTCATCTGTATAAGAACCGAATTTTCTATACAACTTTGAAAAATGGAAGCTTGCCAAAGTCTTTGAGAAAGAATCTTGACTCATATCAGAGAAGGGCTCTACACTAGACTGCTCCGGAAACCCTTGGGCAAGGTGTTCGCTCCAACAAACCGCACCACCCGAAAATCCATCTTTCCATCACTTTCTATCCCCCTTTTCCGCCTACCCTATATCCAAACCCTATCAATACTCAGGTTATGTTTATCCTCGACTGTGTATGATACAACACTTCATCCAGTGATGAGGCAACGGTTTTGGAGCTTCATGGAGTGTTGCTAATTATTATATAAAATCAATTACTTTTTCTCTTCTTTTTGAGTAATTTGGTCAAATATTGTTCTTTCGTTTACGTACGTGTAAAATGGACAGAATACGTGAAGGGATTGAACCCCCAACGACTGCATAAAAGGACGCACCAATAAAAACTAAAGAAAGAAACGAACTTCACTTCTTAATAAACAGAAATTGTGATACAAGAAACCATGCTAAACACCAACAATTATTATTTTAAATCACCTTAATGTATTTTATCTTATTTTTTTTTATATTAGAATTATTAGATTACTCGGGGTCAAATTCTAGTATATATTAAATATTTAACTGTTTTAACGCCAATACGTAGTTAAAGCAAAATAAATTGTTTTGGACTATTAAAAGAATTTCCAACGCTATTGATAATGTTCACCCATTCATTCATTTTTATTATCGATTATGTTTGAATTCATGTTTTTTAACATGACGTAAATCATAAATCTATGACGTCACGCCAAAGCTATAATTATTTGTAACGTAAAGTGTTAAGCTCTATATATAAAAATGTCGCAATAGGTCAGTTGTTAGAACGTCAGACTGAAGACATCAAGGTTTCGGTTTATTTGTTCGGAATTTATTATTTATTATTAATTCAATAGTTTCCATTCCTAAAAGTAGTTAAGATCTCTGATATTTCGAAATGAGACTGATTCTGCCATGTAGGTCCCGTAAAATACGATAAAACTGATTTTTATTTTTAATTCAAATTTTACTCGATTGTTTTTGCTAATTTTTTGTGTAGATACCTATTTTTGTCTGATGCATAAGTATATCGAAGATTTTTCCGCTGGATTTGTTTGGAAATGTGATTTTCACCTGTGTAACTGCGTTTGTCATATGTACCTTTATCTGTATGAGCACAGAAAATCCTTTTGGTGTATGTTGTTGTAGCTGTTGTTGTTAAACGAGTCGGACTTCTACAGGAGTATTTGGTCTGCACGAAGTCCTCATCGTTAGTTGCAGCTGTTCATTTACCTGCAAGATTGCAGGTTTTACCACCGAGAATAGCAAGGCTCAATGGTTGCATACGAAGTCGGGAAAAGTTCGGCCAAGAACACACAAGAAATGGTGCTGAAGCAACGTTGCCACTTTAACTCAATTGATTTGCGGTTCTAAACCTGACACGTCTTTTTTTTCTTTTTTTTAACATAGTTCATCCCAGACAAGGCAGGCCGCCACTGTAGACGTAAGGGGCTACTGAGAAGAAACAAAAGGGGAGAAGGTTGGGGGGAGGGGGTCAACTTAAATTGGGATCTGCGCAGCGAGATGTCTGCTTACATTAGTTTTAAATTTCTGCATGTCAGTACCGTCGGGGAAACAGGGGGCAGGGAGGGGGTTCCAGAGGCCAGCAGCATGAGGAAAGAAGCTATTTGAGTAGAAAGCTCTCCGGCATCTGGGGACCTCCACAGTGAATGGATGGGATTTAGTCGATTGTCGATTGTCGAGTTGGTCTAGTGAACTTACGACGAGGGGGCACCAGAGCAGCCAATTCATCGGAGCACAATCAATTGAAGTATTTGTAAAACAAGCACAAGGATGCTATTTTGCGGCGATGGGACAGTGACTGGAGCTTCGTTGACAGTGAGGGACCTATTAGGTTGGCGACTCTTTTTTGGACCTTGTCAAGGGGGGAGAGACAAGTAGATGATGCACCAGCCCAGATAGGAAAAGACGACAAGAGAATCACGGATCCTGATGCGGACTCTTCCTAGATGTTCACCAGAGCCCCGTTAGCATGGGTTGCGGTTCTAATATCGCTTGATGTCAAATCTGTCCGCCATGAATGACCCTGCCAGGAACCGGAATTTCAGACTGCATAGCTCTGACACAACCACATTGCCACCGCCTCTACTACGGTGTTGAAGGGTTGGACATTAGGGTGAGGAGTCGCTGTTGTTTGGTTTCACGGCATGTCAACTCTCGTACATGTTTTTGCATACGATTGAGTTGTTGATTAATTAGCATTTGTGGAGATGTTTTTGTTATATATAGCACCTGGTCATCCCAAATGGTCACCCATATAGTATTGGCCAAGATCGACGTTGCTTAACTTTAAACTGGAACTGATGTGCCATCTTCACAATAACGGTATATCCTTTTGTACATGCTTTAAAGATTTTCAATCGTATGGGTTCACTTGTATTACCCAATAAAGATGTTTTCAAAAGTTCTGAAATTGTATCTAGCAAACAGTTTGTTGACTATAATATCTATGAGATCCCCCGGCGTTTCCGGCTAGTAGATAAGATCCCCAGGATACTCCTGCTCACACCCCTGAACACCCTATGTTTCCATTTTTATAATGTTGTGTAATTTTCTAGGGCTCTTAAAATAATTGTTGACTGAACCCACCTGTAAAAGTTAGCGGCAGAGAGAAATGCCCTGACGCCGAATAGACGTTCTGGAGGTGTGGTTACATTGCCTGTTCTTGACCTTTTGGCTAAGATCAACGTGTAGTATCTGTTCCGATGGATACTGCACCCCATAGACTGGTACTGTCTTGGGCTTCGGGGCTTGATTTACGCCGGTCCTGTGCAGTTCTTGGAGGTCCACCCTCCCAGGCTTCGCCTCCCCTCTTTCGGGAGGAGTAAGTTTATAGTTTACTGTCTGAGGCGCCCCTACCGGGGAATGTCGACGGGGCTGCCCAGGCAATTTTTAATGGCCAGAGTGCTCACCTCTCGGGTGCTGGCTTTTCAAACCCCACTTTCTCGACCCGACCTTGGGTCACATCTTACTTGTGGGAGTAAGATAAAAACTGGCCTTGTGCCTAACTCCTGTAGAGGAGGAAATCAATACATTGACAGCGAAGTCCCACAATGGGCGTTTGCGGGTGGAGGCGTGGTTGTCACAAATTGTTATATAATATCAACCCGAAATTGATATCAGAGTCGATTGGCAATTTGAGCCTGAGAAAAACTACCTCGTCAGATTCTTTTCTCACTAAACCACAGCCGTTCACCGCCACCGACGATAAATATATATCAGTATATTTTTATACATCAGTGTGACGTCATTCTTTTAAGCTGAATTTACGAAAACTTACGGAAAGTGACGATTTTAGCAATCGTACCTTTCCGTAAGTTTTCGTAAAAACGGTTTACAATAAGTAACGAGCAATTGTGGATCCTATTGTATGCGAGTTCCTTATATTTAGCAAATTGCTCGACAAATTTTCGTGTCTCGTAATTTAAACTCTTGACATTTGGGGATTCGATTTTGTATTTGTATTTTGTACAAGAGTTCTAAAAAGATTCGTGTTCGTAGTCGACCAACTATGTTTATCTGTTCTGACTTTTAAACCTGAAAGAAAAACCCATAGAAGAAGAGGAAGAGAAACGATTGAATACAAAAACAAAAAAAAGCTGAAGAGAAATGGAGCCATTAAACTTACTATGAACAATCCCAAACGGTTTTGACGACAGCATGTCTTTAATCGGGTCAAATAACAATTGCTAATCAGTGTCGTTTGTTTGACCAAATATAGCAAGGCCCATAATCTATTATTATACTAAGTATGAGTTAATCAACGTTTGTTTACCTAAGGCCCTTTTCCTATATCATCTATATATATGTAAAGCAAATTGTGTCTATGTGTATATGTGTGTCGTGGCATCACAGTTAAATAGTGGATCTAAGAGCTAAACTAATCACAGATTTGATATAAGCACATGATGTCATTATCGATTTCAGAAGTTATTGAACCTTTTTTAAAACTCATTATTTAAAATTAGAACTCCATGAAAATAACATTACAAACAAATGTTCCGACATTTTTAGCCTTCTGTTTTAGCCGACCCAACAACTACTTTTCACGTCAAATCATCGTACATGTCTGACGTATTGTTTACTTATAAGGGAACACATTTATCCTTTTTGGTACTTCTGCAGTTTACGAACAGTGCTGAAATAATAACGTTATTATTTAGAAAACCATTCTTTAACACGGAGAAGGGGGCTTTGTTAACTATTCTATACTTCCCCCTAACGGTTTAATGAACAAAAGATAACGTAAAACTTAAACTTTAACTAGTGTTTATCTAACCCAAAATCCTATCTAAAAATAGCACTGTCCGTAAATTGCAGAAGTACCTCCTTTTTTAATAAATAAAAATATTCACTAATATATTTTTACTATAATAAGATTTGCTTATATTTTATACTTATGTAGCTTTATTTATTTTTTTAAATCGAACTATTGTAGATCTATGCGGAGAGGTAAAAAAATTTTTACACCGAACTCATTTAAGTAGGTTAAAAAGACAATAAATGTTCGTTAGATCTCTGGCCTTGTGGATAAAGTGTTCGCCTTCAATTATAACATTTTATGCCATCGTGGGTTCGAATCTCACACCAGACAATTGTTTTTTTTTCTATAGCGTTCCAGTTATTTCCTAGCCAATATCGATCATCATCATAAACCTGAATATTTTTTTAATAAAAAAATGGATAAAAATATTTAATAGATGTTTTTAACTTTTAAACGTGTCTATAAAATTCAAGAAAAGTTAAGAAACCCGATATGACTTTATCTTTCGAGGGATAGGATTGATTTATTGCCGATCGCCTGAGGCGCTCTTACTGGGGAATGCCGACAGATCAATTCTCGGTTATTTTTGTGCTCAACCAGCGTGGAGTTGGTTTCCCTACCTTCCGCTCTTGTCACATCTTACTGTAATAGGATTGTCTGTTTCTTAGTTGGTATTTAACAACCTTTCAACCATTATAAGGTCATCCCAGGTCAAACAGTTTTTTTCGCTGATCAGACACTTTTTACAATGTTTCTTTTTTTTTGGGGGGGGACTGTTTTAGAATGTGGACTTTGACTATTCATAATGTGTGAGTGATTTTGTTTGATTTTTAGATTTTGGTATGCGTTTTTCTTTCTTTTTGGTTGTTTAAGATATTATTTGGGCCATTCTTTTGAAAAGTTTCTATTGATGTTTGCTTTGTATTAAGATAATTAACAATTCTATGCAGGTTAATGTATATTTGTTTCTTATCAGATGTTATTTTGTTAATCTTGTTATTTTTGCTTTTGCTTCTTTTAGGTTAAGATATTATTTGGGCTGTTCTTTTGGAGAGAATTTTGAAATTGTTAACTTGATAACAAGATAATTATCAGTTCTATTTAGTTTATTTGGTATTGCCAGATGTTATTTTGTTAATGTTGGATTTCGTTTCGGTTTTTTAATTAAATATGTTTGTACTAATCTTTTCCTTTAAAGACCCTATTATTTGGAAAAAAGCTATATTTTCCAATAATGTTTTCATATTTGTTACTTTATAATATTTGCTGTGCGTATATTTGCAATTTGTATATATATATATATATATATTTATTATTTGTCGCTCCTAGAAAAAGTAGAGCACTCTAAGTGTAGTATTAACACAGCATGACGTCACTAGCTTTAAATGTATCGTTCCTTTCATTATAAAAAAGTAGAACACTCTCAGACGTTAAGCCGCCGATAAAGTGTTAAAATTATCACATTTTATTCGCTCTTCAGAATTGGCCGTGTGGTTAAGGCGTCGGATTTGAGTTGCAAAATACTCGTAATCCGGGGTTTCGAATCACATGACCGGTAGTGAATAGTCATATCTCTATGCTGATGAGTCCCGATTATTAAGGACGAAACGTATACGTACATAGATAATAAACAATAACAAATATTTATTATATATATATATATATATATATATATATATATATATATATATATATGGCAATCAAGCCATATATATTTTCATTGCTTACTATATATATATATATAAATCATTGTTTGTACTTGATTGCAGTGGTAATACCGATGTTCATCTTCTCTTCCAAGCAGGTGTATGTGGCTTAGTTATGTGTGGCCGATACAAATACGTGCTAATTAGATGTCTTCACTTCGACTACTTATCATGTTTATGTTTTTTGTTTAGACTATGGGTTAATTTTCAAACGATTTGTTTTGGGGAAAGGTGCTCCATATTGCTTGCCATTTTGATTTTATGTGTTCTTTGATTTCCCTTCCAAAATCTGTGTGGTCGTTTGATATTAGTTATATCCCCTTTTAAGGTCTTTTGGGGCTAATTTATCTGAAGCACCCTGGCTCTATTAGAAAACACTTAACCGACGACGACGACGACGACGACGACGACGACGACGACGACGACGACGACGACGACGATGATGATGATGATGATGATGATGATGATGATGATGATGATGATGATTCTCCTCATTCTCGTTTCCAGACCAGACGGCTAGAGAATGGGGCATGGGAATCCCCCCCTTCTGAAGCTTTTCCTCCTAGTTCAGAGGCACCCTGGCTCTAGTGGAAAACACGAAAATGCCTGAGAACGAGAATAAGGCGATCAAATGTTGCTATGAGTAGATGGGCCTACAAAACTGACCCAACCATCTGCGAATGTGGAGAGGAGGACCATACGATGCAACACTGCCTTGTATGCCCTCTACTGCCCAACCGGTGCAGCTTGAAAGATCTTCTTTCAGAGTACAACAATAATGCAAAGGACGGTACTACCCCAGATGAAGCACCTAATTTCCGTGACTGCTCGGCGGCAACGATCGAGCAGGTCGCGGAAGCGCCCGAGAGCTGCCGAGACGAAAACGAGGCTGAAGCAGAGCTGACCAATCAGGTTGCTGCCAATCGTTTGCGCTCAGCACAACAAAACAAGCGGTAGCAAGATCTTTCGAACCGGCTGCAAACGTATCCGTAAACCCTGACCCTCGACGAGAAAATATATTAAATTCCCCCCCCCCCCCCAAAAAAAAAATATACAAAAAAAACTTGCCTAAATATCTTAAGAAAAATAACATACTTTTTTGTTTTATGTAAAAAAAAAACAGACACAAAAAAAGTTGCCTAAATATCGTAAAAGAAATAGCAATTACTTCTTTGATTTATGTAAAAAAAAGACCCCAAAAAAATTAAAATGGTTCATTTGGCCCACGAAAAAAATTTTAAGAAAAGTTTTATAGTTCTTCAGCTATGGTTTGTTCATTTTTTTATTTTTATTTATTTTTTTTTCAAATATATGCATTTTTTTTTCTTTTGTATTCTTCGTCTTATATTGTCGTCTGCCACTCTTCCATTTTTACGACTTTCAGTTTTGCTTCAGCCTCGTTTTCGTCTCGGCAGCTCTCGGGCGCTTCCGCGACCTGTCCGATCGTTGCCGCCGAGCAGTCACGAAAATTAGACGCTTCATCTGGAGTAGTACCAAAAAGACTGTGTAAAATATTGGGAAACTGTTGTATGACTACATGCTTCAAAAACACGCAAAGTAGAATAATTTATCTGTGTTTTCATTCCTTTTAATACCAACATGACTTGGTATCCAGATCAAGATTACATCCTTTTGTGTTTTAACAAAATTATGATATTCTTGCAGTATATTGAAGATGTAATGGTGGTTCGATCTCCTTTCCCATAGAGCAATGAGTGAATATAATCAGTCTGTAAATATTTTTTAAAAACTGTTTTTTTTGTAATTTCTTTACGAGATCAATCGCCATGTTTAGTGCTTTCATTTCCGCAATAAAGATAGAAACGTTGTTGGGTAGCCGTATAGTTTTTTTTATTTATTTATAAACGTTAGTCGCTGGTGCTCCAACTTTATTTGTATCTTTAGATCCCTTTAAACCCATCTATATAGATTGTCTATGTCATATGTATTTATCTCTAAGTTCTCCAAATTTGTATTGGTATTCGCTTTCAGGGTCTGGGTCTTTTTTTATTTTCCTGTCTCTGAGATCTATGTTTAGTTTGGTTTTAATCCATGGTGGTATATTTGAGTATGTCGATCGCGATATGTTATCAGCGTTATTATTTATTTGGGAGATAGCTTATTTATTTTTATTTTTATGGAAATCGCTCCAGACAAGGCATGAAGCCACTTGATGTAATAAGCTAAAAAAATACCACTTCAAGGTCAAAACCCAGCCAACGATAAGTGTTATATGGATAGATTCTGACCCAGACAACAGCAATTCTTCCCCCTTTGTCAAAAATGCGTATTTCATGACTGAGAGTTTACTTGTGTATTGCGATGTGAATATTTTCTTATGTTTTGGAATTTTTTTAGATGAAAATTGATAATTTGGATTATTTGGATTATTCAAACTATTGTTCTCATCTTGGATGTTATTTTCACAACGTTTCGGCCGATGGAACCACCGACTTTCTTCAGGTGCGTCTTGTCGAAATCGAAAATCTGTACAGAATTTCGAACGTAACCCCTTATTTAATCCACGGGTGTAGATTGCTCTCGTTCCGTCCGTAGAAATTATAAGTAATTCGTAATTTTATTCTTAGTATCGCCCGCACTGAGGATTGAACCTTCCACCTCCGGAAGTGTGTCACTTACCACTGATTATTACGTAGCATTCTATCCATTGCGCCACGGACAAACGAAACGAGGACATGCTACCACGTGAATTGAATAATGGGTTCCGTTTGAAATTCCGTACAGATTGGTTCGATCTCCTTTCTTCTAGGGCAATGAATAAAGATAATGAGTCTGTGAATATTACTAACTGCTTTTTTCTGGTAATTCCTATACGAGGTCAATTGACACGTTTGGTGGTTGCATTTCCGCAGTAAAAATAGAAGTGAATACCAACTTCAATAATTGAATTATTTTTTTATTATTATCAATCGAATATTTATTGAAATCAAAAATGCAATAGCGTGAAATGAAACGATTTTTTAAACGTATATCTACAGAAAACAAAGAAATATTCGGTTTACGCCTCCGCAATGTTCAAAGGTTTTGTATCAAAAGAATTTTTAATGAGAAAAATAAATCGCTGATGTCAGTGGAATGTGATACATAATCCACCTTCAAATTGTAAAGATGGTTGGGATTTCTCAATTCCATTATCGATAAACCAGTTCATTGGCTACAATTCTTTTTCAAATTCACAATTTTGGTAAATCTGCTTGCAATTCTATAGGAGGAATTCTTTCAAAGACACATAGAATTCAATTGTCTTCATTTTTTTTCTTGTCTTTGATCTTTTTTTTCGAAAACGGAGCTGTTTGTAAATACAATTTGGAACATGAATAACACTGAAAGAAAGAAAGCAGATAGAGAAATATATGTTTCACTCATATTGAAGCATTAGCATGGAGACACTATAATAGCTAATTCTAATTATTTATATATTATATAAATATTCGTATCTTCAAAATGTTTTTATCTATTATGTTTATGAGCTAATCAAACGATGTATAATTAAAATTGAGTATTGATTTACTCCTCTCCAGGAGTTAGGCACAAGGCCAGTTTTTATCTTACTCCCACAAGTAAGATGTGACCCAAGGTCGAGTCGGGAAAGTGGGGTTTAAAAATTGCCTGGGCAGCCCCGTCGGCATTCCCCGGTAGGGGCGCCTCAGGCAGTAAGCAATTAACTTACTTCTCCTCAAAGAGGGGAGGCGAAGCCTGGGAGGGTGGACCTCCTAGAACTGCACAGGACAGATCCATAGACCGGCGTAAATCAAGCCCCGAAGGCCAAGACAATACTAGTCTATGGGGTGCAGTATCCATCGGAACAGATACTACACTTTGATCTTAAAATTGAGTAGATACAAGTTATAATACATTGAAAGAGAAGTTGTAGAATTACAAATTAGCTATTATCTAATTAAATAGCTACTATTACATACTTATTTCAGCACATTGATACATAATAAAATTACATTTAAATAGCTTACATTTATTGATATATAAGATTTATGAATTTACTTATGATCAACCCAATTATGTATGAACTATTAGGAATAGCAACTACATAATCAAATAAATACATTTACATAATTTTTGCAACACAATGGTACATAATTACACAAACATTTATATTTTTCTCTTCTGCGATCCATAGTTTTATTATTTTTTCTTTTTCTCTTTCTTTTTCCCAGTCCTTCCTCCCACTTCATCATTTATGTTTCTAATGTTCTATGGAACGTTATATAAACCGTTGACTTCTGAACGCTCACTTTTCAAACTTTTATCGGTTGTAATGTTCTATGGAACGTTATATATATCATTGACTTTTGAACGCTCACATTTCAAACTTATATCGGTTGTAATGTTCTATGGAACGTTATATATATCCTTGACTTTTGAACACTCACTTTTCAAACTTATATAGGTTGTAATGTTCTATGGAACGTTATATATATCATTGACTTTTGAACGCTCACATTTCAAACTTATATCGGTTGTAATGTTCTATGGAACGTTATATATATCATTGACTTTTGAACGCTCACATTTCAAACTTATATAGGTTGTAATGTTCTATGGAACGTTATATATATCATTGACTTTTGAACGCTCACATTTCAAACTTATATCGGTTGTAATGTTCTATGGAACGTTATATATATCCTTGACTTTTGAACACTCACTTTTCAAACTTATATAGGTTGTAATGTTCTATGGAACGTTATATATATCATTGACTTTTGAACGCTCACTTTTCAAACTTATATCGGTTGTAATGTTCTATGGAACGTTATATATATCCTTGACTTTTGAACACTCACTTTTCAAACTTATATCGGTTGTAATGTTCTATGGAACGTTATATATATCATTGACTTTTGAACGCTCACATTTCAAACTTATATCGGTTGTAATGTTCTATGGAACGTTATATATATCATTGACTTTTGAACGCTCACTTTTCAAACTTATATCGGTTGTAATGTTCTATGGAACGTTATATATACCGTTGACTTCTGAACGCTCACATTTCAAACTTATATCGGTTGTAATGTTCTATGGAACGTTATATATATCATTGACTTTTGAACGCTCACATTTCAAACTTATATCGGCTATTCTGCCGTAGCACATTTCTCAGCGTTCAAACTGCTGAGCGCTTCCTCACATTTCTTTATGTTAGCTATGAAGAGAAAAGATGTAACTGCATAAATCGTACACTTTGTCCACTACAAAATAAATGCCTAACCAAAAGTATTGTATACCAAGCCACAATATTTGCCAAAGAAAGACAGAATAGCAAGAAGTACTACGTAGATATTATATTACGATCACAAAAGAACATTTAAAAACAAAGAATGTCGAATTAAAACAGCACTAGCAAACCACTATTGGGAGCTCAACGACAATGGACGCTCACCAATAATTGAATGGAAAATAATACGACAGGCCAGTACATTTAGACGACCCGTGTAGATTATGTCTGAATGAGAAATTTGAAATCCTAAACTTTAAAGACCCTCAAAATCTAGTAAACTGTAGAAGTAAAATAGCAAAAAGCTGCCTGCACAGAATAAAATTTACCTTAGGCTTACAATACATAAATAAATAAATAAATAAATAAATAGACAGACAAATAAGTAAAAAAAACTAAACTAAACTGAAACCTAAAAACTTAAAAACTGAAACCTAAAATAGAAATACAAGAAACCACGTGTTAAAATAAGGTCACCCATTATGTTGACACAGCAAAGAAACAGGATATGGATCACTCTATAGAAAACAGAACAACAGAATAGGAAATAGGAAGTAAAACTAACCGGGCCTTTGTTCGTGAGAAGCCCAACGATTGGCTAAGAGAACAACAAAGAATCTGATTGGTTAACTAACTAACTGTGTACATAAAAACATCCGGCAAAACTAACTCCATGCATTTTAGCCTGAATATTCCCCCTGATAATGAAACGCGGGAACTACTGATAGATTAATTGCCATAAATATATTTTCATAGCTTACTACCTAGCTCTACTTACGCATCGATCACTGTTGAAGTAAATACTGAAAATTGATACATAAAAAATGATATCCCCTTATAAAATGTTATGTGGATACATGAAATAGTAATATATATATATATATATATATATATATATATATATATATATATATATATATATGTGTGTGTGTGGGTGTGTGTGTGTGGTCAAATCTTCAGTATTAAAGCTCAATAGATATCAATTTATGATTCTAAAGCATTTATAAATACAGAATACAAAAAGCATATTCCAGCGACGATATCCTCATTTTCCAGTAAAGAAATTCATTTGTAACAAGAAAATAAAGATATTGTCGCTGGAATCTGCTTTTTGTATATATATATATATATATATATATATATATATATATATATATATATATATATATATATCTAACATAAAATATAATAACACGAAATCACATAATTGTCGATGCAATAATTTATTTCAACCGTTCGGTTTTTTCAAGCATCACCCAGACAATTACATTTTTGAGACTGATAGAAAATTGAATTTCCCTACCACAGTTCCAATATAATCAGAGATGGTGGTGGTAGCAACCAATTTGATACATCTTTTATAGAGAGGGGGAAATTTAAAACTTATATTTAACTATGGCGGGCGAAGGGGAGGGATCTTTAAGTTAATCAACTAAAAACTGCCGTGTCAAAATTATGACACATACGACTTGGCGATACTATACATATAGGCAACTTTACTCACGCGCATACACAAAACTAAATACGCACACATCCTATGCGCACGCACATACATAATCTCACTCGCACATTATCATAACTAAACATAATCACATACGCAACTTTTATTCATCTCTAGCCAGAATGCGTCCGGCGAAACTCGTGTTCTCAAATTCGGTTGGAGAAAAGAAAGAAACAAACAATTAACAGGCACAGAGAAAAAATAGACAGACCGCGTGTCATAAATTCCCAGTCCGTCTGGGTTCCAAGAAAGAGAATCTAATTGAAATAAAATTACACGCACATACATATATGTATACATACAAATCCATACGCACATACACACACATATATACACATACACACCCACGCATATACATATCTATACACATATACATATACACATATATATATATATATATATATATATACATACATGAATACACATATATATCTCTCTGAATCTATTTGAAATATTGACCAAATGCATACGCATGTAGTTGCTCACACATGTAAACACATACATACACATACATACACACACACATATATACATATACGCACATATACACACATATACATACGCACACATACATATATATCCACACACCTACACACAATATTTACATAACACTCTATATTCTTACTGATGTAATATGAGTTCTAAAAATTAGTCTTACCTTATTTATATTTTATATTAATTTGATAATCTATTATTATAAATATCATGCGGGGGGGAGGGTTACCGTAAATAATGTTATTCAATTTGTTATCTTCACCGTTATCAGTCTAGAGGACCATCGTATTATTAATTCAAGTCTAATAATGTCTAGTGGTAATATTTGACATGTATACTTATATTAATTCAATAACTAGTGTATTACCTGCAGAAAAATTTTCATACCACTATCTTATTTTAAGTAAATAATCTGAATAAGTAAATATTTCAAAATACCATTATATACGTATACACACAAATACTATATATCACCAAGTCGGTAATTCTGTGTCTATAACAGATATTATTATGAATATTATGGGGGGGGGGTACCGTACCTAATGTTATTCAATTTGGTATCTTCACCGTTGTAATTCTAGAGGCCCATCGGATTACTAATTCAATTCTAATAATGTCTAGTGGTAATATTTGACATTTATACTTATATTAATTCAAAAACAAGTGTATTACCTGCAGAAAAAATCTCCGCGTACACACAAATACTATATATCATCAAGTCAGTAAATCTGTGTCTATCACAGATATTATTATAAATATTATGGGGGGGGTTACCGTAAATAATGTTATTCAATTTGGTATCTTCACCGTTATAAGTCTAGAGGTCCATCGGATTACTAATTCAAGTCTAATAATGTCTAGTGGTAATATTTGGCATTTATACTTATATTAATTCAATAACTAGTGTATTACCTGCAGAAATTTTTTTTTTTTTTTGAAGTAAATAATCTGAATAAATAAATATTTCAAAATACCATTATATACGCATACACACAAATACTATATATCACCAAGTCGGCAATTCTGTGTCTATAGCAGATATTATTATAACTATTATGTTGGTGGTGGGGGTTACCTTAAATAATGTTATTTAATTTGGTATCTTCACCGTTATAAGTCTAGAGGTCCATCGGATTACTAGTCGTTGGTTATTTTAAATTTATATTTATGTCTGCACTTAGCCATAAGTTCATCTCGTTTATTTAAGAGGTTATTTCGATCATATTTTAGGATTCTTATTTTTTCTTCTAGACATAAGTTGCATCTTTGTCTAAATCCATCTGGAATATTCGAAAAACATAAGATTGACCACGAAACCACCGGGGACCTGTTCTCATTTTTCAGATGCCACCATTGTTTAGCTAACTCTGTTTTGCTCTTGAGTTCTGGGTTATTGAAAGAGTGTTTGTGGTCATAAAAACGTTGTTTCCAGTTTCCCGCGGAGATGCCGATGTAAACCTTTTTATCCCTGTTGTTATCTTCCGGATGAATAGTGGCCTTATAAACCACACACTCAACTTTACAGTTACCGTCCAGTGGGCAGTTATTTTTCACTTGACAATTACATTTATCTACTGTGACCTTATTCTTACTAGGATTGTTAAGTAATTTACGATTATGGGTGCTGATAATTCTGTCCATGTTCTTGGTGCAAGAGTAGCTGATTTTAATGGTTTTTCTATTAAATATCTTCCTAAGTGGATTATTTATGCTAAAATGTTTATCTACCAGGTTCAAGAATACTCTCCCGATGTTGATGTTAGATAGTTGGCAGTAGGGAGGATGGAACCATATTATTTTTCGGCCTCTATTCCTGGATTTATTTTTATTTTCTTTCTTGGTATATTTGAGTTTATATACAAATATACCAAGAAAGAAAATAAAAATAAATCCAGGAATAGAGGCCGAAAAATAATATGGTTCAATCCTCCATACTGCCAACTATCTAACATCAACATCGGGAGAGTATTCTTGAACCTGGTAGATAAACATTTTAGCATAAATAATCCACTTAGGAAGATATTTAATAGAAAAACCATTAAAATCAGCTACTCTTGCACCAAGAACATGGACAGAATTATCAGCACCCATAATCGTAAATTACTTAACAATCCTAGTAAGAATAAGGTCACAGTAGATAAATGTAATTGTCAAGTGAAAAATAACTGCCCACTGGACGGTAACTGTAAAGTTGAGTGTGTGGTTTATAAGGCCACTATTCATCCGGAAGATAACAACAGGGATAAAAAGGTTTACATCGGCATCTCCGCGGGAAACTGGAAACAACGTTTTTATGACCACAAACACTCTTTCAATAACCCAGAACTCAAGAGCAAAACAGAGTTAGCTAAACAATGGTGGCATCTGAAAAATGAGAACAGGTCCCCGGTGGTTTCGTGGTCAATCTTATGTTTTTCGAATATTCCAGATGGATTTAGACAAAGATGCAACTTATGTCTAGAAGAAAAAATAAGAATCCTAAAATATGATCGAAATAACCTCTTAAATAAACGAGATGAACTTATGGCTAAGTGCAGACATAAATATAAATTTAAAATAACCAACGACTAGTAATCCAATGGACCTCTAGACTTATAACGGTGAAGATACCAAATTAAATAACATTATTTAAGGTAACCCCCACCACCAACGTAATAGTTATAATAATATCTGCTATAGACACAGAATTGCCGACTTGGTGATATATAGTATTTGTGTGTATGCGTATATAATGGTATTTTGAAATATTTATTTATTCAGATTATTTACTTTAAAAAAAAATAAAAAAATTAAAAAAATTTCTGCAGGTAATACACTAGTTATTGAATTAATATAAGTATAAATGCCAAATATTACCACTAGACATTATTAGACTTGAATTAGTAATCCGATGGACCTCTAGACTTATAACGGTGAAGATACCAAATTGAATAACATTATTTACGGTAAACCCCCCCCCCCATAATATTTATAATAATATCTGTGATAGACACAGATTTACTGACTTGATGATATATAGTATTTGTGTGTACGCGGAGATTTTTTCTGCAGGTAATACACTAGTTTTTGAATTAATATAAGTATAAATGTCAAATATTACCACTAGACATTATTAGAATTGAATTAGTAATCCGATGGGCCTCTAGAATTACAACGGTGAAGATACCAAATTGAATAACATTAGGTACGGTACCCCCCCCCCCATAATATTCATAATAATATCTGTTATAGACACAGAATTACCGACTTGGTGATATATAGTATTTGTGTGTATACGTATATAATGGTATTTTGAAATATTTACTTATTCAGATTATTTACTTAAAATAAGATAGTGGTATGAAAATTTTTCTGCAGGTAATACACTAGTTATTGAATTAATATAAGTATAAATGTCAAATATTACCACTAGACATTATTAGACTTGAATTAATAATACGATGGTCCTCTAGACTGATAACGGTGAAGATAACAAATTGAATAACATTATTTACGGTAACCCTCCCCCCCGCATGATATTTATAATAATAGATTATCAAATTAATATAAAATATAAATAAGGTAAGACTAATTTTTAGAACTCATATTACATCAGTAAGAATATAGAGTGTTATGTAAATATTGTGTGTAGGTGTGTGGATATATATGTATGTGTGCGTATGTATATGTGTGTATATGTGCGTATATGTATATATGTGTGTGTGTATGTATGTGTATGTATGTGTTTACATGTGTGAGCAACTACATGCGTATGCATTTGGTCAATATTTCAAATAGATTCAGAGATATATATATATGTGTATTCATGTATGTATATATATATATATATGTGTATATGTATATGTGTATAGATATGTATATGCGTAGGTGTGTATGTGTATATATGTGTGTGTATGTGCGTATGGATTTGTATGTATACATATATGTATGTGCGTGTAATTTTATTTCAATTAGATTCTCTTTCTTGGAACCCAGACGGACTGGGAATTTATGACACGCGGTCTGTCTATTTTTTCTCTGTGCCTGTTAATTGTTTGTTTCTTTCTTTTCTCCAACCGAATTTGAGAACACGAGTTTCGCCGGACGCATTCTGGCTAGAGATGAATAAAAGTTGCGTATGTGATTATGTTTAGTTATGATAATGTGCGAGTGAGATTATGTATGTGCGTGCGCATAGGATGTGTGCGTATTTAGTTTTGTGTATGCGCGTGAGTAAAGTTGCCTATATGTATGATATCGCCAAGTCGTATGTGTCATAATTTTGACACGGCAGTTTTTAGTTGATTAACTTAAAGATCCCTCCCCTTCGCCCACCATAGTTAAATATAAGTTTTAAATTTCCCCCTCTCTATAAAAGATGTATCAAATTGGTTGCTACCACCACCATCTCTGATTATATTGGAACTGTGGTAGGGAAATTCAATTTTCTATCAGTCTCAAAAATGTAATTGTCTGAGTGATGCTTGAAAAAACCGAACGGTTGAAATAAATTATTGCATCGACAATTATGTGATTTCGTGTTATTATATTTTATGTTATTATTGCTCTGTATACTACATTGAGCTCTCATACCCGGATTTCCTCCTGGAATTATTCCATAATAACACAAATATATATATATATATATATATATATATATATATATATATATATATATATATATATATATATATATATATATATGGGAAATGAAAAGGGAAAAAGCAAAAAAGAAAAAGTAAAAAGATTGTTTTTATGTATTCATCAACGTTTCGTCTTCATTTGTAAAACTTCCTCAGGATGATAATTTTAAGAAAAATGTCATATAAGTATATGAAAATATTGGGTTGACAAGATGGGTTAATGATAAGAAGTAGTAGCCACTACTGGGAGCACAGGACCGAGATCCGGGTTGAAGGAAGTCGGTGGCATATATATATATATATATATATATATATATATATATATATATATATATATATATATATATATAGTATGACATCACTGTGATGTGTAATTAGATTTATTTTTGAAATTGACATTAAATCACAGTATGACATCACTGTAAGGCGTAATTTTAGTTATTCTTAGCTCTAGTCGAATTTTTAAATAACTATTGAAATATTAAATATTGAATATTAAGATTCATTTAGCTTAAAAAATTTATTCTCATAAAAATCGATCTGAATTATATAAAAAATTATTTTTTATGATTTAGGTCTTGTTATAATGTTTGAAAAACTAATAATAATGTAATTCATTTCCCTGGAGCCACCTGTATCAAATGTAATAGTGTAATCTTACATTTATTGCCCCGGGACATTAAAAAAAATAGAAGTTAAGTAAAAACGTCTATCTCTCTCCTTCTCCCTCTCTCTGACCGTCTCTTTATCTTTCTCCCTTTCTCTTTTAATACTGTAAGGTTAGTAAGTAGGCATTCACAGAACTGCCAATAGTACCGTTAAAATCAACGTATGATGAAACTAATGTTAATTATTATTATTGATCCCGAACAATGCCGAGAAGAACAAATAGTCCCGGTCTGTATCTAATTTCTTACACACACCCCTATTTCAGAATATGATGAAGATAAATGATGTTGATGAAGACAATAGTCCGAAGAGATGTAATGTATACCAGTTACCAACAGTAATACTGTAATCTTAAATTTTTGGATCTCGGACAGCACCAAGTAGATCAAATGGTCCAGTCAATACCTAATTTCTTACCCCACACATTGTAATATATTAAGAAAATACGTAATGTAGATAAAGTCAATAGTCTTAAAAACGTTTTTCATATGTGACCTAATCTGAAGAAGCACCTGGAAAGCATTTTATCATAGGTGACGTAAACTGCACAAGCACCTGAAAAGCGTTTTCTATAAGTGACGTAAACTGCACAAGCCGTCGAAAAATGTTTTCCATGAGGGGTTAAACTGCACAAGCCCCCGATAAGCGTTTTCCATAAGGGGGCTAAACTGCACAAGCCCAGGAAAACAATCAAAAGTCTACATCCGCGCTTCTGTTGTACAAAATACTCAAATGGCTACGTATGTGTCTCTGTTGTACAAAAGAATCCAACGTTTAGAGACGCGTCTCTGTTGTACAAAAGAATCCAAAATTTAGAGACGCGCCTCTGTTGTACTAAAAGTTTAGAGATGCACCTCTGTTATACAATCACCCCCTCCGAGGCCTCTTTCTGATGTCATTTCCGGTTGAATTTTAGGGAATGACTTGCAGTTCATTTAGGAAGTGACTTGCAGTTTTTATTTGAAATTATTACATAATATAATGGTTTTCTATTTAAATTAATACATAATTAAATTGTAATTAAACTGAAAATAGCTGAAATAATCGACCCCAGACTAAATCTGCCCTATAGCCCCTTTACGTGTGCATTTAGAGATTTGAAAATACTTCCATTATCTTTCTCGGTTAATTTTACATAAGAATGCACTTTCAGATTTTATCTAGAACTTTAATTAACTTTTTTCTATAGGGTATACACACAAACATACATACATATAGACATTAAGTTTTATATATATATATATATATATATATATATATATATATATATATATATATATATATATATATATATATATTAATTATTTATTACCTACAGACATTGATGTTTCATGCTAACGCAATCTTCAGTACATGAAGTTAATTTCCGACGGTCGGCGGGCGCGAACTCCGATCACAAATCGCCACTGATTTGTAGTCAAGGGCGTTTTTGCCGTTGGCCACCGCAAATTAGCTAATAATTAAGGAGGAATTTAACTTTGTAAATACCAAATCGGCGGGTATTTTACAACGAGCAGCGAAAGTGATCTAAAATAACAAACTGTGTTGGGTCTCGCAATGAAGCTATTAGTACTGCTTGTTATTAAACTCACTCAGAGTGCCCGGCCTTAGTAAAGGGGGCTTATAATAATATTTATAAATAAATGTTAATTACTTATTACCTACAGACATCGATGTTTCATGCTAACTCAATCTTCAGTACAGGAAGTTAATTTCCGACGGTCGGCGGACGCGAACTCCGATCACAAATCGCCACTGATTCGTACTCAAGAGCGTTTTTGCCGTTGGCCACTGCAAATTAGCTAATAATTAAGGAAGAATTTAACTTTGTAAATATATATATTAATCAAGTTTAGAAATATTGCCAAAATGAACATAAAACCAATATTCTTTTTTCAAAAGTGCTCAATAATGAGTAGTGCATTTTTTAAAAAAATCGAATAAAGACTTGTACAGTCGACGCTAATTAATCAGCGTTTCGATGTTATTGCATCTAATCAAGACTGTGGAAAAACCAAAAGTGAAAATCAACTTTGAAACTGTCACCAGAAAATCAGGAGGTGAAGAAAAGAAAGAAAAAAACGAAAGAAAAAGGAAAAGAAACGTAAATCCAGGCTTGCATGTTGCTGTCTAGTGTACATTACATTACATTACATTAAGGAATCCTACCTCTCCTCTCTTCGTCCCACTATTCAGCTAATCTACTCCTCATTCTCTATAACTCTCAGTGTAATAATTATGAAACAGCAAAATACAATAAGATATATATATATATATATATACTTATATGTTATTGTTCTCTTTTGCGATAATGACAGCTGAATATCAGCTATCTTACGCTGATGCATTTCCTAACTGCTTGAGAGAGAGGTAGGAGAGAGAGTTACCGCCCTTACACTATGTCTCCCCCTTATATTTTAGTGTCGTATGTATTTATTTATAAATAAAATATAGTTATCAACGGACATGTTTTAACATTACTACGGCTTATCAGCGTGGCTGACTATGTCGAGATTCGAAACCACGACCACAGCTTAGCGGTAAAACTGTTGACTACAGTCACTGTGGCCGTAGTTTGAATCTCGGCATAGCCATCCACACTGATGAGCCGTAGTAACGGCAAAACACGTATCCGTGGATAACTATATATTGCAAGTTTGGCTTATTTCTCTCCGTGTTGATGCAGAGTAGTTGTGTGATACAAGGAGTTTCTGATCCGGACATGGATGATCCGTTAGATGCCGTGCTCTCCTCGAGCTTTGATTACGACTATCGATTTGGGTGTTTTCTTTTTTTACCTTTTTGCTGAAAGCAATCGGTTGACGAGGAGGTCCTGAGGAAAGGAAGGATATGGAAGGGGTGGTAAATGTCAGTTCCGTTGACGCGCTTGAGTGATGAACACGAACGTCACTTCCGCCGAATCGTGAACGAATCTCTTTTTAAAAACATTCTCCTTTTTCAGGAGTGAAGACATGCCATTCTCAAGCGAATAGACTTTAACGAGAAAAACAAAATACTTCTCGCGGTAACTGCTTCTTGTCGCCAACTCGCCATTGCAATATCGTTTCATCCAATAATATGCTTCAAATACCCTCACTGATTCAAAACATCGACTTTTAACTCAATTCGTTGCTTTAGTTGTATATTTTCTTTATACACACAACATATATATATATATATATATATATATATATATATATATATATATATATATATATATATATATATATATGGGGGCGGGTTTCTATCACGTACACGTAATGCAAAATAAAATAAATACCTTATTCTAGCCCTCGGACAACGTCATTTTCAGGTGGTGAGGGGAAGCGAGAAAGTAAATAGCAATTCAGACAATCACCTCACACTTGCCCCGCCGCCTTAAATGAATTTGGAAATAAATTTCCACTCTATAATAAAAAATAAATTGTGAGTGTTTTTTAGGTCATCAGAAATAATAATAATAATAATAATAATAATAATAATAATAATAATAATAATAATAATAATAATAATAATAATAATAATAATAATTTATAAATGCAACATTAAATTGCTGATATAATGGTGTTTTATGAATAATTTTGTAATATATCTAGATAAACAGCGAAGGCGAATAATAGCAAAGCATAATTCTTCATGTCATTTTTGACGGAGGGTGTACACTAGTATATATATATATATATGTATATATATATATATCGATCTTCACGTTAATTCAAAAAGACGTTCTTCCCCTTACCATAACAATTCTATCATTTATTAATTTGAATGTAGTTTGCACTACATAGGAAGTACTTTGCAAAGATTAGATATCAAAATCACACAACACGTGCCACGAAAATTCGCCAGGACAAATAATCTACCATCAGACGTTCTGAATAATATATACAAAAATGCACCTACTCTAATATAAATATAAGCATACAATTAAAGTAGGGGGGTAATATGGGTATTGATGCTGCGTTATTTCCCTCACACACACACACACACACACATATATATATATATATATATATATATATATATATATATATATATATAGTATCTAGTTGGTAAAAATCCAGAGAATCTTTACTTTTTCATGGAAATCGCTCCAAACAAGGCATGAAGCTACTTGATGTAAGGAGCTAACAAGAACAAATATGATTATCGCAAAGACAGGAGATGCCTATTGGCCTTACGAGTCAAACTAGCTGGAACAAAAGAAGCGGGGAATAGATCACATAATTCTGAAGAACACATGTCATAATAGTATTTATAGAAAAGACTGAGACTAGCAACATCACGTCTGTGAAAGAGGTGGTGTAGAGAAGAATAAAGGGTAGGGCCAATCAAATTACAGATACGTTTCTGCACCTTATCAAGAACCCTCAAATGGGACAGAGATTCACCAGCCCAAATATGATAACAGCATTCTATACATGGTCTGATAGTAGATTTGTAGAGATAAAGAATAGCCTTAGGTGTGAGAAAGTGTTTGGGGCGATAGAGAGAACCGACTTTACGAGAAGCAGAAAGAGCAATGGATCTAATGTATGAACTCCAAGAATGATTTGATGAGAGAGAAAGACCAAGAAGTTTCAGAGTCGATTTCTCCTCAAGAGCAGAGCCATCCATGAGAATTTCAGGAAGAAAAGGGACACGCCTACGATTGAAAGACACGAGCTGAGTCTTAAGAGTGATCAATAATAAATAAGCCTGTAAAATGGTTATAATTGTTTTCATATGAGGAAAGGCTCAAAGTCCTGAAGCTTCCATCGCTGTTGTACAGAAGACTGAGGGGAGATCTCATCAACACGTATAAATATGTCCATGGCCTGTATGACACTACGACATGCATATCAGAAATTCAGGGGGATTCTAAAACAAGAGGACATAATCTACGACTGATAAGAAATGCTACTAAGTAGAGATATTATCGGGTGTTTAGTCGCCTGCGCCACGATACTATCGCCACCTGCTGTTAAAACTATGTACTGATTTCTAAAACAAGAGGACATAATCTACGACTGACACGAAATGCTACTAAGACAAGCAAAAGACTGTTGTTCTTTAGTAACATAGTGATTCCCTGGTGGAACGGATTGCCAGAAGAGGTTGTCAAAGCCCCTTCGGTGAACGCTTTTAAAGACAGGTTTGACCGCCTTATGGAAAGCCATCTTGTACAATACAACTTCGGAGCATTGGACCACCCACAGAAACCCACAGTGTCAGTCAGCTAAAGAAGAGGTACAAAGTAGTGGTCTACACTGGATATAAAGCACCTACCTGACTGAAGACTCTACTCTACTGTACTCTTATCTATCTTCATGCCAAATGGACCGATATTTTATCTGGTCAGGTTAAAATACAAATCGCACATGTTGATTGTTTAGAGAAATGAGGAAACGGCTGTAAAAACATGAATTTCTATACTAGAAAATAGAGATATAGTAGTGAAGAGCGACCCGAAAAGTTCCTTTTCGTTGGCTATTGCACCGAAATGTAGAGGAGGGCGACATTCCTTTCCTTCGATTACTCTACTTAATCTAGATGTTCAACTTATAATCTTTAGGATTTATCAAGTACCATTGTTTTTGGGGGGGATTTTTTAAACTTTTGGTATGGCTTGACTGAGGATTGAAATTCGATCTTCCGGCCCATTAGCGAACACTCTAAGCAATATGCCAAATGGGCCGATACTTTATCTGGTCAGATTCGAATACAACGAGTCACACACGCACTAGATTTCTACACACTATACACATGTAGATGCACCGGCACAAGACACATCTCAACGCACGAGCGGAGCACCTAACCCTTTCCTCCGCTATCCAGACTAATTTAAAAGTCCAATATGTCGACAATTGGTTTGGGCCAGATGTTGTTAATAATAGCAAAGTTTTCATCTCCGAAAATTTTCCGATTCAGTCGTCGTCGTCGTCGTCGTCGTCGTCCGAGGTGTTTGTTTATTTACTCCTCGCGGAGTTAGGCACAAGGCCAGTTTTATCTTACTCCCACAAGTAAGATGTGACCCAAGATCGGGTCGAGCAAGTGGGGTTAAAAGCCAGCGCTCGAGAGGTGAGCACTCTGGCCATTTAAAAATTGCCTGGGCAGCCTCGTCGGCATTCCCCGGTAGGGGCGCCTCAGACAGTAAGCAATAAACTTACTCCTCCCCAAAGAGGGGAGGCGAAGCCTGGGAGGGTGGACCTCCTAGAACTGCACAGAACAGGCGTGCAGTATCCATCGGAACAGATACTACACTTAGATCTTAGCCAAAAGGCCGAAATCAATCTACAGTTTCTATCCCACTTGATTAGGCGGATTAGTGCTACAAGCGACGACGACACATCAGCAATGGACGCCATCACCTCCTTCAGTCAAAGGGGCCTTATTAGACCTCCTTCCGCTCTTGTGTTTAGGAGGAAGAATCAGATTTAAAGAAGTTAGTTTAGTACACTTTCCATATCATTGAAAACTTTGATTTATCTACTGGACTAATCGAAGCACACTTCGATGCAGTGATTTTCAATAAGTGTTCAATCTTATAGCCAGGATTAGAAGTCAATTTAGATGAAAACTAAGATAGAAGACCTAGCTAGAAAGAAAGATATACCGATAAGACCTCAACGTATGAAGAAAAGTTCAGAGTGAGAGGTGACTGATCTTCTCTTTCCCCTCTCTTTCCCCTCTCTTTCACTCTCTCTTTCTTTCTCTCTCTTTCTTTCTCTCTCTCTCTACCCCCTCTTTCTCTCTCCCATTAAAGACGTCGTATTTTTCTCAAGCAAATTGATTTCTTCTTTCTTTGAGTTTCTTTGAGTATCAAAAAGATCAAATAAATTTGTATCAACATTACCAAGATGTTACTGTTTATCTATTTATACGAATATCTAGACGATATCTAAATGAATAAATCCGAAAGTTTTTTTTCATTCATCACTCCTATATTACCATTAAAACAGGTTATTGTTCCTATTTACTTGTCTCCCTACGAGGGCAGAGTTAAACACAAGGTCAGTTTATAATGTGGGGAGTATCCAGTTCCCCTAAAATGGGGAACTTTGGATTTGAACAAAAATAAAAATTGCTTCAGTCAAGAAGGGCATCTCCTTCACTGACTGAGAACAGAAAAAATGAAGTTCAGCATTAGAACAGATACTACACTTTGTTCCTAGCCAAAATGCCAAGGAAAGAGGTGGTTTTTATTTAAATCAGTAATACACGATTTTTTAAATATTCTATATAGTACCTGCGAATGATCCAAAGAAGCATTTGAATGCCTAATTAGCACAACTATTTTTTAAACAGTTCATAGTAAATTCATGTTTTGTATTATACATTTGTAATTTTGTTGTGTTATTTTGTCTATATATGTGCAATAGTTTCGTTGATATTAACTAAAATGGTTTAATAAGAAAATGGATAACTTACTAAAAACTTTTCTTCTAACATTGCTCCTAAAATTGTTACGGACAGGCAAAGGCGAGAAAAGGTAAGGGAGCGGTTGGCTGGTTAGCTGTCTTACAACCTTTCTCTCTCTCCCTCCCTTCCTTTATTTTCCCTTCCTCCTATTCCCCTTCCTCTTTCTCCCCTCCCATTTCTCCTTCACTTCATCTCCCTTTTCTTCTCCCCCCTCTCCCTTCCTCTATCCCTCCCTTATTCTCCTTGATTCCCTTCCTCTTCTCTTCCTTTCCTCTTTCCCTTCCTCTCAACTTCTTCCTCTTCCCCTTCCTTTCTCTTCATTTCCTCTTTCTTTTCCTTTCCTCCTACCCTTCCTCCTTCTTTTCCTCTCTCCCTTTCTCTACCCTTCCTTTCAGAACTCAATAGGCATGGCCCAGGGTATCGCATTACGCTATAAATAACGGCTTGTTGTCAACTTACTTAAAGTGCTCAATCTAGCGAGAGCTTTGAATAATTATTTATAAATAAAATTTTCAAATTTACCCATATTCACGTATTTCATGTCAAACCTGCAATCATCAGTTTGAGAGGAGTCAATCCCTGCCGGTCACACGGTTCGAACCGCAATACGAAAATCATATATATATATATATATATATATATATATATATATATATATATATATATATATATATATATATATATATATATATATATATATATATATATATATATACTTACAAAAACTATTCTAAATTATAGGCTTTTCTATATCTTGCAATAATATATGACAATTATAACTCGGTAAAAGTTAATGGAAATAACTCATGACATGATTATTTCTCTTTATTGTAAAAATATCTGGTGAAGAAGAGAAAAAGTCTCCTCTGAAAGTTTTCTTTTCTGGAAGAAGTATTTTCAGAATGAAACTGATCCCAATCAATCAATCAAGTTTATGAAAATCACAGATCGCCAAAATGTACGACAGAATTAATAGTTTGTACTTGTGCTCTAGAAAAAGTCAACATCAACAATTGTGGCAATTAAGTAGTGGAAAATGAAATATCCACAGCTTTTGAATCATCCTTGGATTTTATTGGAATCAATCACTTTACACTGATAAATTGCAACATTCAAATTAGATTTTTTCAAAATCTGTATTAATACAATGACTTTCTGCCCATTTTAAAAACTTACTTTTAACTATTTTTGCTTGAAACATATCTTAAAATTTTTGTTGCAAATTTTTAAAATTAATACTTACCAATAATCAGCAATTTATTGGTTTTGCCTTCTGTGGACAAGAGTAATTCTTTGAAAATCATGGATTAAAGGTAATTTTATTATATTCCTTGCTAAAATACCCGATGATTTAATAAACTTATGAAGTATCTAAGTTTAGTTTTTTTCATAATTGCAATATTTCAATGGTTACGAAATCCCCAACAACACCTCTCCTGAATCAGGACTGCTTTAATCCAGTGGCAAGAAGAAGTCCAGGGACACTAGAAACAATGCCAAGATAAGCTGAGGGCACATATAGCACTTGGTACTTGGTCACCCATTTAGTTCTGACCAGGCTCAACGTCGCTTAACTTCGGTGATCTAATTAAGTTCTATTTGTGCCTTAAGAATATATATATATATATATATATATAGAGAGAGAGAGAGAGAGAGAGAGAGAGAGAAAAGAAAAGAAAAGAAAAGAAAAGAAAAGAAAAGAAAAGAAAAGAAAAGAAAATACAATATCTATTAAGTCATCAGTTGTTCAAAACAAGGGTTTCAAATAAAATAAATTTTGTCATTTCTTCCTTAAGCCATGTCTTTTCAAAGAATGAAATCTTATCGTCAGAGGAATGAAAACAGATAAGTTGGTGAATGGAAATTAGTAAAAGTCATAATTTGAAAAGATATAAAGATAATATAAAATAAAAATAAAAATGTCCAATGCAACAAGAAACGGTTGAAAATATACGAAAAGGTTTACCGTTGAAGCACCCATGAAAGTTAATAACAGCAGGTTGGAAAAACGGTAAAATCCAGGAAAAAATTGGAATCCTAAATTGTAAAACCCGTAGAATTTTGGAAAGGCAAAACCCATTAAATCAAGTTTAACGGATTAAAAAAAACTCCATACAGATTTTTAAATAATTCTAAAATTAGGGATGCAAAAAATACATGTTGTCTTCAGTAAAATAGTAAAATAGTAAAATCGAGATTTGAAGAGGACATGGTTAAGCAATTGTTTTAGTTAATTTTTAATGTAAAGCGAGTTGGTGTAGTACTGGTCTCCTGTTAGCTGAGAAGAGATTGGTTATTGGATGAGGAGGGGTATAAGTTGGGGCTATAAAGTTGATATATTAAAATTTTCTTTTATGTCTGCATGCCGAAAGAAATTCGTTTTTAGAATTTATAATGTTTTTACTCTTGGTAGCAGTTATTATCATAACGGCTTCTAATGTACATAGTTGGCAAAACCTAGGACCAAGATATAGTCAGGATCGTTTTTACGTTTAGAATTTTTGATTAAATTAGTTAACCAAGTCCCCGTTATTACTTTTAATACATTATATATATATATATATATATATATATATATATATATATTGACAAAAGGGAAGTGGGAAGAGGGAGTATATTCTTATAAATAGAACTTAATTTAATATTTATTTATAAATATTGTTATATATATGTGTGTGTGTGTGTGTGTGTGTGTGTGTGTGCGTGAGTGTGTGTGAGTGTGCGTGTGTGTGATAGAATGACATTTATAATGTGAGATATTTCCCGTAATTTGATCGTTATTTTTTTTAAAATAAAAATGTGGTTAGATATGCGGCTTTTTATTCTTTATATATATATATATATATATATATATATATATATATATATATATATAAAGAATAAAAAGCCGCATATATATATATATAT
>OY744540.1:21096549-21099049 GCA_963556195.1 Sepiola atlantica | reverse complement strand
ACGTCGCTAGCTATAAATGCATCGTTCTTTTCATTTAAACAGAACGCTCTCTTGACGTCAAGCCGCCGAATAAAGTATTAAAATTATCACTGTTTATCTAGCTATTCAGCGGTGGCCGTGGGGGGTCTAGATGTCGGGATTAGAGTTGTAACATACTCGGAGCCCGGGGTTTCGAATCACGCGACCAGTAGTGAATAGTTATATCTCTATGCTGACGAGTCCCGCTTAAAGGACGAAGCGTATACATACATGGATAATAAACAAAACCAATATTATATATATATATATATATATATAATGTACAGCAGCTGATCTGGAGTTTTATCGAACTCAATAAATGTATCTCTCTTCTTTTTTCTATACATGTGCGTTGTGCACGATAACCTCATGTTTCCCACTTTTTGCATATAGACATTAGCCTCTATTTGACGGTTATCAGCTGCAATCCGATTTTAATGACTTATTTTGCAAGGCAGTGTCGCTGGAATTTTTCCTACTATCTTACAAAAGAAGTATATATATATAAATATATAAAGTTACCTTTTATTTCACAATTGATTTCAGTTTTAAATTAAAATTAATTCTAACCAGATTCTTGATTTTACAGTTGCCTCCTCTTGACCGTTCATTTTCCTGTAAGATATTAACGGCTCAAATTCATCAAATTTAAAATTAAAATTGAATTAAAAAGAAAAGGAAAAAAAATTAAAAATTATAATAAATAATAAAGTATATAAATGAACAAATATTAATAAGATGACAAGCTTTAAGCTGAATAATTATACAATTAAATTATGATTGGAATAATTAATATTGATATCCAATTAGCTTATCTAAACTCATTTTCTGCGTATCTACTATCAATTCTCTGCGGTATTTCGTCAACAGTTGTTTCCATCTAGCCTTTTCGACCACTCGGTCATATTTTTGATCTTTTGATAATGAGAGGTTCCGCTCTCAAAAGTTAAAGTTTACCCTTTCCAGCACTTTTTAAATTGCTTGACAGTAAACTTTTTTTCTATTTATTGTTCTGGTATTTAATCTGTTTTAACGTGAAATATTAATAAATTGATTTGAGATTCCATTCTTATTTTCTCTTCTCATTTATTTTTGTTCATCTGTTCCACCTTCCGGTACCTATATCACATTGCTCCTGCCTCAGATTACAAACTTACATTTATATATATATATAAATATATATATATATATATATATATATATATATATATATATATATATATATATATATATATATATATATATATTAAATTACTAGATATTCAAGTAAACTAGTTTTTAATAATTTACTGATCAAATAACACTTGAAATGTAAGCATGCGTTTGTCGACTTATTTAAAGATTCACTAATTCAAATTGAACAAACAGTAAAAAGTAAACGACGCGCGCATTTACATTGAAAAGAACAATAACTGTACGAATACCCAGACGGTATTCTGATACAACCTTGAATGTTTAAATTACTCGATTCACAACGAAATATAAGCTTAGCTCTGATTTGAACACGGTATGGCCATTCCAATAGAAAGCGACGGTATCCATTCGGCCGATGCTGCACTGTCGCAACGTACCGATTAGTGAATCAAGTAAACATTGACGAAATCGCTTGATGAAGAAGTCACTCAACTTCCGCTAGCGCAAAGCCGGAATGTTTATTTGCGAGACTCGTTCTGTTTGGTCGGTCGGCCATTTTTAGTCGCCACATGACTATCCGTAAACTCTGATCTTTCGCCTTTCCGTAGACCAAACGTTGGTTAAATCCACAGAGTGCGGGCGAATGGTGTTTTCCCGGCCGTCCAGGTCGGATCGTATTACTTCCGCGTCATTTGGTCGTTTGATCAACGATGCCCGGCAGCGTTCGGTGAACGGAAGCAAGGCTATCGAGACTAGCGGTGAGAGAAAACGGGCGCGTGACGCCCAGCGGGCGAGCTAAAATTGCAGGCAGTACGTACAGCAAGGCCAGCCCTTTTTCTGATTGAAATTTGGACTTTTTATAGAAATTGCCAAAATAAACTAAACCCTACTTAAACCTACTTAAAATGTTCCACTTATATATATACTAGATGAATACCCGTCCCAGGACTGGTAAAAATCAATTCCTCGGACAAGACACAGATTCGTACTAATTGTTTGTCCCCTTGCGAAAATAAAAATAAAAATATAATGTTACCAACCCTCATGTCTAGTATCCTTATTCCGATTTCGATCAATATCCATTCGATGGTTTTGATTCTAGAAAATGTCTAAAATTCAAGGTTACCGCTTTTGCGGATTCCAAGTATGGTCTTATTGCTTCTCTAGGTAGATCTGTTCCTGAGATATAAGCCAACGTTCACCTGACACAATCATTCACTGATAGCCAAATTATTTAAACAGCGACATGGGAGGGGAGATACGATTGTGTTGTGAATGTTTTGACGTAAATAAGTTGTTTTCAAAAAGAATCAAACAAGTTGGATAAGCCAGTTACATTTTCAGAAAT
>OY744540.1:21011549-21091549 GCA_963556195.1 Sepiola atlantica | reverse complement strand
TCTTTCTCCTGAACGACTTCTGCCTCATGCTCATACCACTGCTCATTGTGGTGCAATTCATAAACTTAGCGACTTGTCGTGTCTCAATTTTTTATATTGATGATGTTCTGGCATAGGGCATTCAGATTCAATATGCCCTAAGGCTTCTTCCCTTTCATTAGACAATCGGCACATCGGTGATTCTGCAGTTTTATCAATGTAATGTTTGATGGACCTATTGCGGGTGGCTTGTTTATAGGGCTGCCATGAAGGTGCTCTCAGTAGATTTTTTTTAGATCACCCTTGACTAACCAATTCCAGTTGTCATTATCTCTAAATGCAGTATTTTTAAAGAATATACTGTGTAGTTTCTTCCCAAATAATTTTAACCAACGAGGGGGCCACGAGTCACATCCTCGATTTGAGCAGCAGTTGACCATTGTTTCTAAAAAGCCCACGTTGTTTGAGATCCTCAAACGCTGTTGCCTGTTGTTACCAGAATGGATAATATCAGGTTGTTGTATGGATGGCGTCATTAATTCTCTACAAAAACAATAGGAGAGACAGGATAATGTTCAGCAAAAAGAAAGAGAAGAACAAGAATATATAACAAAAAGAAAGAGAAAGAATGGAAAAAAGAGTACCCTGTGAGTATTTTAAAGTTCGCCGGCGTCAGCGAGCAGATTTCGACTTCTGACCTTTCGAATCCGGCATCAGTCGCATTTGTTTTGACTTCTAACCGCTAGATCACTCACCAACCTACAATATTATAAATAGCTGTCGATTCGGCGTCAAGAGTAGAAAGTTGGTTGACGACGAACTGTTGTTAATGGCGGCTCCAGATAATTGCCTCTCTCTCAAGATGATGATAATGCAATCTACTTTTTCCTCTTTCGCCTATAGCTCACACAACACACCAAGTCATGTTATTCTTCAGACCGACCTTGTTTAATGCAGTGCAAATCGTTTATGTTGAAATTATGTTTAGTTCCTTGCGAATTTTAAAGCGAAATTACTTTATGAACTTCATTTGAACTTCTTTGTGAACTTCATCATTTCAATTGTCTTCAGGCGAAGGAATTAATTAAAATTGTATTTATTTTAGAATGTAATTTACACTTTCTTTCTTTTTTTTTTATTGATGTTCAATTTTTACAATACTTCCGCTTCCGACAACAAACGCTTTACGAGTTATATTAGAAATTTGTTTAGAAGGTTTTACCTCGAAATATAAAAAAATGAGACCAAATTTGATTCGATACAATACATTGTTAATTATTGAATTTTTCAATATTGTAATTTCATCTACCTTTGTCTAATATATCGCATTATCACTTCTTACACACTACGCACAATGCTTCAAGAAAACTACACCCCCTAAAAGAGATTTCTTTTATTTATTTTCAATGTCCGCCAAACGCGAGCATATTGGACATTTAAATCATTTGAATAAGGAATTTTTTTATGAAAAAGAACTATTATTTGACTTTGGGATCCTTGTAAAAAAACATGATTATCAACCAATGTAAAAGTTAAGAAAATATAGTAATTTACTTTTTATTCATTGCTCGGTTTTCGCTCCGGTGCTCATAGATGGACGACCTGAAAAAAATGAGGTGTCAACAAAAGCATCTGAAAAGAAAGATGCAATAGCTGAAGAAAGATAAGAATACAGTTGTATACTGCCAAGATATCGTGTTAGATGATGATCCAGTTCGCTTATCCCTCTTTCGCCAATAGCTCACACAGCAAACCCAGTCTTCTTATTTTTCAAAACCGACCTTGTTTCACGCAAATTGTTTTGTTTTACAACCTCCCACGCATCGTTTATGCTATCATCACAAAACCGTTATGATTAAATTTGAAACGTGAACCGTTGGCATTATTTTTGGATCCTTCAAGAGTAATTACGAATTTTAAAGCGAAATTACTTGTTTTTATCTTTCTGAACTTTATCATTTCAATTGTCTTCAACGTGAAGGAATTAATTAAAATTGTATTTATTTCAGAATTTAATCTGTTTGTTATTATTTTTTTTCATTTTTTTATTTTTCAATGTCCGCCAAACGTGAGCGAATTTAACATTTCAATCGTTTAAATAAAAAGTTTCTTGATGAAAAAGAACAATTATTAGTTAAACAAATCTTTTATTTAAGATTGTTTCCTCTTTTTGTTTTCAAGATGTTTACAGATTAAGAAATCGATTTATTAATAGGGATGTTCTCGCCCAAATAAAAGCTTTCAGAGCGTCCCTTGCTTCTGCCATTATCAGCTTGTAGCGATTATGTTTTAATGCCACTCGTGATTTCTGCAGACAAACACTTGAAAGAATTGTTCCCAGACTGAGAAGGAGACTCGACGTGCGATATTTGTCTTAAAGCAAACAAAATGTAATCGAATTTTCGCCTTCCTGGCCTTTTGCCCAAGATCAAAGTGTAGTATCTGTTCCGATGGATACTGCACTTCATAGATCGGTATTGTCTTGGCCTTCGGGGCTTGATTTCCGCCGGTCTATGGGTCTGTCCTGTGCAGTTCTAGGAGGTCCACCCTCCCAGGCTTTACCTCCCCTCTTTGGGGAGGAGTAAGTTAATTGCTTACTGTCTGAGGCGCCCCTACCGGGGAATGCCGACGGGGCTGCCCAGGCAATTTTTAATGGCCACAGTGCTCACCTTCTCGAGCACTGGCTTTTCAACTCCCACTTTCCGACCTTGTGTCACATATTCCTATTGTGGGTAGGGGTTAAATAACGCCTTTTGCCCAAGATCAAAGTGTAGTATCTGTTCCGATGGATACTGCACTTCATAGATCGGTATTGTCTTGGCCTTCGGGGCTTGATTTCCGCCGGTCTATGGGTCTGATCTGTCCTATGCAGTTCTAGGAGGTCCACCCTCCCAGGCTTTACCTCCCCTCTTTGGGGAGGAGTAAGTTAATTGCTTACTGCCTGAGGCGCCCCTACCGGGGAATGCCGACGGGGCTGCCCAGGCAATTTTTAATGGCCAGAGTGCTCACCTTCTCGAGCGCTGGCTTTTCAAATCCCACTTTCAGACCTTGTGTCACATATTCCTATTGTGGGTAGGGGTTAAATAACGCCTTTTGCCCAAGATCAAAGTGTAGTATCTGTTCCGATGGATACTGCACTTCATAGATCGGTATTGTCTTGGCCTTCGGGGCTTGATTTCCACCGGTCTATGGGTCTGTCCTGTGCAGTTCTAGGAGGTCCACCCTCCCAGGCTTCGCCTCCCCTCTTTGGGGAGGAGTAAGTTAATTGCTTACTGTCTGAGGCGCCCCTACCGGGGAATGCCGACGGGGCTGCCCAGGCAATTTTTAATGGCCATAGCGCTCACCTTCTCGAGCGCTGGCTTTTCAAATCCCACTTTCCGACCTTGTGTCACATACTCCCATTGTGGGTGGGTGTTAAATAACGCCTTTTGCCCAAGATCAAAGTGTAGTATCTGTTCCGATGGATACTGCACTTCATAGATCGGTATTGTCTTGGCCTTCGGGGCTTGATTTCCGCCGGTCTATGGGTCTGATCTGTCCTATGCAGTTCTAGGAGGTCCACCCTCCCAGGCTTTACCTCCCCTCTTTGGGGAGGAGTAAGTTAATTGCTTACTGCCTGAGGCGCCCCTACCGGGGAATGCCGACGGGGCTGCCCAGGCAATTTTTAATGGCCAGAGTGCTCACCTTCTCGAGCGCTGGCTTTTCAAATCCCACTTTCCGACCTTGTGTCACATATTCCTATTGTGGGTAGGGGTTAAATAACGCCTTTTGCCCAAGATCAAAGTGTAGTATCTGTTCCGATGGATACTGCACTTCATAGATCGGTATTGTCTTGGCCTTCGGGGCTTGATTTCCACCGGTCTATGGGTCTGTCCTGTGCAGTTCTAGGAGGTCCACCCTCCCAGGCTTTACCTCCCATCTTTGGGGAGGAGTAAGTTAATTGCTTACTGCCTGAGGCGCCCCTACCGGGGAATGCCGACGGGGCTGCCAAGGCAATTTTTAATGGCCAGAGTGCTCACCTTCTCGAGTGCTGGTTTTTCTAATCCCACTTTCCCGACCTTGTGTCACATATTCCTATTGTGGGAGGTAGATAAATAACTTGGCCTTTTGCCCAAGATCAAAGTGTAGTATCTGTTCCGATGGATACTTCACGAGACTGGTCCTGTACAGTTCTAGGAGGTCCACCCTCCCAGGCTTTTCCTCCCCTCTTTGGGGAGGAGTAAGTTTATTGCTTACTGCCTGAGGCGTCCCTGCCGGGGAATGCCGACGGGGCTGCCCAGGCAATTTTTAAATGGTCAGAGTGCGAAGGCTTTTCCAATCCCACTTTCCCGACCTTGTGTTACATCTTACCGCTGTGGGAGGTAGATGAATAACCTTTTGGCCAAGATCAAAGTCTAGTATCTGTTCCGATGGATACTGCACCCCATAGACTGGTATCGCCTTGGCCTTCGGGGCTTGATTTACGCCGGTCTATGGGACGGTCCTGTGCAGTTCTAGAAGGTCCACCCTCCCAGGCTTCGCCTCTCCTCTTTGAGGAGGAGTAAGTTTATTGCTTACTGCCTGAGGCGCCCCTACCGGGGAATGCCGACAGGGCTGCCCAGGCAATTTTTAATGGGCAGAGTGCTCACCTTCTCGGGCGCTGGCTTTTCCAATCCCACTTTCCCGACCTTGGTTCACATCTTACCTTGTAGAAGTAAGATAAAACTGGCCTTGTGCCTAACCTCCTGGAGAGGAGGTAAATAAAAAAAAAACATAACTTCAAGCAAAATCTACTACGTAACATTTTATTTTTAATTTTCTTATCTTTTTTGTTTTTGCTGGGGAGGGGGCATCATACCGGATGCCACACATTCTATCCGCTATTTCAGAGACTCCAACCGAGAGATCTTTTGGGGATTCTTACCATCCCTTTAAGCGTAATTGTTTGGATCTCTCATGCACTTGGTTCACCGGGTATATTCTCCAGGTAGCTTTGGCAATTCTTTTTCCTATGATTACTGGAATGATGGAGATCTTCCTAAGATTTCAGATTCGTTTCATGTCGTACATAAGACCTTGATATATCCTTATCTTCTTTCTCTCAGTTCTGTTTAAGCCAGCATCATTAGGGACGCTGACTTCAACTAGGGTTGCTACTTTCTCTTTCTCGTCCCATATCACTATGTCAGGTTTACCACCTCCGTGTTATAAGTATGTAGCTGTAGGAATTGCATAGTCTTAGTGGATGGTGTATGACTTATTTTCAACAGTTCTTTCTTGTATATGTTCCCATGACTTGCTGCTACACTGGATGTTCAATTTTTTACATATAGTCAAGTGGAGATATTTACACATTCCATTGTGTCGCATTGTATAGTAGACCTTGACCAGATTCAAACTAACTGTGCCTAATGAAATAATTGGTGATTGATCAAACATAGTTAGTTTGAATCTGGTCACGTGGTCAATTTTGCGTGAAGTCATCTCCGGTTTGATGGATGACGTCATCATTTTATGACGCCATCCACTCTGCACGGTTGTCATCCTTCGCTTTGTTTTCATCCCTTAGTGATGTCATCCACTCTGCACTGTTATCTCCACTTCTGTTTCAATATATGACGTCACAAAACGATGAAATAATAAACAAGTAAACAAGATCTACAGAGTTTTAATAGTGTATATATATATATATATATATATATATATATATATATATATATAGGAAATGAAAAAGGAAAAACCAAGAGATATTTTTTATATTCATCAACGTTTCGTCTTTATTTGTAAGACTTCCTCAGGATGATAATTTTAAGAAAAATGGCATGCAAGTACATCGAAATATTGGATTGACATGATGGGTTGATGAGGAAAAGTAGTAACCCATCATGTCAACTCAATATTTTGATGTACTTGCATGACATTTTGCTTAAAATTATCATCCTGCGGAAGTCTTACAAATAAAGACGAAACGTTGATGAATATATTAAAAAATATATATCTCTTGGTTTTTCCTTTTTCATTTCTCATTACGTCGAATTACTCTCATCCTTCCTTTCTCATATATATATATATATATATATATATATATATATTGTATTTTACTAAGTTTTCATAAATATATATATATATATATATATATATAAACTGTTTCTTGCTTTATTGCAGATCATAATATTGTTAATAACTTCAATAATATAAATCGCACAAGTTTGAAATTTTGCACACTGAAAGAGTGCTCCTTATTAGGTAAGATACCAAAATATTTTGCAAATCTATACTATTTTTCTAAAGTTATAGACATTTATGTATTTGTTAGCCATTTTTAGTGTTTCTCGCTTTATTGCAGGTTTGTTAAAATACAGTCCATATGTGATAAAAACATTTGACTTAGCAGGGTTAATTATTTTAATCATTTAAATCATAAGTAACAATATGAATGAAATGTAAGGAAGAAATCACTAGATATGCACCACAAAATTGAATAATTTATCAACAAATCTCCCATTTCTTGAAATTAGCCTCTGCAGTCTCCCATCAACAGATGAAGTCAATCTGTTGATTTGGGAAGGTGTTATGCTACTAGCAACATCAACAATTTTATTCCAGAGGGCATCTTTTGATGTAAATTGTTGTCCTCCTTCATAAACCTTCCTCTTTAAAATTGGCCAGAGCTGCTCAATCGGATTTAAGTCAGGAGAACAAGGCGGCCAAGTCATGAGACTCTCTCCCTTGATGCCCAGAGATGCGAGGAAGGTAGTCGTAGCCTTTGCTTCATGAGATTGAGCATTGTCGTGCATAAAAATCAGTTGACGTAGACGAAGTAAAGGCAGGTCGTCAAGCCAAGGTTAAAAATGCTAACCTAAGAACGATATATATGCTTGGTTTGTGAGTTTCACACCCTCTGGCACTCGGAAAGGTTCAATTCATTGATCACCTATGATAATCGCCAAAAACATAACTCCCCCGCCACCTTGTTCGCGACGAACGCGATGTGAGATAGCAGCTCCGGTAGGACTACAAACTTTAGCCCATCCATCCGGACCATCAAGTGTGGTTCTAGCTTCATCTGTGAATAGAACTTGTTGGAAATCCGTTTTCATGTATTTTTCTGCCCACGCAATGCGTTTTCCCTTATGCGTTTTGTTCAAGGGGGGGCTGGAAATGGGCTTCACGTTCCTGGCCATCTCATTCAAGACACTGCATCTGGTCTTCCTACACATCGGAATAACGTCAACTTTGCCAAAAATGGAGGCGCTAGTGCCATTTGGTTCCCTAATGATCTGTCTGCGTATTTTTCGCATATCGCGAGGGGAAATGCTCCTTCTTGTACCCTTATCTTTCCTTGGTGCAGTGTTGGGCTTCTCCACAAAAGAAACCAAGGTTCTCTTATCCCTTCCCAGTTCCTTGGCTAAATCCAGAAGGGTCAGTCCTTCTGCAAGGCCAGCTACAACCCTTTGCCTTTCAGTAGCGGTCAAACGTCGATTTTGGGTAATTTTTACAAACCTGCAATAAAGCCAGAAACACTGAAAGTGGCTAACAAATACATAAATGTCTATAACTTAAGAAATATAGTATAGATTTGCAAAATATTTTGGTATCTTCCTACTTAGGAGCGCTCTTTCAGTGTGCAAAATTTCAAACTTGTGCGATTTATATTATTGAAGTTATTAACAATATTATGATCTGCAATAAAGCGAGAAATACAGTTTATATATATATACATACATATATATATGTATATATATATATATATATATATATATATATATATATATATATATATATATATATATATATATATATATATGATTACATATTCATCACTAAGTCAAAGTCTTAGTGTTCATACGTTTCTGAGACAAAAGTTTTATTAAGTCACTTCATCAGCACAAATTGGAAGAGAGGTCATCAACAATTCGTCAAACTCGACGGTTGAGATTTAATCCCGACTTGAGGCACTAGTTGGTCTAGCCGCACTGAAGAGCTGTGATACAGCGAAACAGTCTGTATGTGGATGACTATATAAAGTTCCTTTTCTTGGGTAGAGCTTATTTGTAAGAATGTCGCCAACTACCATTAGCTTTAAGGCATAGCTCATTGGGTAAAACTAATTCGAGCTCCCGGCACTTGACAATATTTACATAAAGATATCACTTATATTCAGTCAGTGTTGTATGATAGTGCAGGGGTAGAGGCGCCGACTGTCAACTCGACGGTTGAGTTTTAATCTCGAGGCACTAGCTGGTCTAACCGCACTGAAGAGCTGTGATACAGCGAAACAGTCTGTATTTGGATGACTATATATATATATATATATATATATATATATATATATATATATATATATATATATATATATATATTCTTATTATTTTATGTATCCACATAAAATTTTATAAGGAGATAAAGTTATGGAAATATATTTATGGAAATTAAGCTACACAGAGGCTTCCGCGTTTCATCCTAGTAGGTAATCGTCAGACTAAAATGCGTGGTGTTTATGTTGCCAGGTGTTTATATATATATATATATATATATATATATATATATATATATATATATACACGTGGTGTTTAGTCCAGCTAGTTAACCAATCAAATTCTTTGTTATCCCCAACGGGTTAATGTTTCCATTAGCCAATAGTAGAGCTTCTCACAAACAAAAGTTCGGTTGATTTTACTTCCTATTCTTTTGTTCTGTTTTGTATAGGGGTGACTTATCCCTGTTTCTTTGTTGTGTAAAATTAATAGGTGACCTTATTTTAACACATGCGTGCTTTTATTTCTATTTTAGGTGTCAGTTTGGTTTAGTTTAGTTTTTATTTAGTTAGTTATTATGTATTGTCATCCTAAAGTGTTATGGTACCTTTGGACTCTTCAATTCACCATAAATACTGAGAGCACCTGCTCATCGGTGTTGAACGAACCCCAGTCTATACTGGCAGTCAAGGCTGACGTCCTGCTACTTTTGTTTATCTGTTTTATTATATTTTCTCCAATATACTTGTTTTACCTAAACCCGAGTTCGTGTTTTCATTACGGCCCCTTTACAGGCCCACAACATAAAGTACATTTATTCTGTGTAAGCAGTTGTTTGCTATTTCACTTCTACAGTTTAATAGGTTTTGAGGGTCTGTAAAGTTCAGGATTTCAAATTTCTCATTCAGACATAATCTACACAGGTCGTCTAAATTTCTACATGTACTGGCCTGTCGTACTATTTTCCATTCGATTATTGGTGAGCGTCCGTTTTCACAGAACAAACAATTCGAGTTATCTACACACGACTTGAACTTTCGATTTACTGTTAGTCAGTTGGGCGTCTTCTTTAGCATAGTCCTTTGCGAATCTCATTTTTTTATCTTCGTCAATTTTCTATGTTCCCAACCCTGTAAATAAATCAGCCGTTTCATTTAATAACAGTATTACCTAAGCAAACATGAGTTTCCACTAAAAAGCAGCGTCGTACTTCAATATTTGCGTAGAGTTTAGTAGATACTTGTGGCGAGCCAGTTACACAGAAACGTTTGTGTTATAGGAGGTCGTATTTGGTAAAGAATAATTCTTAATATTTTGGATTTCAGTCTTTGATCGGTTGCCAATTTCGGTACTTCTCTCAGTCTGTCTGTCTGTTTTATTGTGTTGACCAACGTTCTTCTTACGAATTGTCCAAGTGTGAGTTCTTTTATTGGGATCTTTTACTTGAAACGAGTTTTGTGATTCGCTACCCAATCACAATTGATGTCGCATTTTATGCTTACCTATGTTTAGTCGGACAATGAAAGCCTTTGTTTCACATAAAACGGTATGCTTTACACTAATCCACAATATGGAGCTAGATCCTATTTAAAAGTTAACACGCCTTCGTCAGGCTAACTGCGATTATTAACATTCTACGATCTCTTTTATAAGCAAATAATGTTTACGTTAACCTCCTACCAATTGAAGCTATTAAGTGTATTGCCTGTAGAAATACTTACATCGTCTCTCCATATTTATTTCGATAAACACGATTCCCATTAAGACTTAGACGCCTTAATTTTTAGTAAGTCAAAGAAACTAAAATAAGTTCAAAAGTTTCAACCGCATGAACATAGTAAGCATGATCAGATGATCTATTTGTGTTTTCAATTACACTTCTTTTCTTTGGCACACACTCACACACACACACACACACACATATATATATATATATATATATATATATATATATATATATATATATATATATATATATATATATATATATTAATTTTATGTGTACGTAAAAGTAATCCATGAACATGTTTCTGGCCCACAGCCGTGATCAGCATGGCTAACCTTCGATATTGATGTCTATAGTCCAGCGTTTTACCATTGGATTTCATCATTAGTCGCCCTTAACTAGATAGGACGTATTTTTTGTTAATATTTTTTTTTAATTAATTTTAAACGTACATATAAGTAATCCATGGACACGTGTTTCTGGCTCACAGCTGTCATCAGCATGTTTGTGGAAGAAAATAAGAAAAAAAGAAAAACGCTGTGATTGTGATTGGAAGTGAATATAATCGTTTGCTGATTGGAGATTTTTTCTAATTTGGATTCGATAAACAACATTTACTGCCGCTGCCGCTTTTAACAAGTTAAAGTACGTGTGCCCTCCCACCTTTACCGCGTTACGATGGAACCATTAAGCTTTAAATACACAAACTGAACGTCGTAACCTGTTCTTGGGTGTTTTCTTGGCCTTTTGGCTAAGATCAAAGTGTAGTATCTGTTCCGATGGATACTGCACGCCTGTCCTGTGCAGTTCTAGGAGGTCCACCCTCCCAGGCTTTGCCTCCCCTCTTTGGGGAGGAGTAAGTTTATTGCTTACTGTCTGAGGCGCCCCTACCGGGGAATGCCGACGGGGCTGCCCAGGCAATTTTTAAATGGGCAGAGTGCTCACCTCTCGAGCGCTGGCTTTTCAAACCCCACTTTCTCGACCCGATCTTGGGTCACATCTTGCTTGTGGGAGTAAGATAAAACTGGCCTTGTGCCTAACTCCTGGGGAGGAGTAAATAAAACCAACTACGCATGGAAACACCTGTGTTTTTATATCAAGCTACAGTTACGAGTTTCCGTCGGACCCTTTATCAAGCAGGCCAATAGAGTAACCACTTAGCTACATTTAAAAGTGCCCCTGTTTTGTTTTAAACGCGTGTGTCGAATTCCTTTCACATTTTATGATCGTGTAATCAATTGTTCCCCATTGTTTCGATAAAGATGGCGCTAACATAAAAGTCCAACCGACTGAATAAGATAAAGATGGCGCTATCATAAAAGTCCAACCGACTGAATAAGATAAAGATGGCGCTAACATAAAAGTCCAACCCACTGAATAAGATATAAACAAGAAAGCAAAGTACTTTTTTTTTTGTCCGAGTTCCTTATTTTTCTCCCCGCTTTTTCATCACGTAAGTTGTTGTATGTTCATATATTTTCGGGTTTATGGTATTCAAAATAAAAACGCCAAGCAAATTAATCAATCTCTTTGGCAGCTCATAAACAAAATGGAGATTATTTTTATGGCCGGAAAAAACACAAAAAGTATTGAGTTCGTAAAACAATACATATTAAAATATAGTCTTTCCAGAAACTAAGGGAGGTAATTCACTTTATTATGAATAAACCCTGAAGATTCAGCTCATTACTTTTTTTTACCTTTCTTGAATCACGCCCCATAAAAAGAGCAAAAGTAAGATCATCTTGGTTTGGTAGTTTTGTTCTACGGCATATCAACCCTTTTGCGTCATTTAATGGCGAATTCAGTCATTTTGATAAAAGTTATTTTAATATCACGTTCTAAATATCTTCAAATGTTTATACATAACCACCGATAGTGTATTTACTTCCAAGTTGTTTTGCTTTGCTTTTTTTGGACAATATAATTTTTGTTCCAATTAAATGGATGAATACAGAATTATGTCCCTAGTTGGTGGCTTTTTGAAAATAATTCCGACCCAGACAAAGTATTTTCTGGAAGTATTCAATCGAATTACATTTTATTTATCGTAACGATTCACAAGAAAAACTGACGAACCTGAATCAAATATTGATTTTGAAGGAAGAAAGCTATCGATGACAAAGAAATGATAGACACATTAACTTTATTTATATATTAGAGGATGTGTCTAGATAACCTATACCTACCCAGCGTTGCTCAGTAGTGTATTTACTTGAATTTTGTTTTTTTGCTTTTGCTTTTTATTTTTTAAACTCTGCCGGTTTTCGAAATATTATTTTTGTCCCAATCAGAGTTACGTCTCTTCTTTAAAATGAGGGCCATCTGAAAATAATTTTCATCCGGACAAAGTATTTTCTGAAAGAAATTAAACCGAATCACATGTTATTCTTCGTAACAACATTCTGCAACGATCGACAAGAAAACGTGGCGAACTAGAATCAAATATTGATTTTGTAGGAAGAAAGCTATCGATGACAAAGAAACGTTAAAGAGACTAACTTTACTTTATATATTAGATATGTTTTTGCAAGTATATATTTTGTAGATAAACGGTCTGCAAACGATAGATTATATTTAATCCATATACGGGACCCTGACGGGTACTACCACGCACGGAGAAGGGTTAATGAGATGGATTGATTGTCTGTTTAATGATGAAGACTATTATGAGAGTTTTGAAAATAGTTAATGGAATGAATTAAGTTTAATTACTTACGGGAACGGTTTATGACAATTATGACGGTAGGGTCACCACCTATGAAGGCCAAGAGCTAATCGAGGATAAGAGTTTTGATTTACTCCTCTCCAGGAGTTAGGCACAAGGCCAGTTTTTATCTTACTCCCACAAGTAAGATGTGACCCAAGGTCGGGTCGGGAAAGTGGGGTTTAAAAATTGACTGGGCAGCCTCGTCGGCATTCCCCGGTAGGGGCGCTTCAGGCAGTAAGCAAAGAGGGGAGGCGAAGCCTGGGAGGGTGGACCTCCTAGAACTGCACAGGACAGACCCATAGACCGGCGTAAATCAAGCCCCGAAGGCCAAGACAATACCAGTCTATGGGGAGCAGTATCCATCGGAACAGATACTACACTTTGATCTTAGCCAAAAGGCCAAGAACGCGGATAAGAGTTAATGAGATTAAGAGATTGACAGTCTAAAGATGAGGAACAATCAGTAGAATAATCTAAGATTGATTATTTAAGTTACGATTTATGACAATTTTTTGTTGACATTGGATTTGTAGACGACTATATTGTAAACTGTAGGAAAGCAGTCTCGCGGTAATGTGATCCACGGAGGCTAAGCCCTTGCAAAGGAGCTCTGTCGGTGGAAATTCCGCCTGGTGCTCGGCACATGAAGGAAGAAAGGGAAACCTTTTATTCGTTATAGTAGAGATACAAGTTCTTGTTGAGATTGGATTTGAAGACGGTCATGTTTTAGTCTGCAGAGAAGCAGTACAGTCGTAATATGTTCCACGGATGGAAAGTTCTTGAAAAGAGACTCTACTTAGTGGTTTATTTTTACGGCATTTCAACTCTTGTTAACCCGAAACCGCACCTAAGATCTCTATACGAATAGATTGTAGGTCATCTTTTTGTAAGTATATATTTTGTAAATAAATAGTTTGTGAACGATAGAATATAGTTAATTAAACAGTGGTGGGTACTACCACTTGGGGCCCGAATGGACCTGAGAGTAAGAGCTATTACGGATGACTCCACAATACAATAATTAGAACCTCAACACTGGTTGCAGTTGAAAGTCATTGGAGGTAGGTAGAGTTTACATAGTTGATAGGGATTTTCTTTTTTTACTATACGGTTAGCATTTATAAAGGCCAAGAGCCAATCGAGGATAACAGTGAATGAGATTGAGAGATTGTCAATCTTACAATCAGTAGGATAATCTAAGATTGGTTATTTATATTTGTTAACATTGGATTTGAAGATGACTATATTGTAAACTGTAGGGAAGCAGCCCCACAGTAACGTTATGGGGAAGTCGTTGAAAAAATGCTCTGTCTGTGGGGATTCCGCCTGGCACTAGGCACAGGGAGGAAGAAAATAAAATCGTTTTTTTTTTCGGGTTCATGCTGTGAATGTCAGATATTGGAGCTGAGACGGTTAGTGATAAATGATTACTCTTCATATGTACACTTTGAAATAAGGTTTCATCGATCGAATACGAACACTTTAAACAACAGAGAAAAACAGATATCATGAACATAATACGCCATGAGCATTTATATTTTTTAAAAAAACAGAGTTAAGTAAGGTGTTTCTTTGAGTTTGAGTACAAAAAGAAATATGTATAAATTAAATGAATGTTGGATGCATTTTAATTTTTCATCCTGACTGTGGAATATTATACACTGATTAAGCCTCTTCATGAATATCAGAAAAATAGATATTCTCCAAATAGGTAGAAACAATTGTTTGTCAATAAAAAATTTTTGAAGAAAATATAAATTTTTTCTCTGAATAACTAAGTTTTATACATATATATATATATATATATATTTAGGCAGCAAGTCATTATCTAAGCAAGCGTTGTTGAACATCACGGAACTTTCGCGTTTGTATATTTTCCTCGTGAGGTTCTCAAACCATCGAGCCATCTTTCTGGTTTCAGGTGGCAATCCGTATAGTACTTCGCCGATAGTTTTTAATTCGGCCATTTTCTCGAGCGCTTATATATATATTAATGTTATACGTACATAAAAGTAATCCATGGATATGTGTTTCTGGCTCACAGCCGTCATCAGCATGGCTAACTTAGACAAGGATCGAACCTTCGATATTGATGTCTATAGTCCAGCGCCTTACCATTCGATCACGAGGGCCTGCCTAGAAATATGTACGATTTTTATCACCTACATATTTCATGTATTTTCATGTAATTGTTTTATTGGTGATTGCAGCGAAAAAATATATATAAACATATACACACATCTTACTTTATATATATGCACACCTCAATGTAAAGATTCTCACAAAATAATGTGGCATGTAACTTACTGTGTTGCCTAAAATATATGGTCAACAATTCATAATGATCCGTTCATTTGTTTAGGAGATTATATATATATATATATATATATATATATATATATATATATATATATATATATATATATATATATAGTCATCCACATACAGCCTGTTTCGCTGTTTCACAGCTCATCAGTGCGGCTAGACCAGTTAGTGTCTCAAGCCGGGATCGAAACGCAACCGTCGAGCTGACAGTCGGCGATGCTAACCCCTACGCATGAATATGATTATGATTTTTCGTTGATTAATTACACCTATATATATATATATATATATATATATATATATATATATATATATATATATATATATATATATATATATATATGGCAATTAAGCTACACAAAGACTCCTGCATTTCATCCCCGGTGGGAATCATTTTTTTTTGCCGGGTGTTTTTATATACACGGCTAGCTCGTTAACCAATCATATTCTTTGTTGTTCTCTCAGCTAATCGTTGGGCTTCTCACGAACAAAGGTGTGGTTAGAGTTACTTCCTATATCATGTTCTATTGTTCTGTTTTCTACAGATTGGCCTATATCCTATTTCCTTTGTTGTATCAATATAATGGGTGAATTTATTTTAACACGTGGTTATTTGTATTTTTATTTTAGGGTTTAATTTTTAAATTGTTAGGTTTTTGTTTAGTTTAGTTTTTTTACTTATTTGTTTATTTATTTATGTATCGTTAGCCTAAGGTAATTTTTTCTGTGTAGGAGGCTCGCCAATAATTCAATAGAAAATAATACGACAGGCCAGTACATGTAGAAATTTAGACGACGCGTGTAGATTATGTCTGAATTAAAAGTTTGAAATCCTAAACTTTAAAGACCCACAAAATCTATTAAACTGTAGAAGTGAGATAGCAAACAGCTGCCCTCACAGAGAAAAAGATCATCAGCGACTTACGAAATGAAAACAAATCGGAGAATGGAGTTCAACGGTCGCCGTTAATATCTGCTCTGCGAATTCGCTCAAGCGTCGTTTTTGGAGAAAGTACCGAGTCAATAGGGACGGACTGTATGTTTATATGTGTCTTAATCGTAACTAAATGTTATTTAGAATTATTTAATTGTTGATAACGGATGCTGTATGATTCCCTGCTTCAATGGTGCATTCATATTTAGAGGTGATGGTGTGTGGTGTAGTCTGTTTGATTCTGGGTAGTAATGTATTTCTGTTATTAAAAAGGTTAAGTGTTATATTTATATAATTGGGGGGGGGGCTTATGTTTGAGCGTAAAACTTATTATAGTTGTAGTTTTTAGCCTTTTGGCCAAGATCAAAGTGTAGTATCTGTTCCGATGGATACTACACTCTATAAACCGGTGTCGTCTTGACTTTCGGGTCTTGATTCCGCCGGTTTGTGGGTTTGTCCTGTGCAGTTCTAGGAGGTCCACCCTCCCATGCTTTGCATCCCCTATTTGAAAAGGAGTAAGTTTATTGCTTACTGTCTGAGGCGGCCCTACTGGGGAATGCCGACGGGGCTGCCCAGGCATTTTTTGTAGGGCAGAGTGCTCACCTTCTCGGGCGCTGGCTTTTCCAATCCCACTTTCCCGACCTTGTGTCACATCTTACCTTGTGGGAGGAAGATAAATAAATTAGTTGTAGTTTATTAGTTATGTTGGGGCTTCGTGTTAATGGATGGAGTATCCTTATCAGTGCAAAGGTTTCCTAAGCGGTGTCAAATTAAGTGGATGAGTCAATATAGGCTTGCTATCATCGTTATATGTGTGATGAATGTTTGGGCTCGTGTGGAGTTCTTGCATTTAATTAATTCTGTTAGCTTTTATGTAATAACGTTTACGAGCCGATCAGAGGGTATGTGAGACTAAGTTAGGTTTAAATCTTAGTAATATATATTTTCTTTTTATTTAAGGTATTGGATCATTATATTTCTAGGCATTTAACTAGTAAGATTTAATATATTTAAAATGTTTTAAACATTTTAATTAATTGAATTATTTTTAAATAAATAATTTTTATCTTAGCTCTCACATTTTTGCGATCGAGCACTTTATTGATTTATTATCAATATAACTCGACGCACTATATATATATATATATATATATATATATATATATATATATATATATATATATATATATATATATATATATATATATATATATATATATATATATATATATATATATATATATATACTATGTTTTTACCGTTATCGAATAAATTTAAAATCTACACTTTTTCTGAAGACGTTCGTTGATCCGAACGAAACCGGTAAAATCTGTCGTTTCTTTGATGATTTTTTCCTGTATTTAAATTTGTTTTTTTCCGTTTTTCTTTTTCACACACACACACACACACACACACACACATACACACACACATATATATATATATATATATATATATATATATATATATATATATATATATATATATATATACATAGAGAGAGAGAGAGAGAGAGTAAGAGAGAGACAGAGAGAGATAGAAAGGAGCTTGTATATTATATCGTTTGTTCGAAGTTTCGGTTCATATGACTTCTTCAGAGTCAATATTTTATTCAACTTGGAAAATGTATCGTTTTGAAGAAGCATGCGTTTGTGGGGGCGTTGAGTTAGGTTTTTCTTGAGGATTCTTATTTCGGTTAAGAAATCTGTAGTGGCGACATACTTTTGAAGCGCCGGTGTCGGTCAGCATAAAACCAAACGATACCGTAATAATTAAATAGTTAATTATCTTTTTAAATAATATTTGTAAAATTAATAAAAGATTTGCTAAATACAAAGCTTTAAAAATAAATTTACAAATTACGCATTCAGTAAAGTGCTTTACTATTCTTAAGCAAGTAGAGTAATATCTATTTCTTTCTGAACTGCTTCCGCTTACTTTTGCAAATGTCTGCCTACATAAGGTAATACTTATTAAACTACTTAGCTTCATTTAAATTTATATATCATTCTACGGTTATAGCTTCAATCTAGCCAACAATATTACATGCTAATTTTCATCATTTACTTATTTAACACAACTTTTACGATACCAAATATTAGTTATTAAGATACAAAACTCCATATCGTAGGTCGTGTGAATGTCAAGTGTGTACATGTTTGTATGTGTGTATGCGCACACGTTTATACATTTTGTGTTTATGCGAATATAGGTTGCCTTAACTAAGCCTATCTTTATTGCAAATGAAGATTTTTTTAAAGTTATACTTCATAACAAATAAAATATCAAATAATTAAAACAAGTGGGTGTATGTGTGTACGTTTCTGCGTGTGTATGTGTGTGTATCTGCGTGTGTATGAGTTTATGTGCGTGCACACGTTTAGACTTGTGTACGTGTAAAAGTAACGGACTGCTCAGACAATACCGGGTAAGTGCTTTGTGTATATGTGAGGATTTGCGTGCACTCGCGCGTTAATACTTTTGTGTGCGCAGGTGACGTGTTTGTAAAAACATGTGTAAGTAGTCCGCCTGTTAGGAAATATAAATACATCGTAACATTCTTATAGAAATTTGTAATTTTATATTGGCTAAACATTTTAAGGAAAAAACATGAATAAAAATGAAAGTAACAATGCCTGGGAGCATGGTGTCTTGAGACGCAACAGAACAGAAAAGTCTGTGTAAAATACCGTTTTTCTTTTGTCTTAAGGGAGGGAATTACAATTGAACCATAATAATTTAACTCTTGTGAGAATATATATATATATATATATATATATATATATATATATATATATATATATATATATATATATATATATATATATATATATATATATATATATATATATATATATATATAATGGGAAATGAACAACATGAAAATAAAATAAAAAATAAACACTACAAAGAAATCCGCGTGGGTGGTATCATTTCATCAAACCTAGTTTTATTTCCCAGCATTCACTGCGCGCGTTCCTGCTTCACAGCGTTCACTTCCTGCGACGCCATTTTCTTTTTTCACGTCGTTACCATCGCCGTCACAAAAGGCTAGTTTTTTTTTAATTCTTTCTGCCTTTAAGAAAACTGACACACACCGATGCCCCCGTTGAACACAATCAGGTGTTGACAGAATCGTTTGTTGATGTATTGTAAATTATATTTAGAATCCAAATAATAATGTTTAGTAGTGCGGTACAAACCAGCTGGGACTAATGGCGCCATCTATTGTGGTGTAGAGTGACGTATTTATCGATGTTTACTACGCTTTGTTTAATAAAATGGGACAAATAGACAGATTGAAACATTTCCTAGTGTCAGTAGACGGATCTGACCTACACAGAGTATCAGTATAGGAACCACTGACTTTTATCTTGATTCGAACATTGATACTCATTTTAATAATGGTCGTAGAAAAAGGAAACTAACCAACCAGAGAGGTTTATGATCTTAAGAAATGTTCACACACTCATTATCTATCTATCTATCTATCTATCTATCTATCTATCTATCTCTCTCTCTCTCTCTCTCTCTCTATATATATATATATATATATATATATATATATATATATATATATATATATATATACAGGGTTGCGCAAAGGTCACGCATTAGTTTGAATCAGTAACAACTTTAACATTTAATCAAATTTTCTCCTTATTTTTCAGAATATTACAGATATAAACATTAATAATTTATCATGGAAAAATATAGCACCGAATACCGAACCAAAATTATTGAACTTTACTTCGGAAACCATCGTTCAATAACCTTAACTCAAAGAGTCAGACCACAATTGATCATCTTGTGGCCCGGTTTCAGCAGCAGGGTTCAGTCAGTGATCTTCCACGATCTGGCAGACCACGTTCAGTACGGACAGTGGAAAATGTAGCACTCGTTGCGGATAGAATTGCTGAAAATCCAGACACCTCAACTCGAAGACGAGACACCCAGATTGGAATGTCCAGAAGGTCACTTCAAAGAACTAGAGCCAGTTATTCTAAAGAGTGTAATGGAAAATGCCCTAGTTAGAGCCCGTCTTTGTGAGGCCGAAAATGGTGGCCATTTAAAGGATATTATTTTTAAAAACTACTGCAACCAAATTACCAAGTAAATGTATTATTTATCAGAAAAGCCTAATAAATTACTTTAAATGTTGTAGTTTCTATCACCTAAACAAACCAATGCGCCACATTTGCGCCACCCTGTATATATATATATATATATATATATATATATATAGAGAGAGAGAGAGAGAGAGAGAGAGAGAGAGAGAGAGAGATTATAAACTCTAGGTCAACAAACTTACGACATATTCATTTACATATATTCCAAGAATTCAACATAAACAACAGTTTCGTGTACGATCGTTTCTGAGACGATATGAATTTCTTTTCATCTGCACAGGGTATATAAACCCCACTCGTGTGCACGGTGGTCTCGTCAACCGCACAGGTGTAATATCCTGGTCACGGTGCCAGACTGTGACTCCCAGTCGTGCCGATCGTCGTAGTGGCAATAAAAAAATATATATATATAGATCGAAATTCCTCTAGGCCGGGATGGCGACGATGATGATGATGACGTCGCCGATCTTGTCGTCTCGTCCAGTTACAAACACACTCCCACGTTGAAACTGTTTATATCAGCGAGCGATCACTGGGCGAACAGCAACCGGTTGGCTTTGTGGGGACGAAAGATCATTCAAAGCAGAACAAAAGGAAAAGAACAATGTTCAACAACTCGGTCGTGTTTTTTTGTATAGAAGAGTAATTATTAATAAAATAAAAGAATTGATTTTACATTGGATTAATGCCTACCGTGTTCGTAAATGTCTATAGCAAAAGGTTGTGTTTCTCTAGGTTACTAAGTTATCTCGTTAGCTCTCTGTGTGCGCGAATTCTTTACACAAGTCACAAATTAACTGGCGAAGGCGGCGGTGGGGATTTCGTCCGGTTTTCTTTTCTTCGACGCACGCCATCATCGGCACGCGGCGCCGGGCGAACATCCGACTCCCTCTGCCGACAATCCAACACTAACTGGCCTTCTCGTCGTCTTTACTCTTCTGCTCGTGCGTGAAAAACGCACATTCTTTTATTGAAGATGTCTATCGTCGTACACCTCCTTCCCCACCATCTTTCTTCCTGTGTGTCTTCCTCTCTCAAGGAGGATGGGTGCACGCGCCTCACTCCCCCCTTCCCTAAAATAAATGGAATTTTCTTTCTAGCCTGGCGTTATCGCCAAAACAAACGCTTTCTCATTCTGTCACACAGCTGGAGATGATCTGTGACCGGGTTCGTGATTAACGATGACAGGCCCAATTAAATCCTTGCCAAATCAAAACGGCCTTCACAGAATCGTGAATCCAAACCATGTCATTCCCCCAAACAATAATATCGCCTTATTTATATTTTGGAATTAAATTTAGGATCATAGAATTTCATAATCTTTACTTCCCATCTGGCAACTGTTTCCTTGCCTCTGGTGGTAATCGGTTCTGACTATAAAACACGACTCCACGAGACCAACTGGCGCCTCGTTCCTGTCGTTTGAATAAGTTCGTTTCTACGTCAAATATATACTAGTTTTATATCTCACCTCGTCTCGACGCAGGGCATAGCATCACCAAGATGCATACTAGCGCGTCACCAGGGTACTCGATCCCCATGGGGCCCCGTATGCTTTGTCACAGGTATAGACACCAATTTCGAAGTCAAAACATAGCATCAAGACTAGAATATAGTTCACTCTCAGTTATACAACAATTCGATTGGATGAGGGAGGGTTGGGATATGTTAATTACAATCCACTCTCAATATCATACAAAGCAATGAAATCGAACATATAAATGGACACAATAGAGGAATTAAAGACTGTCAATGGGGGTGAGGCATGTTACGTTCTTCTTGTTAACTTCTGTGTGACTGCCGTGCTGACTGCGATTTGTGGCTATTTGATTTCTTTTTTATCGGGAACGACCGGATTCTCAGAACGAATTTGTTTTGAGCGCTAAATAAGTGTAAGCCTGTGGACGTAATTGTAAGCAAGTTACATTTTATTTTTTTTGTAATTCTGTTTTTTTTTCGTATGGAGCCCCCTGGTTGTCGAAAAATGTGATAGCTTTTTTAGATGTAATTTTGAGGTGTGTCTTGTTTTTGCTGACGCGATTGATTAATAAATTAAGAGTTCGAATGCAAAACGCGATAAACGCCATTTTCAAAATTGCTAAGCTATCACTACAAAAATGTTGAAAACACTCCACCACACCCCAAAATCATGTTTGATATCAGCATGATTTGTAGTTGCCTTCAATGAAAAATAAGCTTTTCGTCGAAGTCTAAAAATGATATTTTCATCCTTTTTATTGTTTTAATATCTCACTTTAAAGAAATTGGATTTATCGCGTTATGCATTCGAACTCTCCAAATATAGGATTTAAAGATTTATTAACCCTATATATCTTTATTAATTTTTTTTCATGTCAAAGGTTTGTTACGGAAAAATGTTTATCAATAAAAATTCAAACTTACTTGCCATAAGTATATTTACATATCACGTGTCATTGTTGGTGTTGGTTTCATTATGCCTGCATTTCTTGTTTACTTTTAATCCGTCGCAGTCACATATTTTAATTGCTTATGCACTATTTCCTTTGCTGTAAATAGACAGGTATACGACTGGAGTGATTGGCCTACAAGCCAATCAGAAGCCCCGGCGTAGGAACACAAAAATCGTCGGACTACTTCTTCCAGCATCCACGCGATTTCGTTTCCCGCCTACAGCAGTTGGGACGAGTACACCGTCTAGATTAGACGTAGTTTATTGGATTCCCCAAATCGTTAACGACATGGTAAATCTACCAAGTCGCATAGTGTACTTTAAAAAGATGGACTCTTAGTTGTTTGAATTCTTTTTCAGCACAGCCTAATAAATGAGATTTCAGCACAGCCTAATAAATGAGATTTCAGCACAGCCTAATAAATGACATTTCAGCACAGCCTAAAAAATGACATTTCTGCACAGCCTAATAAATGACATTTCAACACAGCCTAATAAATGACATTTCAGCACAGCCTAATAAATGACATTTCAACACAGCCTAATAAATGACATTTCAGCACAGCCTAATAAATGACATTTCTGCACAGCCTAATAAATAACATTTCAGAACAGCCTAATAAATGACATTTCAACACAGCCTAATAAATGACATTTCAGCACAGCCTTATAAATGACATTTCAGCACAGCCTAATAAATGACATTTCAGCACAGCCTAATAAATGACATTTCAGCACAGCCTAATAAATGACATTCTAGCACAGCCTAATAAATGACATTTCAGCACAGCCTAAAAAATGACATTTCTGCACAGCCTAATAAATGACATTTCAGCACAGCCTTATAAATGACATTTCAGCACAGCCTAATAAATGACATTTCAGCACAGCCTTATAAATGACATTTCAGCACAGCCTAATAAATGACATTTCAGCACAGCCTAAAAAATGACATTTCTGCACAGCCTAATAAATGACATTTCAGCACAGCCTTATAAATGACATTTCAGCACAGCCTAATAAATGACATTTCAGCACAGCCTAATAAATGACATTTCAGCACAGCCTAATAAATGACATTTCAGCACAGCCTAATAAATGACATTTCAGCACAGCCTAATAAATGACATTTCAGCACAGCCTAAAAAATGACATTTCTGCACAGCCTAATAAATGACATTTCAGCACAGCCTTATAAATGACATTTCAGCACAGCCTTATAAATGACATTCTAGCACAGCCTAATAAATGACATTTCAGCACAGCCTTATAAATGACATTCTAGCACAGCCTAATAAATGACATTTCAGCACAGCCTAAAAAATGACATTTCTGCACAGCCTAATAAATGACATTTCAGCACAGCCTTATAAATGACATTTCAGCACAGCCTAATAAATGACATTTCAGCACAGCCTAATAAATGACATTTCAGCACAGCCTAATAAATGACATTTCAGCACAGCCTAATAAATGACATTTCAGCACAGCCTAATAAATGACATTTCAGCACAGCCTAAAAAATGACATTTCTGCACAGCCTAATAAATGACATTTCAGCACAGCCTTATAAATGACATTTCAGCACAGCCTAATAAATGACATTTCAACACAGCCTAATAAATGACATTTCAGCACAGCCTAATAAATGACATTTCTGCACAGCCTAATAAATAACATTTCAGAACAGCCTAATAAATGACATTTCAACACAGCCTAATAAATGACATTTCAGCACAGCCTTATAAATGACATTTCAGCACAGCCTAATAAATGACATTTCAGCACAGCCTAATGAATGACATTTCAGCACAGCCTAATAAATGACATTTCAGCACAGCCTAATAAATAACATTTCAGCACAGCCTTATAAATGACATTTCAGCACAGCCTAATAAATGACATTTCAGCACAGCCTTATAAATGACATTTCTGCACAGCCTAATAAATGACATTTCAGCACAGCCTTATAAATGACATTTCAGCACAGCCTAATAAATGACATTTCAGCACAGCCTAATAAATGACATTTCAGCACAGCCTAATAAATGACATTTCAGCACAGCCTAATAAATGACATTTCTCTGTGAAACTACGATGTCGTCTGCTGTTTATTAATTCATCGTTGGAGTCAGATAAACCTTCTATTAAAGTCTACTTTGATTTTAATGAACAACGGATACATTCATCTCTCATCATTATACATCTATTCTTCTTTTTTTCAGTTTGTCCGAAGACGGACTCGAGTTTCCAACTGGCCTGTCCCGGCTTGGACCCATCAGGAGCCACCATCTGCATACGAGACACGGAGTTGTGTGATGGCGCCATTCATTGCCCGGACGGGGAAGATGAAAACTCGACAGTCTGCATGTTTTATACAATGGTAAGTTTATTTATCTGCTCTTCACTGCAGCAAGGTTTAGACATGGCGACAGTTCATAGTGTGGAATCCAGATCCCTTAAATAGGATGGTTATAAGAAAATAGACTGGATCAGAGCTGTAGGCATTCTAAGATAGACGAGCATCTGCCGACCAGCAATAAACCAATCCGCTTCCAAAAAAGAAATAGGTAATGCCTGGGAGGATGGCTTTCTGGGTGAGAGCAGAACCATACACGCCTCTGTTTTTAGCCCGAAGCCCTATGTCACGTGTGTCTTAATAGTAAGTTTCTACATTAATCGAATAAATACAATATCCACTGTTTAATATGCATTTCTTCATCGGGTTAACACCCGTTTTACATGCTGGCATGTGTTGGACGGCTTTAAGAAATTAACTTCCAAATTAACCTATCTCTGTCCAGGTCTTTATTTATCCCTCTTTCTCTCAAGCCCGTCCTTATTACTTCCTCCCGTGTTTTCTTTCGCCTTCCCTTGTGAACTGCCCTGCTACCTCAACTGTTCTATACCTACTAACACAAGAACTCACATTCATTCTTTCAAGGTATCCTTCCGATTCGCCTGATATAACACCCAATCCATGAATAAATACCTTAATAGCTAGTTACGAGCAATAAACATATTTGTACTGGGTGTACCTACCAGGCGTTGCTCGGGAGTCTTTTTATTTTCATTCTTTTTTTTTTCGATTCTATTTCTTTCTTACTTTCTTTTTCCTTTTACTTTTTTTTATTTTTTTTACTATGCCGTTTTTATTTTACCTAACTACTGCGACCAGGGTTAGTGAAATACATCCGATCCAGAAATGAGAAAAAAACGCCTCGTTCTGAATTTCGCACATGCGTAGAACAAGTTTTTTTTTTTTCACTTACGGACCGGAGAGTACATTCTCTCGTGTGCCAGTAGTTATGACTTGGATACAATCTAAGGGAGATCACTGAATAATTCTTGAGCGAAACCCATCATAGAACACCTCGTGACATTTTAATCATGTGATGACCTTATATGTGCTGGTGGACTCGGGAATCGTAGAATTCGAATGGAACTTTGTGATTCATTCTTCTGATCCTAAATAAGAACAACTATAAAAAGATTAATACTACTCGGATTAACAGAGTCTTATCTGCTATTTTTGGTCAACTCTAAATCTACAGTCGTGGATTATGTATAATAATAATGTATCAGCTAAATCGGATGCCATTAAGAAGGATCCAATCCAAATCCCAATCACAGTGGTGAACTGTTATTGTAATTTGACGTCTGTCTGGGATGTATTCATTCTATAAACATAAGAGAACCGATTACGCACCCTTGATCTCTATAATAAAATGAAGTCGATCTATTTCTAGATTTTTGTCATCAATATTTCATTTTGAATAGCTAGTTCTTTCTGTGGATCCTGTCACTCTGTTTTTCAGAAGAAGAAAATAGAAATTCGATTTTCTTCCTTTAAAAAAATATTTTATCCACCTAGGAATATTTTTCAGATGAACATCATTGTTAAAGCAGCTAATTTTAATTAAAATTGATGCCTTCTTTGCTCTCAGCAGCAAATTCAGCAACTAATAGTAAATATTAATAATAAATGGTTGCATTTATTATTAATACATAATACTTAGATAATATATAATTATTTAATATAGAAACACAGGTACTAAAAATTATAAAATGCACTTCATAGTAATAATAATAAAACCTGGTGTGGTATTAGCCCTGGGCGGGTTATGTCGGCTTCCTTCTAAGGAGGAAGTTTACAAGGAATATCAAATTCACAAGCGGCCCACAGTCACAGTCGGTCATAGGAAGATGACATACAGCGTCTAGCATGCCCAAATTGTTACCCATCTGGTACTGACCAGACCCTACGTCGCTTAACTTCAGTGATCAAATGAGAACCGGTGTGTCAATGCGGTTATGTCGTATATAATAATAATAATAATAATAATAATAATGATAATAATAATAATAATGATAATAATAATAATAACAATAAATCTATTAATAATGGAGTTAATGTATCTGTCTGTCTGTCTGTCTGTCTGAAGCCGAAACTCCATTAAAGTTGTATAACTATTTATTAAGTCAGCTAGCTTCATTATATACTATGAAAAAAACCGGCATAAACATTATGGGCATTTCTCAATTTACATAATCAATTGCTTTTGAACTTCTAATAAATTAGTATTCGCAAACATACACTCAGGATCGTTTCATTCAGATTTCATCATGTATTTAAGTAATTTTGCTCGCTACTAATCTTACTTATAAATTATAATTAATGACTCAAATTGTTTAATTAAAATAATAATTGATTTAAAAATTAATCAGTTACGTAGTTATTTTATCTACGTCCAATTGATTAAACAGCGTGCAGAACGTAAATCCATTGAAACAATCTCCCTCCGTGAACTCAGTTTGGACGCAATACAAGCGCGTAATTTGTAAACAAACGCTAATATTACCGTTTTACTTTAACTTACGCTGTTAAGCTTTTATTCATAAACTGTTCTTATTATTCCATGTTTTATTTATTAAAATAAAAGATGTGATTTTTTTTCTTTTCTGTCAACAACAAAAATAATATAACTGATTTTAGAAACAAATTGTTTAATTAAAAAATGTCATTAAAAACACACACGCACGCGCACACACACACACACACACACATAAAAGAGTACGGATTTTTACATTGTTTCATTTTATAAACACTTTTCTTCCGATTCGAAAAATACTGTTCGCTGTATTTAGTTGTTTTTTTTTTAATTGTTGATTTTAACAATTTTATTGAATCAAATTGTTTAATTAAAATAAAAATCGATTTAAAAATTACTACTAAAAAAAACCACAGACACACACACACGAACACGCACACACATTCTAACAAATTTAATTAGGTAAACTTTCTTTCCGAGACCATTTACATAAGTAACCATGTTCACTATATTTGATTTTTGGTGCTTTTACACTTTAGGACCCGCGCTAACTTTGACTCCATCGTTAGGGTTAGGGTCAGAGTCAAAGTGGGTGTTAGGGTTAGTGTTTGGGTCGTCGTCAAAGTCAGCACAGATCCTACAGTACAAGAATACAGATTTTTTATTGTTTTATTTTATGTACACCTTTCTTCCGATCCAAAAAATACTGTTTCCTGTATTCAGTTCTTTAAATTGTTGATTTTAACAATTTTACTGAATCAAATTGTTTAATTAAAATAAATATTGATTTAAAAATTATTAAAAACATTTCTATTTATGGGGAAGGTTAATACAAAAATCGGGGTTGGTCGAAATTTCTATTTTCATTATTTACATCTACAACTATTTTTGGTCATAAATAAAGAATATCAACGTATAACCATCCAAGAAATATGACTGAGGCTACATCAGTTTACACGTAAGCGTTAATTTCTGACGCGGCAGCCAAGCAAAAATATGCGACCGGAGGGAGCATATATTTGCTAGTAATAATAATAATAATAATAATAATAATAATAATAATAGTAATAATAATAATAATAATAATAATAATGATAATAATAATAATAAATAATAATAATAATAATAATAATAACAATAATAATAATAATGATAATAATAATGATAATAATAATAATAATAATAATAATAACAATAATAATAATAATAATAATAATAATAAATAATAATAATAATAACAATAATAATAATAATAATAATAAATAATAATAATAATAATAATAAATAATAATAATAATAACAATAATAATAATAATAATAATAATAATAATAATAATAATAATAATAATAATAATAATAATAATAATAATAATAATAATAATAATAATAAATAAAAAATTTAAAAAAACAAACGAAGAAAACTACAACAAAAACCAAGGAACAGAAACTGTAAGAAACAGCACTTCATAATTCCCCGCCAATAAATTACACCGGCCTCAGCTATCACTACACAAAAATGAACCAAAGAAACAGAAATTACAAGAAACACTATAAGCTCCTCCCTCTCTCCCCCCCACCCACCCCCGCAAAAAGAAATTAAAAAGAAATTAAGGAATTGAAAGGAAAAAAAAATTTAAATGTAAAAAAAAAATTTTTAATTAAAAAAAAATTTTTTTTTAATTAATTTAAAAAAATATTATTTTATTTAATTTATTTATTTATTTATTTGTTTATTCATTTATTTTTAAATGGTGCCGGCCTAGGCTGACACCAGACAACATATTTGTAGAGGGTCGAGGAGGATGAGAAGACCGAGGAGGGACAGCACAAACCAGACCTCCACTGGAAAAGTGCAGAGAATGTTGGGACCTTGGGGAGGCTTATTGCCACCCAAATCCCAGAGAACACCAATTGTCCTTACCAGCGAGAAATCAATGGTAAGAGGCTGTTGCGATACCGCATCGTTATCGAAAAGAGATGAAGAATACTGGAAATCTGGGGAGACTTGTTGTCACTCAGACTCCAGGAAATACCACTGGTTGTTGTCGGTGAGCAATCACTGACGATGATCTGTGTGAGAACTCCTAGTGAGTACAATAATAATAATAATAATAATAATAATAATAATAATAATAATAATAATAATAATAATAATAATAATAATAATAAAGAAAAGCAGAAAAATTCATTTTCACTTTTGCATTCGTTTTGTCTTGCTTTCGATTCCATTTCCGTTTCCGTGTTCCCATGCTTGTCAATTTTGAACCTTTTGTCCTTTTCAAGGCCACCCTAATATATGACAATAATGTTGTATTTACTGTTCTATTAGGGATTTAATTTTAATTTTCTGACGTTTTTAGAAGATGTTGGATTTAATTAGCATTATTTGTTTTGTTTTGCTAATATAATCAAATAATATTGTGACAAACGGATTCTCTCCTTGTTAGGGAATCTAGTCAGACCCAAATAGCAATCAGTCTGACATATCGATACTTGATTCGAACTAGCCTATTATTTTTTTTCGCTTTTTCTTCAACTATGTTATTTGCACGAATATATTTTATTTGACTTGAGTTTTTTTCTGAAAATATTTATTCCGGCTAAGAAAACTTTTAGATATATATTATTATTATTATTATTATTATTATTATTATTATTATTATTATTATTATTATTATTATTATTATTATTATTATTATACTTACTTTTATTTTTTTATCTTATTTCATTTTATTCGATTTTACTATATTTTTTACTTTATTTTTTATTTTTTATCCTTTTATTTTATTTTTCCTTTTTATATTTTATTATTTTTTATATTTTATATTATATTTTATTTTATTTTTTCTTATTTTTATTATTATTTTATTTTTATCATTTTTATCATTTTTATGATGTTTTATTATTATTATTATCATTTTATCTTTCTATTTTTATTTTATATTTGTAACTTATTCTTTTTTTCTAATATTTGTCTCTGTGGCTCTTCCTGTCAATAGATGTTCCTCTACGACGAGCTTGTTATTTTTTCTTTGATTTTCTGTAAGACGTGGTGCTCAAGGCGCTGATGAAGACACGTTTTGGAGTAGCTTTGTTGATTTTTAGAAAATTAAAAAAATAAAATAAAGTATTTCCAGAATGTTTTGGAAACGACCGTACGCCATACTAGACTTGATGTTCTAATTCTTGATACGATTGTAATGTTCTAATTCATTAAATCCTCTTATATATATATATATATATATATATATATATATATATATATATATATATATATATATAATTTAAATTGATCGATCAACATCAAGTACTAAACAAACCGAAACTTTTAAAAATCCCCATTTCACAAAATAATTTGAGTACGGGATTAAGATGTTCTTTCTTCGCAAACAAGTCAGCAATTTTTTAACTTCCAGGAAACGACGGGTAGGGACAGCTAGTAGATGTATAAATACATATCCTAGGTTCAATGACAGCGGTCATACTAAGCCGACTTAGCGCCGCTGTCGAGATTAGAAGTAGTGATAAGCAAGAAGCTGTCTTTAATATACTGTAATATACTGTAATATACTGTAATATACTGTAATAGAACACACGTGCTGTTCGCAATATACTTTTATTGGCTACGAACGCCAGAGTTGCCAAGGTCATGAAGAGAAGAGAAACTCTTTCTTATCTCCTACCCGACGTCACTGAAAAGTTCTATAATCATAAGCATATACATGTACTATATTGAGACAAAGACTGAAGACGGTAATTCTGAGAACGCACGTGGTGTTCACCTCGTGCTGTTCACCTCGTGCTTTAATAATCTGCGACTTTACACGTGCGAACGCCAAAGAAGAAGGGTGCTCTTTCTTATCTCCCACATGACATCAATGAAGAGTTCTATGATAAAAGGGGCATAACATAACCGAGATAACTGATCTCTCTCGCCATACTTCGGGGAAACAAATTCTCCATAAATCCTGTCATGGCAAAACATGAAATTATTTTTTAATGTTTTTTTTTTAATTATTATTTGTCGTTTATTCTTAAAACTTATTTATTTAGTTTAACGCAAAAATGAATGGCTGCGCGATTGCACGTCCGAACGCTGGTCTTACCGTGGTCAGAAAGGAGAAAAGGGATCTTTCTTATCTCCCAAGTTTATGTATATAAAGAGTATAATATATGTTATCTGACTACAAAAGGGATAACCTATCTGGCACAACCTGCGTAGGTTTTGTTGATACCAAATCGAAGATACGCTCTTGACAATCAGTCCGACAGAGTCTGGGTCATTTTGAGTAGGTGATGACTTTGCATCTGTCGGGTTGAGGTATGGTTCTTTAAAGTTCTAGGGGGTCCACCCTCCAAGGCTTTACTTTCTCGCCCTTTGAGAAATGGGTTTGTTTATTCCTAATCACCTAAGGCAGCCCTACCGGGAAATGCCGACAGGGTTGCTCATGCCTTTTTTGACGGCAAGAGTGCAAACACCTCTTGTGCGTTGGTTTTTCGATCCTTATCTTCCGACCTTGTGTCACATCTTCCTGCGGTGAAAAGGGGGGGTGTAAATACCTACAAGGGGGATAACTTATAACGGACTAGTGTAAAGGGAGACAACTTATAACATTACATACCAGAAAACCTCTCTCTGTCTCTCTCTCTCTCTCTCTGTCTCTCTCACTCACACACACACACACTCTCTCTCTCTATCTGTCTGTCTCACTCTCTCTGTCTCTCTCTCTCTCACTCTCTCTGCCTCTCTCTATCTGTCTGTCTGTCTGTCTGTCTGTTTCTCTCTCTCTCTCTCTCTATCTGTCTGTCTCACTCTCTCTGTCTCTCGCTCTCTCACTCTCTCTCTCTATGTATTTCTCTCTCTCTCTCTCTCTCTATGTCTTTTCTCTCTCTCTTTTCTTTCTCTCTCTCGCTGTATTTCTCTCTCTCTCTCTCTCTCTATGTCTGTTCTCTCTCTATGTCTTTTCTCTCTATATATATATATATGTCTGTTCTATCTCTCTCTATATATATATACCACTCTCTCTCTATCTCTATCTCTCTCTCTCTCTCTCTCTCTCTCTCTCTCTCTCTCTCTCTCTCTCTCTCTCTCTCTCTCTCTCTCTCTCTTCAAGGGAAGTCACTTCTCCGTAATTTTCTCATGGCAAAACATGGAATTGTTTTTAATTTGACATTAATTTCTGGAACGCGTCAATATTTCAGCAAATCAATATTTATTTAGTTTCATGTAAAAATTAAATGTCAATCTACGAATTGAATAAAAAAGCTTTATTAGTATTTATTAAATAATGTATTTCTATACATCGCGTGCTTTGGATCTATGTTAATTTTCAAGTGTCTATCTTGAAATACTCACATCATTTAAAGATATTTGTTTTTTTGTTTTTTTCTTTTGTCGTCGCGGTTTGTCCGCCATTTTGTTTTTGGATGGGTGACCTGGCAAACGACAGCCGATTTGAAAACATTCAACTTTCGCTTTCGTTTTCGGAGAAGGATTTTAATTTCCGGTTCAATTTTGCGCCCTACTTCGTCTACACTGTAACTGCCATGCGGAAGAGGTCTATTTTAAACAATGTATGTATCCATAACACACACACACACACACACACACACACACACACATATTTGGTACAAAACATGATGAGTACAATCAGATAGATAGATAGATAGATAGATAGATAGATAGATAGATAGATAGATATCCTTAATGGGGGGAGGTAATGCAAGCAATGGATGTAAAAGAGTTAACTCTCTCAATCACTTAGGAAGTGAATCATCATAAGACAGCTTTCATTATCGCCAAAAAATCAAGAAAACATAACTTTTATATATATATATATATATATATATATATATATATATATATATATATATATATATATATAAGAAGGAACAGGTAAAACAAATACCTTTATAAGCATTAAGATGCGATCTCAATTTTTTTTTTTCCATAAAAAAAGAAAAACATTAAATCGAAACCGATTTTTTCACGTGTTGCATCACGTTCTTCATATTTGATGATGGGAAACGACATCTTGCCCATTCGGCTGTATAACAACAAGCCGTTAAGAGATAAAAAAATACAAATCCGATGACATCAGGATATATTTACACACCGATGATGCCAGGTCTTGGCGAAATATCTGTATCACTTTAAACTAACAAAAAAATGCTAGTTTTAATAAAAAAAAGAAAACGAAAAAAAATCGGTTTCGATTTAATGTTTTTCTTTTTTATGGAAAAAAAAAATTGATATCGCATCTTAATGCTTATAAAGGTATTTGTTTTACCTGTTCCTTCTTAAATTTAACAATAGATGCTTTTTAAAACAAAAAATATGAACTTTAAACACTTTGGAATTGGCTGATGGATTTGCCATAGCTTAGATTTGTCTCCCAAGTACTTTCAGACCCATCCGGGTCCATCTTCAGGGCAATGAGGTTAATCAGGTGCAGACCATGTGTTAGTATTATAGAAGGTTTTGGCTGGAATTATGTAATAAGTACGAAACTATAGTTAGAACTATAGACATTTTAGTATATTATTACTGATATTAAAGTTAATTCTATTAATTAGGTTTTGTTTATGTTTTTATATATAGGGCTTCTAATATATGGAGTTTTTGAATATATATATATATATATATATATATATATATATATATATATATATATATATATATATATATATATGTGCAAGTGTGTGTAAATATATGCATATGTAGATAGGATAACGTACCTATCTACCTATATATATATATATATATATATATATATATATATATATATATATATATATATATTACTACGACTAGTCACACTAACGAGTCGTAAAAACACGAAACACGTTACTATATATATATATATATATATATATATATATATATATATATATATATATATATATATATATATATATATATACTTTATAATTGCATTCAAATGACCATAGGAAAAATCAATCAAAAACCATAATTTTCATTTATTCCTACAATTTCTTTATTTGTATATTTCGGTGAATACCTGTATTCATTCTTCGTCTCACAAACAATTTTTTTTAATTTATTTTTTCCAAATTTAATTCCTTTGTGAAACGCGCGTAAGATATAGAAAAAAGATTTTTTTAATAATAAATTGCTTGGCGACGAAGAAGAAATATAGGTATTCACCGGAATAGGAAAATTAAGAAATTGTAAGAATAAAGGAAAATTATGGTTTGGGATTGATTTTTCCTATGGTCATTGGAATGCAATTATAAAGTGTTTATGCTCTGAAGCTTAAAATACAACTTCGTTGAGCTTGTAATTTGGGATCAAGAGTACAATAAGGACCCCAGTTCATTAACACAACACGCGGAACATATTCCGGAAGTCACCGGCGTCTTCCGGTTCGTCTTCCGGTTGACCTCGTGCTCGCTATTTACAAAACAACGTGCTCGCTATTTACAAAACAACTTGTAAATAAAATAAACGAAATATATACGCTTTTTTAAAAAATCGGCTGACTTGTAATCTTTCGTTTTGCAATAAACAAAACAATTTATCGTTTTTTGTTGTTTTACTTTTATTTACTAATAAAAAAATTTTTTAAACGCAGAGCATTCTATAGTTCATGTTGTGTATTTTAAGAAAAAGTGTATTGCGAGGTCAACCGGAAGACGAACCGGAAGACGCCGGTGAATTCCGGAATATGTTCCGCGTGTTGTGTTAATGAATTGGGGTCCTTATTGTACTCTTGATCCGTAATTTAGAACATTTTCGGATATTATAAGGAGTATATACTCAAATATATATTTTGATAAGAACTAACAAATACTCTCTATATATATCATTTTATATATATTGTTTTTAAATTCCCGAAACAGTTTTTCATGGTAAACAACTGATGATCCCTTAAAATAGTGTTAGAAACTAACTAATATAATAACTGTAAAAAATAAATTGACTTACATGAGTGATTTTCCACTGGAAGACTTGGGACTATAAGTTTTTATTTATTTTTTTTTTTTTTATATAGTTTTAATGGTTGAGAAACTTCCGAGACTATATATATATATATGTGTGTGTGTGTGTGTGTGTGTGTGTGTGTGTGTTGGGGTGAAGGAATGAAGACAGCGTGCTGAATTAAGTAAATAACAACGTATATGTATTTATTTGAGTATGATTGAATTAAATGCGTTTTTACAGCGTCCTGTCGCTTCATAGTTGCGTCTAGTCGATGAAACTTTATGTATGACGCATCCAATCATTCAATAAATATATAATACCGAAATAAATATACACACATACATATATATATATATATATATATATATATATATATATATATATATATATATATATATATATATATATACAAAGTATTTATTTTTAAAACCGTTAAACGGTGGATTCAAACACCATTCATCTGTTATTTTCTTTTCGAATCGCTGAAGATTCCTTATAGACTATAGACGACTTTTAAAAGTTTAAAAACTCAGTCCATCTGGATGAAACCGCGGTACGCCTCTGAAATATGTAACGTATAGTTTTTTTTTAAATAAATAGTTTATAATGTGCTCAATCCATGCTCTTTGGTATCGAATAATTATGACTCCTCATACATCGACGTTTGCGATTGCCCTATCTAACATGGGGAATTCTCTGTTCGAATGTTTGGCGATTGTTAGTATTGACACTGTCTTTTAGGCATCGCTAAAGAAAATAATCCAAAGGGGATAGTTCTAGAGAAGTTACAGGTCAAGGGTGGTCCGTACGACGAGAGATGAGCTTGTCTTCGGGGAAGTAACGATGGAGGTATTCAAGTGAAGCATTGGAGCAATTTGGTGTTGTTCCATCCTGCTGATAAATCACAGTATCTACGCGCTGGATTAATTTTAATAGACATTATAGCGATAATAAAATGGGTACATCTTTTTGGGACCACCTTGTACTCATAATTATCCGTTAACCATCCGCGTAGGTTTTCTTTTTATCTGCGAACAATGGATGGGCAAACACAGTGTGTAATCTTTATGGGCTTTTTTTTTATCTGCAGATATTTCATGAATCGCGCCACGTTTCATCTTTCTTTTTTCTTGTTCGCCTTGCAGATTCGGAACGCCATAAACAAGGTGACACAGACGCTGTTTGAAAACTTGCCGCGCAAGTGATCAACCGACCTGCGACCCCAAAAAAGCACTTCCGGTCTCAGTTCTTGTAAAGCCAATCAAGATGGCTGCCGTCGGGATGTACCATTTTAAGGCGTGTTTCCTCGCAAGCAAATCTACACATGGGGAAAAAAAATATGGCAGAAAGAAGAAGAAAAAAAAAGAAGGTAAAGATCGGACCGGCAAACTGAATCCTCCTGAACATTCTAGCTGGCTGGCTACGATGCAACTTCTCTTTTTCCACCACCACCATCACCACCACCACCACCACCCAACCTCACCTGTCGACTTACTTTTCACAACATTCCCTCTCCCCCCTCCCCCTCAAGTAGTCCACCGATGAAATTATTTTGGACTTTTCTCCTATTACTTTTAATTTTTTCTACAAAAATAAAGATTTTTTTGTTTCATTTTTTTTTCTTCTGAATGACCGGCATTGTGTGTTTCGTCTTTTCTTATCTTTAACATTTGTCATTTTTTTTGTTTTTATTTCTACAAATGCGTAGGGGGGGGGGGGGCAATATAAGGGAAAAATGATAAAGTTGTTCCATAAATAACTAAATTAAATTTTATTGGCGACAGAAAACGAATTTGGAGAAATAACGGAATACAGTCACAGTCTCATGCAGACCCTAAAAAGAAAAAATGCCTTGGTATAAGGAGCTATTTCGGGCAGACTGTGTGAAATATTTCTTGAGTTTTCTACAAAACTAAAGATTGTTTTTGTTTCATTTTTGTTTCTTCTTGCGAATGACTGGCATTGCAATCTTCAACTTTTGCCATTTTTCTTTCAAGTTCTACCGACGTGTCGATGGAACGGCAATATCAGAAAGAACGCATAGACTAAAGACTTTAGGTCAAAAGGTCAATTAATGGCAAAATCTTTTCTAACATATTTTATCGACCTTATTCCACGTCTTCACTAGACCAACAAAAAAAGCTTTATTTAAAATTTTAAAAATTTTTTTCAAAATTTAAATTTTAAAAATTTTAAATTTTTAAAATTTTTAAAATTTTTAAAATTAAAAAAAAAATTTGCCACTGTAGACGTAGACTACTACTGAGAATTAGGGTGAAAGTTTAGGGGGTTATCCTAAATTGGGAGCTGTGCAGCAAGATGCTTGTTCACATTAGTTTTAAATCTCTGCATGTCGCTACATATGGAAAAACAGGGAGCAGGAATGGCGTTCCAAAGGTCGGCAGTTCGAGGAAAAAAGCGTTTGGCGTAGAAGACTCTCTGATATCTGGGGACCTCCACAGTGAATAGATGGGATTTAGCTGATTGTCGGATTATTCGAGTATATTTACATCGAGGTTAAAGAAAGATTTGACGTCAAAGGTTATCAAAGAGTTCCATGTCGCTGATGAGTTGACCTTTTCAATCCAACTGGTTTAGAAGCAGGAAAAATGGGTAAGTCGTTCAGCGGAAGTACATATCACACAATGTGTTTTCCCTCTGCATCATTAATACACATAGAAAAAAAGGGTCTCTTTATTGATGATTTTGGCATTTACATTTATTTGTTTAGTTATTTGTTTTTTTAGTTATACTATGTGCAATAGTTATTGATGTTGCATCCGTGTTTCTTAACATGTGAGAAAGTTCTAAAATCTATATGGTATAAATCCTGAAATATATGGAAAAATACTCTGGAAAGTCGTGGACTTTTAGCTTCAAATTTGGATTGCAATCCTGTTAAATCAATTTTATTTCACGTCTTTACTCAACAAACGAAAGAAAAAGGTTAAAAAAGAGTTGACATCAAATGTTATGAAAGGGTTCCATGCGGCCGATAAGTTGGATGGGCGCGCATCACGTACTCTTTGGTTGACATGTTATGTCCAACTAGTTCGGCGGAAGTACATCCTATGCAAAGTGTTTTCATTGGATAATCGATCACTCTGCATAAACATTAGTTCACAAAGATAGAAAATACTCCATCAAAATGTAACTTCTACAAAAAGCACATTCTATTCAAATAAAAATTGATCTTTGAAAACTTGGATTATTTTCTTATCTGATGACTTATATATTAAAAAAAAATGTTTTATTTAAAATTTAATGATTTTTTATAAATCAGTAGCAGATGCCGGAGTGTAAAATAATGAGGACTGATTTTGTTTAAATTTCTGAAAGTCTTGTGTACTATAGCAATTACAAAATGAATTCCTCAAAATCCTTTGTCCTGCATATGACAAAACTGTATTCAGTGGTGAGGTCCTAATTTGAGAGTTTCTGGTAATGTAGTCACTCATGAGTTGCCATTACTCCTAGGTTCACTCTGACCGCGAGGTTTTAATAACTGCCACGGTTCAATCTATGGGTCAAATAGAATCTATATTGCTGCTTTATTGAGGACGGACAACGAATTTGGAGAAATTGCCGAACATACATTTACTAGTATAAAATAGTCTCTTGCAGACCCTGAAAAGAACAAGTGTCTTGTTATCAGGAGCAGCTCGTCAAGCAGAGAAGCAAGATTAGCAGTAAACTGAACAGTCCGAGTCTGTTGCCGATGGTGAAGCAAAGGAATATCCACAGTGGAATAATTTGGACGGACTGTGTGGAATAATTCTTGGGTGTAACTTACGTATAAATTATGTTACTCCCAGCGTATAGTGTCAATATTCCAACTTTTTTTTTTAAGTTGTGAAAGTATATATTTTTCTGCGCTTTCGATTGGCTGAAATAAAATGTCTGCATTACGACTCTTATCCAATCAAGAGTTGATATTTTTTCCAAAAAATAATCGTTTGTTTGTTTGGCAACTCGGACTTCTGTATAGAGCTCACGAAGATTGATTGGTCTGCGTGAAGTCTTCCTCGTTTGCCGCAGCTATTTGTTAACCTTCGGGATTACACGTGTTTACCCCTGACATAGAGAACAACAAGGCTCAGCGGTTGAATACACAGTCGGGGAAGGTTTGGCTCCGAACACACAAAGGAAAGACGCAGAAGGGACGTTGCTACATCTACTCCATTGATTTGAGGTTTCGCACTTGACATGTCTTTGCTTGCCATATGCAGAAGCAGAGGCGACCAGAGGACGACGGATTCTGATCACGACTCCTTTTGGATTTTCACCAGAGCTCTTTTAGCCGGCTTGCTCTGACACTAACACGTTGCCACCACTCCTACCATCGTGACGAAGGGTTGGACTTTAGGTAGGAGTGTTGTTGCTGCTTGAACAAAGTTCCACAGATGTGACTAAATTTATTTCACTCAGAGAAATCATTTGGTTTTGCTTGATCGATCTGTTTTATGGCATATCAACCCTTTTAACCTAATAAGATTATTTACTTTAGGAGTGAATCCTATAAATATATTGATCAACCACAGTCTATGACTGGGGCGGGCAACCTTTTCAGAGTAAGGGCCAGATGAAACTTTTGGAAGGAGATTGCAAGCTGGTGTGAAAAACGAAATCTCAGAATTACTATATTTTGTTTACATGAATAAATTGTACAAAAATTGCATTGAACACTCTAAAAATCTGATATTTTTTCTCAAGAGACTTCTGTATGTGATGTTATAAAAGGCGCCGATGAAGAGCCATTATGGAATCATAAAAAATAATGATGGGTGAAGTAGCAAGTTGATCCAGCATTCGTTTTGACACACCTCACATAGGTTCTATGTTTCATGCCCTTTCCTCATCTCACGTTTCTTCTTTGCCTGTCTCTTTCTCTTTTTCTATTTTCATCTCAGGCCAAGGATTTGAAATTAATAGTTAAAGAAAAATGAAATATACATGCATCATCGCTGATATTCATACATTTCTACCCCACTGTAAATCTTAATTGAAACCTACTTTTATGTCTATGTCACAAAATGATATGAGTTTTACTGGGAGGTCCGCGGGCCGGATTGCAATAATAAAGCATAGCAGGGTGGCGGGTCGGATGTGGCCCGCGGGCCGAAGGTTGCCCGCCCCAGGTCTATGATGACTCGAAGGTTCTTTTTCGTTGGCTACTACATCGAGATGTAGGGGAGGGCGCCACTCCTTTCCCTGGATTGCTCCACTTACTCTTAACATTCACTTTATAATGCTGAGTATTTACCAAAGAGGCTTTAAATACAATTTTTAAGTTAGCTCAACTGAGGATTGAACCCCGGTCTCCGGGCCCATTAGTAAACACGCTAACCATTATGCCAAATGGGTCGATCTTACGAGTCCGTTCCATGATGGAATGTGTGCATCGTTAAGATAATTGAGTTATTTCTCCTTGATTAATTGCATTATTGGAGAGGTGAAGGATCGAGAATGGTGACGCTCGTAGATAATTTGCATAGCAGGAGTATTGACCAATCAGGATCCACCTTGAGCTAAGTAAATGGCAGCAGAATAAAAGAAAAGCTAAGAGGATAATGTAAATAAATAAATGACATAAATAAAGAAGAAAAACAGCCGCATATGTTTAGCAATAAAGGTTGAATGGGATAATGAGTAAATTTTAATGTGAAAACCATTTCTTTCTTTATTTAATTTCTGATTCAGTTTATGATTTTTGTCTTGTAAACTCAGAGAAATATATGAACAAATTAACCGCTATTGCAAAAGTGATTATGGATTAATAACTTTTTGAGTGTGCCAAAACAAGAAAAAATAACAAGCATGATATTATAGAATGTTCCCACCCCCATAACCAGGACCACCGGGAGAGATAGGCTAGAAAATTAATGACAATAGAAAAACATTAAAACAACGGATCCATTTTACTGCACAGACAAAGTGACGTCATAAACAGTTAGCCGCTAACAGTCGGTGGGTCAAGATGGAGAATTTGGAAGGATAAGAAAGAAAGTAGAGCAGTATTGACCAATCAAGATCCACCTTAACATAAGCATCGCTTAGAAGGCTTCACGGATCATCTCCTTGTTGGAGGAAGTTAACAAATAGTAGCAGGTGCGTAGTTTTGATCAACGGATCCCTCGGTTATGGAGCCATTACACTTCCGCTGCACAGTGAAAGTTAACAGGCACAAGACATCATTATCATCATCATCATCATCATATTCTGTTTAACGCAGTTTTAAATGCTGTCATGTGTTGGACAGTTTGTAGAAATTGACTGCCAATCTAACTTATCTCTGTCCAGGTCTTTATTTATCCCTCTTCCTCTCAAGTTCATCCTTATCACTTCCTCCCATGTTTTTATTGGCCTTCCCACTGTGAACTGAACCTGCTACCTCAACTCTTCTACATCTACGAACCCAAGAACTCTTATCCATTCTTTCAACTTGGCCATACCATCGAAGTCTACTCTTCTGCTCACATCTCCCTATACTGTCAAGATTTAATCTTCCTCCGACATCATAAAAACTAAGACTGTCTTTAAGACTCATATTACACATCCATCTTATCATTCTCATATCATTTCTCTCCATGCAACGCATGTCTTCTATCCTCACTGGCCAGGTTTCACTTCTATACATCATCACACTGCGTACACATGCCGGATAGACTCTTCCTTTGGTCAACAGTGGTAATGCTCTGCTGGTTAGTAATGGCAGGAGTTCCCTGAACTTACTCCATCCACTGCTAATTTTTGCAATTACACTAGCACCAACACCACCCTGTGCTCCAATTGTATCACCAATGTAACAAAACTTCTTGACAACCTCAACAGATTGACCATCCAAATATACTTTCTCCACATCTGAGTTCTCATCCATCTCCATTGTCTTACACTTCTGCACACAAACTGATTATCTTCTCTCAACCTACCAGTAATTCTACTGCACTTCTTGTACAACAAAAAATGGATTGCACCCGACTCCCTTTTCACAAATTGAGCAAAGGAACTTTGATCTTTTGGCGAGCTTTCCAACACTACAACCACTAGTCATCATTTTGAACATTCACTCTCAGACCTTTACTTTCCATAGCATTCCTCCAAGTCTGTAACTTAACAAATAGAATCTCCTTTGGAAAGGATATGAACCCACAGTCCCTTCTCCCCCCTCCAGCTATGGGTAAAAATACCAACTTGTGTTCAATTAATGGTATAACATGTATTGTTTATAATAGATGTGTTTTGCTTTGACATAAAGTAACCCAAAAAGGGTTGATATGCCATAAAACAGAAAACCAAACCAATCACAGAATCACTTACAATATGTATTGTACTTCGACATCAGAAAGGCCTCCTCTCAGTCCCGAGAAACAATGGATAGCCCCTGTAAGGCTGTCTGCATGGGGAGTCTATATTGAAGCAAGAGTTGTGCAAGATTGAATTGGACACGACTCCCTTTCCACAAACTGATCAGGGGAACTTTCCACTTTCTGGGAGCTTTCCAACACTACAACCACTGATCATCACTTTGGTCTTGGGAACATTCACTCTCAGACCTTTATTTTCCATAACTTTCCTCCAAGTCTTTAACTTAACAAGTAGGTCATTCCTTTTATTATTTTTGTCTTGTAAAATCAATTAACAAATTAATCACTATATATTAAAATGAATATAAAATGAATAAGTTTTCCGTTCGCCGATACAAGAAAAATTAAAAAGTGTGATATTATAGAATTTCCTCATCTCCATAACCAGGACCACCGGGAGAGATGAGCTAATAAAATGAATGACAGTAAAAAGACATTAAAAACGACAGATCTATTGTACCACACAGACAAAGCGACACCATAAACAGCTGCTAACAGTCGAATGGGCCAAGAAGGAGAATTCGGAAGGATAACGAAGAAAGCTAACATCTCTAGTTTCTGGTGAAAGTAAATATATTAGGTAGACACTGGCTGTTAGGAGAGAATGATTATGGCGAGAGATGAAGAAGAGTCGCGATCGACGGAGTTATTCTTAGCTGATAATTAAGTTCAGATGTAGAGACACTAGTGATAAGACCCTAACAACACACATGCACACACCCGTGTTCAACAAATTGTTGGTATACATTGCCGTTGTCTGTGTTGTCTTTCTTATTATGTATGTAAATTGTGGGCTATGGCTTTGTGCACCGGCGACCATCAACACTAGAATCCCGACACAGCCAATAAGATGAAGAAGAAAGAACCACAGCACGTGTTTAGGGTTGGTCGGAGATATGTGGTCACACAGGTACACCTCCATAACCTACCGTTTCATTTTTCAACCAATCACAGTCAAAACATGAGATATCCTCGATCCCGATACTGTCATACTCATATGAGATATTGAATGGATTATAGCCACTTGCAGGAACGACCCCGAGGGAACGCTTGGATGGTCCAATGCTTCTCCCTAGCTGTCATTAGAGGTAATGCCATGTTCATTCTCATGTTGTCTCACAATATCTTCACAACCTATTTTTAACTTACCGAGGCTTGTGTAACGGATGCTCATAGTCCACTCAGAACACTAATCATCTTGTGATAATCATTAATATAATCTTAAACCTCTGATCTCAAACTGAAGTGCTGTTACTTAAAATGACGATATATTACGATGGGCTGATTGGGAATCCCTCAGACATCTCATCAGTAAAACTTTTTCTCTCCCTGCTCTGCATATAAAGTAAGAGAATGAGTCAGACATAAAATCAGTAAATCATTCTTGGCCTTTTGGCTAAGATCAAAGTGTAGTATCTGTTCCAATGGATACTGCACCCTATAAACCGGTGTCGTCTTGTCCTTCGGGGCTTGATTCCGCCGGTCTCTAGGTTTGTCCTGTGCAGTTCTGGGAGGTCCACCCTCCCAGGCTTCGCCTCCCCTCTTTGGGGAGGAGTAAGTTTATTGCTTACTGCCTGAGGCGCCCCTACCGGGGAATGCCGCCGGGGCTGCCCAGGCAATTTTTAAACCCCACTTTCCCGACCCGACCTTGGGTCACATCTTACTTGTAGGAGTAAGATAAAAACTGGCCTTGCGCCTAGCTCCTGGAGAGGAGTAAATCAATACTCTCTCCAATGGTTCTACTTCAACCTGTGCAGTTGCTATTGCGCATAGGCAGCAAGCATTGCACTGATTCAACCACCATAAGCCAGCTACAAATAGACAAAAATTCAAAGCATCAAGAAACCATTTTAAGAGTGTAATAATCGCAGCTAAAGTAGGTATATCGAAATAACCAGAAAACCCATTGAGTCGCAGAAATTAGGAACTCACAATTTCTGGAAAATCTATGATAGTGTGGTGAACAATGAGCAATAAATAATTCCTCCACTATCCAACCACCACGACGATTACACGGCAACAGATAAGGCTGAACTTCTTGCCCAATAGTTCGCCTTAAAGTCCACCTTGGACTCCACAAACTTCTCAATCCCAAATTTCCCACTACTGACAGAAACCACACTTGATTATGTGATCATCAACCCTTCCAATGTCCTGGATGTCATAAAAAAACCTTCACACCGCCAAAGCATGTGAACCTGATCTTATCCCTGCTATAGTAATAAAAAAATGTTCTGCTCAGCTGGCCCCAATCCTCTCCAAACTCTACAACAAATAGCTTGCCGAATTTTGTTTCTATGATAGCTGGAATATTGCCTGTGTGATACCAGTTTTCAAGAACTTTGGTGAAAGAACTGCCCTGCAAAATTATTGCCCCATCCGTCTCTTCCTGCTCTTCGCTAAACTCTTTGAATCATTAATCAATCTTGTAATAGTCTGACACCTCAAAAATGCTAAACTTATATCTGACCAACAGAATTGATTTAGGCAATCCCGTTCTACTGCAGACATTATAACAGTCATCTCTGAACACATATACCATACACGGAATAAGGCAGAAGCTAGGGTGGTAGCGCTTGATATATCCACAGTCTTTGACAAGGTCTGACATGAAGGTCTTCTCAAAAAATTTATTTTCTATGGTAGTACTGGATGAGTATCTAAAATAATCAGATCCTTCTGAGCTAAAAAAAAAGATCCAGGTCGTCGTAGATGGTCGGACATCTAAGTAACATCACATTAATGCAGGTGTGCCAAGGGGTTGATCTTTGGACCTTTATTGTTCCTGATTTTCATAAACAACCTCACTCATGCAATCATCTCCTACATATGAGTATTTGCTCTATTCTCGATATGCAGGAAAATCGAACACACACATATCCAAGGCAATAGCTAAATCCTTAGAAAATTACTTCAAGTCTGTCGTGGAATGGGGACAAAAAAATGGATTGTTACATTTAATGCTGCTAAGACAAAGATCCTTTCTTTGAACAATTAAGAAACCTTTTCAACTACCGATTGCCATGGCTGTTAGCACCCAACCTGAGAGTTCAACATTCAAACTCCTCGGCCTAACATTTACAGGTAACATAAATTGAAACAAATACATAGAAGACATTGCCAAGGTTGCTGCAAAAAAGGTAGGCTCCCTTTACCGGGCTAGATAACTTCTCACACCTGCCAGTATCCTATATCTCTACAAAGCCACCATTCGCTCATGAATAGAGTATTGTTGTCACATCTGGGTTGATGCACCAGCCACTAGTCTCTCCCTCTTAGACAGGGTCTAAAAAAGAGTCTCTAACCTAATAGGTTCCACACTGTCTACCAAGCTCCAGCCTCTGTCCCATTGCTGCAGTGTTGCATCACTGTGTTTGTTTTTCAATGGAATGTGCTCCAATGAACTTGCTACACTTCAACATAAATACCCACAAAAAAACAACCAGCAGCAAAATCACACTCCTTCACTGTAGAACCATGCCGTCCCTCTCAACAATCACCGCCGCCCAAGACTGTGTGCGGTGGTTTTCTTCCTTCTTCGTCTCTCATCGTTCTGGCTGCATCATCGTCTTGGGATGGCCGAGGGCGCAAGCACTGATTTACAAGGACACAAAAATAAAGGCACCGTGGACACACAAGAAAGAACACCAACTCCGATCCATTTTGTATAAATCAGTCACGTGATACTGTCAGAGAAAAAGGCCCTTCAAACGCTAACGTCTACACCTTAGTTAAGTTCCCGTATATTAGCTAAGACCAAACTGCGATTAAATTGTCTGTCAAGGCCATCATCGTTGTGGCTCATCAGTTTACTCCGAACTCTGACTCCAATCTGCTTGTCTCCTCTCAAACAACTCTGACTTCCAAACATCTCAACTTATGACCGGCAATCCCATGTCTGGTCTTTTGCCTAAGTCACAGTTAAACGAAAATGACTCGACCACTTCTAAAGTGCCTGGTCAATAGAAACTGACTACTTCCGTGTTTGTTTTTGTGTGTCTTAGTGAATCATTTCTTTCCATTGTCTTTTTACCTATCCTACATTCGATACCTCTTCTCCTTTTTGTGAATCATTTCCTCGGCTCTGGAGGGGGGCGTCCATAGTATCACAGAGGTCATCAGATGCCAGAAGGCTTCTTATTCAAATAACTTTATACCTCAAACTGCTTATCTTTGGAACTTCCTCCCTGCTACCCGTTTCCCTGACTGTACCAACATGCAGAAATTTAAATGTAATGTGAACAAACATCTTGCTACACAAATCCCCACTTAGAATTCCCCTATAAATCTGGCCCCTATTTCACAGTAGCCCCTTACGTCTCAGTGGCAGTGTGCCCTGTTTAGGGTAAATTAAAGTAAAAAAAAAAAATAAATATATATATATCTCTAAGTCTAGATGAAGAAAAACAGACTAAACATTTATTTCTCTTGCAAATTGTGTTTCAAAATATCAAAGGATTCTTCATTTGTCCATTTGTGAATACACTTCACTTTAAAAATCGAATTTAATAACATTAGTTCACTGGCCGGCCAACAGATGGCTCTGTGTAGCACGCCATCAATTTGTTTGTTTTCACTTCACCTGCCGATTGTAGTTGCCCTTTATTTTGGGATTATATCTTATTTTGATTAAATTTAATCCTCGTTATGGCTTCACAGGTAAATTCAAGTGACAGCCGTGGCATTAAACATCAATACTGGTCTATTTACATCAAAGAAAAAGTTTAAGTTTCTATCAATCGTTGCTGGTTCATGTAGCATTGTTATTGTGTTTCCTTTAGTGTCCGGTTTATATAGCATCAGAAATATACAAGGGAGATAACTACAGAATGACTAATGTAAGGGAGGTAATTAGGATACTATTTGTATCTCAGGTGTAAACATTGTTGCCGTTTCCAAATGCACGAAGGCACGACACTACAGTTTAGAGACGTGGTAGGTGTATAATTAGGGTTAGGGTTGGGTGTATAATTAGCGGGAGAGGGGTTAATTAATTATTATTACGGTGAAATCGGATGGGCCGACAAAATTATTAATCCGGCAAGGGTGCCAGAAAATCAGTGTTGTACCTTTACCATTAGTTTTTAAGAATCATTCATTTAACTTGTGTATATCTACGTGGGGAAGTCATTGTTTTTTTTTGGGGGGGGGGGGGGTATTTGTTAGGCTGGAGGGGATTACATAATTGTTAAAGAACTACATAAAATATTAAGTTAAAGCAAAATAAATTATTTTGGACTATTGAAATAATTTCCAACGCTATTGATTTATTTACTTTTTTATTATCGCTTATGTTTGAATTCATGTTTTGAAACATGATGTAAATCATAAATCTATGACGTCACGTCAAAGCTATAATTATTTTGTTATGGTAATGTTTTAAGCTCTATTTATGAAAAAAATTCAAATAGAACCTCAGATAGAAGATCTCAAGGTTTTGGTTTTGATTACCGGTCATGGCATCCGCTTTATTTGTTGGGAATTTATTATTTACTATTAATGCAATTTTTTCCATTTCTAAACGTAGTTAAGATCTCTGATATTTTAAAAACAGACAAATTCCGCAACGTATTTATTACATTTAAATCCTGTCGAACGGACATACAGACGGACACACAGACGGACAAAATCTCTCCAGACAAGACATGAAGCCACTTGGTGTAAGAAGCTAAAAGAACGAAAGATGATTAATTCAAAGACAGGAGATGCCCATTTACTTTAGTCTTGAAAAGACCAAGGCTATATGCAGGAGGAAAACAGTCAGCAGAAAGAGAATTGCACAAGCCTGCAGTTCTTGGAAAGAAGCTACCAGAATAGGAAGATGTATTATAATGAGGCACCTGAACAGTGAATTGATGAAGACCACTAGGCCAACAAGTCAAACGAGCTGGAACAAAGGAAGCAAGGAATAAATTAGATGGTTTGGTTTGGTTTGGTTTGTCTAATGGCATAGCAACCAACTATGGGTTATGTAATGCCGACTAAAGTTGTCAGATGCAATTCCAATTATTTCACATTGTCTTGAAAGATAATGAAAAGTGAAATCAAGAATTTGTGGTTAGATTTTTTGGAACAGTCCAACTTCCTTGATGAAGTCTAAGATTTTCGTCACATTTATGTTTTTAAATAAGTCTTTTAAATTTTTGGAGTCGTAATATTTGTTTGGGGTTTGCTGCAGATCTTGACAGTCTATTAATAGATGTTTGACTGTGTAAGATTGTTGACATGCTATGCACATTGGAGACTCCTCTCCTTCCAATAAGTGCTTGTGAGTGATATGCGTGTGTCCTATACGAAGTCTGGTTATTATAACTTCTTCTCTTCTTGCTTTTCTAGAAAAACATGTTAAGATAGTAATTATAGAAGAAACTGAGACTAAAAACATCACGTTTGCGAGAAAAAGGGTGCAGAGAAGAAAAAGTGGGGCCTATCAAAAAAGTGGGGCCTACCAAAAAAGTGGGGCCTACCAAAAAAATGGGGCCTATCAAAAAAGTGGGGCCTATCAAAAATGTGGGGCCTACCAAAAAAGTGGGGCCTATCAAAAAAGTGGGGCCTACCAAATTACAGATACAAACGTTTAACCTCTGTTTAACATGCTGAAATATTCAGACAGTTTTTAGAAATTGACTTTCAAACTAACCTATCTCTGTCCCGGTCTTTATCTCACAAATTCATCCGTAATCACTTCCTCTTATGTTTTACTTGGCCACCCCTGATACTTCAACTGTTCTACATCTACTAAGCAAATAACTCTTATCCATTTTTTCAATGTGACCAAACCAACAAAGTCTCCTGTTTTGCACACATCTCCCTATACTGTACATATTTAATCTTCCTCTGAGGTCATCAGATCTAAGCCTGTCTTTAAGACTCACATTACACATTCATTGTATCATTCTCATCATTTTACTTATTAATCCTATTTTCTTACTACAAAAGATTCCTTCTTCAGGTTCATTAAATTCAGGAGAGTAGAAAGTGAACCTTGGGTTTACGTTCGGCAACCTCATAACTCTCGCTTCCCTTGTTTTGTCCTTTAGTCCTCACATTCCATGAGCGATGTTTCTGACAAATGGGGAAGAATCGCTGTTTTCTGGGTCGAAATCTATCCATCTTACACTTACCGTTGGCTAGTTTTTGACCTTGAAGTAGTATTTTTTTTAGCTCCTTACATCAAGTGGCTACATGCCTTGTCTGGAGCGATTTCCATAAAAAAAATTTTTTTTTTTTTTTTTTAATTTAAAAAGTGTAGTATAGGAACAGATACTACACTTTGTTCCTAGCAAAAAGGTCAGTTGACAGTCGTTGAGCAACAAAGACCTTTACAACTCCTTGATCGACTGTTGCGACATTTTATTGGCACCCATACATTATTCACTCTTCGAGTTTATTTTAACGGATTTGCCTTTTCTTATTTCTGTAACCTTTTTTCTTTTTTTTTTTTGTTCATTATTTTCATTTGGTGTTCACTTTATTTTATCATATCACCACCATTTTGGTTACGGTTTGTATTTTCTTCATTATTTTGTGTATGTAAGTCAAAAAAAAAAATCATAAGATATTTTGCAATAAGTGATTTTCAATTTTTTTTTTTTTTTAATGGAAATCGCCCCAGGCAATAAGTCACTTGATGTTAGGAGCTTACAAGAAAAAATATGATTATTGCAAAGACAGGAGATGCCTATTAACTATAGTCTTGAAAAAACCAAGGTTATAGGTAGAAGGAAAACAGTCAGCAGGAAGAGAGTTCCACAAGCCTGCAATTCTTGGAAAGAACCGACTGGAATAGGAATCTGTATTACAATGAGATATCAAAACAGCGAATTGATGGAGACCACAAGACCAACGAGTCAAACGAGCTGGAACAAAAGAAGCGGGGAATAGATAACATAACTCTGAAGAACACATGCCATAATAGTATTTATAGAAAAGACTGAGACTAGCAACATCACATCTGTGAGAGAGAGGGTGCAGAGAAGAAGAAAAGGTATGGCCAATCAAATTAGATACGTTTCTGCACTTTATCAAGAACCCTCAAATGGGACAAATTCACCAGCCCAAATATGACAACAGTACTCCATAAATGGTCTGATTGTAGATTTGTAGAGATAGAGAATAGCCTCAGGTGTAAGAAAATGTTTGGAGTGATAGAGAGAACCGAATTTACGAGAAGCAGAAAGAAATAGTGGCGAACGGCATTATTTAAAGTTTCTATATGAAATGGATTCAGCTGTAACAGTTAAAGATTTATCATATCAGCTTCGTTACTTGATAAAAACGTTCCTCTTCCTCTCCTGCACAATTTTATCAGGTTAAAGGAGCTCTTTGGTCGAAAAGAAAGAAAAATTTGACCTTTAAACTGGTTTTTAGCAAATAAGTAATAAAAACTGAAATAAAATTTAAAAATAAGACTAAAGAAAATAAGACAAATACAAATTGGATTTCTAGCAGAATATATTTATCTAACATCGAAAATTATTTACAAATTTACACTTTTTTCTTGTTTATAAAAAAAAAAATTTTTTTTTTCAGCAAAAGTCATAATCCATTATGTTTTAACACTTTTTTGTTTTTACACCAAAAGAAAATATGTACAAAGTTTTTTTGTTTTTTTTGGGGGGGGAGGGGTCAGAGTCATTCAAGAAATTTGAATTAATGTAGACGTTTTTGAAAAGCTTTTTTGGATAAGAAAAAAAAAAAACAGAAAAATGGATTTATAACTTTAAACAAAGAAAAAATATAATTCATCTGGATAAAAATAAAATAATTCAAAAGAAGAAATCAAAATAAATTAAAAACAAGCATAAGATAAAAAATTCTGGAAATGGGTGGAAAGATTTACATATTTAAAAAAAAAAAAAAAACTTCCATAAGAAAAAAAAAGCTTTTCAAACTATAAAATGCTGAAATTCCCATAGAATTTAGGTAAACAATCCTGTGAATCCTTACTGTGTTTATATGAATAGTGCTCAATAACAAGTAGAGCTGTATTTTAGTATAAATTTTTATTTATTTATACAAACATTTTTGGCTTCATATGTGCATACATTTCAGCTTTATAAAGTCGCAGCTGAAACATGCATGCACCTATGTAGCATTTGCATAAATAAAAATTTATACTAATATATATATAAATATATATATATAATATTTAAATGTTGAATTAAATTAAAGATAATTGAATTATCGTTTAATAATAATCTATCGTGATAATATAAAACTCAATATATTGAATAGAGCAATCAATTCTAGAGATGAAAGATGAGGATAAAAAAATTGTAAAGATACAATATTTATTAGAACATCAAAAGTTCAGAGCAAGGGGCTTCATATCCTTAATCCATGGATTTTCAAAGATAAACTCTTCTCATCAGAGGATAGGGAAAAACCGACAATGTAATTGTAATTATTATCGGCAACATTTAACGTTGAAAATTTTACATGAAATAAAACAAAATAAAGGCCAAAAGGTAAAGAGTCTTATGTTGAGATAAGAGCGTAGAGTCAGGGAGGACGCTGTCCAAAAACACGTCAAAAATAAAAACAGCTGTTATATTGGAAATGAATGTTTGATAAAGGATAATACCCAAATTGTTTAGGAATCCAAATGTTTTTGTTAAGAGGCTGATATTCAGACAGCAATTGGTAACGTCCAGTTTATCATGTCTGTGCAGTAGTTTGGTGCTGGAATTATCCGTTTCACAGGGTTCAGAATAAAGTTTGTCAGTTAAATATTGTATCTTTACAATTTTTTATTCTCATCTGTCATCTCTAGAATATATATATATATTAGAGTAAATTCTTGGAAGTTAACTAATATAGTGATTGCAGTAGATTGATTGACTTACTAGACAAAAATCTTTCAACAAAAATTTTTTTATTTTTTTATTTATTTTTTCCAGTTTTGAAGGTTAAAAAAACTTCCGAGACTATATATAGTAGGTGGACAGTAAAAAACATATATATTCTTGATTTACACAGCTTTGAAGTCTGCCTCTTCGACAAAAAAATGTTTTTTATTGTCCACCTACTTTTGGCTCACCCTATATATACGGGGTGGGCAAAAATAAGGGTCCTATTTTAAAAAATTCATAACTTTTTTATTTATTGATTTTTTTTATTTTTTTTTTTTAGAATAAGTAAAGGACCCCTTCCGAAGCAAGCATGAGCCGTATTAGCCCTAAGGAACGTACCCTCATTTAGAAAACATTATTTTTGCTTAAAAAACTCAAAACAGTGTAAAAAACAATACTTTAGTTTTTGTAAGTTTTAAGAAGTGTTTTTCGGCTAAAATTTGTTTTGTTTATTTCAAAAAATCTCGGAAGGGTCAGTCTACACACACATAAAGTTTGGTGAGTTTAACTTTTATTTTGTGGAAGTTATTCAAATTCAAGTTATTCAAATTTAAAGATAGGACCCTTATTTTGGCCCACCCTGTATATATATATATATATATATATATATATCAGGTTTAAACAAAAGTTCTGTGTTTCTTTTTTGAACAAATCTCTATTTAGATTCAAATGTGTTTAACATCTCGATTATTATTATAAAAAACACAAGATTAACCATTTATGTAAACCCCTGATACACTTTTTTTTGTTCTTTTCATGGGTGATCACACATACCCTGTTCACAGATGTTCCCTTGCAACCCTCTCCTTCTCTGCATTTTTCTTCCCCCTTTCTCAAGATTACTCCACTTACCCTTGATTCTTATTTTATAATGCTAAGTGTTTGGCAAGGGGCATCAAATACCATTTTTTGTTTAAGTCTTTGGTATGACTTGACTAGACTCCGTCTCTATAACGCGTACTGCGTGTCCATCATGCTCTACAATAGCAACAGCTGGGCAATAACAAAAGCCATGCTTGACAAGCTTAATGCGTGCCACCGGAGACACCTCCGTTCCATCACAGGTCACTGCTGGCTGAAAAAACTTATCAGCAACAAGACACTATACGAGCTGTGCAACGGAAAAACCCCTCTCCACAAAGGTCGCCGAACAAAGATGCTCTATGTTAGGCCATGTCCTACGAATGGACCCTGACACTCCCACACAGAGGGCACTAGACTTTGCCATTACTGGCTCGCAAGCCTACCAACCACGACTAGGACGGCACTGCACAAATCTGCTGAGCACACTACGTGCTGACCTCAAGCAAGCGGGACTAGGACCACTATGTACAGCGAAACAACTTCATTGCCTATGACAACTTGCGCATGACAAGGCCAGATGGCCTGGGACTAGCATGGAGGACTGATTGCAGCTACGGGATGTCATTTGACTACCGTAGCCGCAGAACACAGTTTTTAATAAAAAAAAAAATGACTTGACTGGCGATTGAAGCTCGGTCTCCCCGGCTCATTATGCCGAATGAGTCAGCAGAGAAAAACTGCTGCTATTTCAGTTTTTCCTTTTTTTAGACAAGTTGCCCAACCAAGGCTTCTCTCAACTTTCGCAGCAGTGGTCAAGGAGTCCGTCTTTCGAGACTAGTTTATCAGCATAGTAGGTTTACTCCCCAGTTATAGTAGCCTTGTGCCAAACTAAGCAAGCTGAGTAGACCGGTGCGACTAACGTTGTTGAGTGCTTTCTGTCAAATAACGCTCTCTCTCATAACAATAACGTGGCTTAACAGTTTATTGCAGTTTTATGACTCATCTAATCATCCAAGTGCATCAACAAACTTCTTTAATGATTGGACGATACATGAAACTGCAGTAAATAATTAAGAAAACCTACATGTATTATTCTTTTAAAGCTTGATCTGAAGGGATATTGAACCGTGTGTGTGTGTGTGTGGTGTGTGGTGTGTGTGTGGTGTGTTTGGCGCAGTTCCGAATTTGAGAAATTGACTTTCCTGTTTATATAATATTATTGCCCTCCTCTCAGTCTAAAGAGACAATGGATACCCCTGTAAGAGTATCTGCGCAAGTCAGCTATACTGAAGCAAGAGTTGCACAATCGCTAACTGCACCTCTCCTGAACCAGCAGTGCTCAAGTCTAGCGGTAAGAATTATGGATTTCAGTGTTCAGACTGACTTCCTCATCTTGGCTGCCATGCTCACAACGTTTCGGACGTTCTGCCCTCTGGCCTTCATCATGTGTCATGTATTGATTGAGTTTGAGAGTCCAGACAGCCGAAACGTTGTGAGCATGGCAGCCAAGATGAGGACGTCAGTCCGAACACTGAAATCCATAATGAAAACACCTCATCTCAAAAATACAGACAATTACTAGCGGTAAGAAGTCTCGGATGACTGGAAACAATGCCGACATGAGGAGGATCTGGATCTTAAAAGGTGGAATCCCATTAAAAAACAAAGAACTCACATCCATGTTTAATGGCGAAACAGTAATTAAATTTAACTTTCAAAATCCTATTTAGAAGAAAAAAAAAAGAGCAAAAAACGCCAGATGATTACAACTATCAGACCAAATATCAGCCGTCCAACTGTTTAAACTTAGTTTTAAGTTTAGACAATTTTATTCAATTAATTAAACTACTACATGATAAGTTACCAAAATTTATTTAACTTTTTTATATACATAATAATATATACCTACTAGCAAGAACACCCGACGTTGCTCGGGATCGTATGAAGATCACTATGATGTACTTTTTCACTATGCTCATCACACCAAATTACTTTCTTGGTTTTTACTGCACCCCGTCCCCCCTCCCGTTTTGCCCCGCTCTAATATAGTTCGAAGAATCTGAAATGTTGGACAACTTTTTCAATTAGTGTCTTATACATATGGTTTAAATTTCATTAACATCAGATATACGTATTTAAAGTTTTAGAAGGTTTCTCTCCCCACGGGTCACTTAGAGGTGGGGGCACATAGAGGGTAATGTAGAGATTCGAGACCACTTTCATTGTCTTCCCTGGGAATTTAATACATATGATATAAATTTAATCTAAATAGAATATTTTTGAAGTAGGTTTAGGCCCCCATAGTTCCTTTAGGTTGGGAGGGCACTTAGGGATTCGAGACCACTTCCATTGTTTTCCACAGTAAATTTTACATATACATTTTTAGATTTTCTTACCTTTCTTTCTATAGGGAACAAACATTTCACACGTACACATTGAGTTATATATAGATATAGATATATATATATAGATATTACTATTTCATGTATCCACATAAAATTTTATAAGGAGATATAATTTTTTATGTATCAATTTTCAGTATTTACTTCAACAGTGCTCGATACGTAAGTAGAGCTAGGTAGTAAGCTATGAAAATATATTTATGGCAATTAAGCTACACAGAGGCTCCCGCATTTCATCCTCGGGGGGAATCTTCAAGCTAAAAGATATATATATATGTACAGGATAATCTCCTAAACTAATGAATGGATCATTGAATTTTGGAATATATATTCTAGGCAACACGGGCACATTATTTTTTTTTGTTGTAAATTTTAATATTTAGGAGGTGCATGTATATAAAGTTAGGTACATATATATATATATATATATATATATATATAGGAAATTGAAAATAGACAAACAAATGCCTTTGAAGACCACGTTTTGAGATGCAACATTTTATTAAAAATCATTTAAATGTTTGCTTTTTTTTTTAAAACTTTTTTTCTTATCAATTTTGACTGATAAAACATTCTTTTTCAGAGAAAGAGAGTCCGAATCGATTTAAAGGCAATACCTTAGTATTCTATTATGATAGCTAATCTCATCGATGGTGTTGTCCAGACTTCGTCGCAGGGTGGTGAAATGGCAACGTTCGTTTCTTAAATTTTGAACTTAATGCGCATGGCTGCTATTATATATTTTGTTGTACAAGATAAACTCTTAAACTAATGAACTAATGAACCGATCATTATGCATTTGGGAACACAGTTGTTAGGTTTAAGAGTGGGTAATATCGGCTATATTTAGTTTAATTTAGTTTTATACAAAGGGGACAAAAAGGCAGTGGAAGCCCCTTTTGAATATTCAGATACCTCAGATTTGTGTGAATTTTTACAATTACATCAATTAATAAATATTCCCCAAATTTCAGTTTCAGCATTTCAAAAAGTTTTTAGAGTGCATAGTATGGGCACAATCTCCCATTTGAAAATCCATTTTTTTTTCTTTCAGATTTCATATTAAATTTGATCCATATTCATTAAGACACCAATTAAGCAAGATTCCCTGAATTTCAATTTTCTCTTAAGACCGCTTAAACTTAAGTCTTAAACTTTAGACATTTTTTAGAAGCAAAATCATGTAATGGATTTTGATCAAAATTGGAATAGGGATTCGAGACATAAGGTTTAGTATCATTATACATTGATTTTTATTTTTATAAGCGGGACATAAAAGTGGTGCAAAACTGTTCTGTTTGAATAATTAATTTTACCCGTCCTGGGACAGGTATTATTTTAGTTATTATATATATATATATATATACACAAAAGACATGTTGAGTATTTATCTCTAGAACTCTATTTGAATATTTGAAATTCTAATTAATGTTTTGAATGGTGTACTATTAATATATTTAAGCTCTAGTTGATTTCACCTATTAACTATTGAGCTTAACTGTGGTATTGAAACATCTCAATAGTATTAAATAATATCTATATTATTACAAAAAATATAGATAGATGAGTCTCACCCAGAAGAATTCAAGAATTATTTTAGTTTATTAAATGGAATTTTTCCTAATATATATATATATATATATAGATATAGTAAGCAATGAAAATATATATGGCAATCAAGCTACACAGAGGCTCCCGTGTTTCATCCCCGGGGGGAATCGTCAGGCTAAATGCATTTAGCTTGATTGCCATATATATTTTCATTGCTTACTACCTAGCTCTACTTACGTATCGAGCACTGTTGAAGTAAATACTGAAAACTGACACATAAAAAATTATATCCACTTATAATATTTTATGTGGATACATGAAGTACTAATATATATATATATATATATATATATATATCCCATCAGAAATAGGATCACATCTGACACATCGATAATCCATATTGTCCAGAAAGTTTTTCTTTTTTTCCCTTCCAGCATTTTTTTACAATACCAAAATGTCTTTTGCTAAAGTTTGTTTGAAAAAAAAAAAAAAATTAGTCACCCGAGACGATCGTTACAATAGCTAAAATTTCAAATAATGACTCAAATAATAAAAGGGAAGTAATTCATATTTTAAACTACAAAGACTTACCTCCCCTCTATATTATTAATTATATTTAATAAAATAGTAATTCAGTCAAAAAACGACATAGAAATCAATTTAAAATTATTTTTGTGCTTATGCGATTTCATTGCAAAACCGATTTTTTTTTTAACAACATATACTCAGTTATTGCTTTATCTGTTGAAAAGCGTTACAATTTTCTTACAATAACTTGAGAAAAAAGACAAAAATGGTTGGGTGGGAGGGTATTAGCGAAACAAACATAAAAGTAAACAGGTCGCGGGCAACGCCGGTATACACAGCTAGTCTATCTCTATAAAAAAAATGTTAGCCGGATTTTACAAGTTGAACCTAAATAGCATTTAAGCTGACAAATCAAACTTTGATTCTGACTAGCCAGTTTTAATTTGTTATCATTGTACCATGTTATTTGCTATAAGACTAACGTACTTCGCTGCAATTTATTTCTTTCAAATAAATAATCTGATCCAGCAGTTTTCTATTTAGAAATTCTTAAAGTCACCTTAAAATCAGTTAAGGGAAATAACTCATTCATTTAATAAGATTTATCATTTCTTGCTCTTGTTTTATTCTATTTTTTTATGTCTTGCTTCGTTCTTTTTCACTTTTAGCTTAGATGCTGAACATAACAAAAAATATGGTTATAGAACAGAAATATTTTACAAAACGCATTTGAACATAATGGATCCCGGCCAACGCCGGATCGGTACAACTAGTAAATATAAAGTACAAGCAAATCAAAAAAATTGTTGAGATTCACGAATTTTTAGCAAACTTCAATCATTTTAAATCTTGTAATACAGGCTGAACTCCAAAAAAATTTACAATATCCGGTCCCATAACTTCAGTCATGTTTAACAGTTTCTGCAATGCTTTTGACGGCTTGGAAGCAGTTTCAGGTTCATCTCCCTTGCAATCAAAATTAAAGAGGTCAAGAGTGTCTCAGTAAGATGAACTCATCCATAAACGGGTATGTCAGCTTATTATGGTTTTAATAAAACTCTGTAAAGAGATTAAAACAATGTCATTTTTAGATTCTAGTTAAAATGCATTACTAAACAGACAGGTATATCGGCTAGTAAAAATATGAAACAGTGACATCAAAGAATTAACAAAAGCTTATTACATAATTAACATAGTTACTGCAGAGTCTTCCATAAATAAGCTCTTTGGCTTGTGTTTGTATGGAACGGACATGTTTCGTAGATCACCTGCCCCCTCCCCAACCAGAAAACAGTTAATTTTGCATTTTGTCTTTTTATATCTAACTGGCTTTGCAAACTCATTTTTTCTAGCTTTATTAATAAACTAGCAGGAACCATATGCCGGCGTGGCCCGAGAAAATTGACGAAACCAAGAACCGCAAATCCCAGATACACTTCTCATTTTTTCAGATTTCATAATCGGTTGATAATCTTCTTCAAATTAATAATGCTTGTTAAATAATTGTTGTTTTCCTTCTGAAGATTTGTTTCTTTGAAAAACCTAGGTTTAAAGGACTTTTTCTATCAGTCAGAATATTCTTTGTTGATTTTGTTAAACTTGTAAAGTACGTTTATTTACCATCTCTCCAGGAGGAGGCTAGACACAGGGTCAGGTGTGGAAAACCAGTGCACTATGACTAGCGCACTCTGGCCGACAAAAAATGTCTGAGCAGCCCTGTCGGCATTCCCCGGTAGAGGGTGCCTCAGGCGAATAACAATAAACGAACCCCTTCTCAAAGAGAGAAGGTAAAGCCTGGGAGGATGGACCTCCTGAGACTGAACAGAACCATACCTCAGGGTGAAGGTAAAGCCTGGGAGGGTGGACCTCCTGAGACTGAACAGAACCATACCTCAGCCCGACAGAAACAAAGTCACGGATCCTCAACTGATAAGAACACCCCTACTATGTAACTTTACATTTGTTGTATTATCATTTTCTCTTATATAATAATGCTCTAACCCGACGATATTGAGCACATTTTTAGTGCATTAAGAATTAATAAAATAATTATTATATTTATTTTTTTCAATATAATAACAAATGAGAATTGTTTAGTCAAAAGCAAAGTTTGAATTGTCGGCTTAAATGCTATTTGGTCAACTGATCCATTTTATTATTTTACTAACTATTTATTGTTAATAATAAATATTGAATGGTAAAACAATTCTCAATTAGTCATTTTATTAATAAATATGATGGCTGGATATTTTACGAGCATCAAGCGAAATTGTCCATGAATTGGACACTCCCGGCAAAAAAAAAATGCTAAAACTAGCCGGTGTTGCCCCAGATGCAATGAAATCAATTTAGTTTTTAATTTTTATTTGTTTACACATTTTTTAAACATATACAGAAAAAGAAATAAAATTTTAGTTGTAAGGTAGATAACTCTTAATCTTCAATGAAAATACGAGTTATTCCCCTTGTTGATTTTGATTTTGATTTTTTTTTCTTGGTCATAATTGAAAAGTGTTTCCATTTCTCTGGGCAGGACTACATCATTTTTAAAATAAACTGAAGCAAAGTTATTATAGTTCCAATAACATGGTACAACAATAAAACATGAAAACTGGCTAGCCAGAATCAAAATTTGATATGTCAGCTTAAATGCTATTTAAGTTCAACTTTCCAAATCTCACAAGATCACTGTATATGTTACATTATGATGGCTGACTATTTTTGGAGCAAGAAGTGAAATCATCCACAAATTGAACACTCATGAAAAAAAAAAGCTATGAGCATGATTTTTATCTAAACGACTTGCACACAATGTGATTGTAACAATACCGTTTGTCTATTTTGCGGCATATCAACCCCGTTTTATATTTTATAACTAGTTGTACTAACACAGCGTTTTCCGAGATACATTACATTAAAAAAATATCTTTTGTAATATTTCCGTGTTTTATGCCGTTTTTGTATGTTCAGAATCTAAGTTTCGATTTAATAAGAACGAAGCAAGATGTATGTAAGAAAAAAGAATGAATAAGTCAATAATCGATCAATGTCTAAATTACAAATGAACCTCGGCTTTTGCATAAAAAGGAAAGAATGAGAAAACTTATTAAACTTGGGAGGAAAAAAGCAAGCAAAGAACTATAACTCTTTCTAAAATTATAAGAGTTGGATGACTTTTCTTTTAAGTTGACTATTTCAGAATTTCACCATATAAGAAAACTGCTAGTTCGGATTAAATTTTTTTTACATATAATTTTATCATGGTACAACAATAACAAATGAAAATTGGCTAGTCAGAATCAAAGTTTAATTTGTCAGTTCAAATGCTATTTACGTCCAACCTTTAAAATCCGGCCAACATTATTTTATATATTACATACCAAAACATGGTGCTTATTGGAAACGGTTCATTGAACACAAACTGCTAGTTTACTCATAGCTGGAGGGAAACAGAATTCCATACTTTTTGCATTGGTATTAGTTATTAATTGAATATAAGTAAAACATCTTTCTCGATTATCATGGGGGGGGGGGGGGCGCAACTAAATATTTTCTAGATTTAAGAAATTAACTTTACTTTGGGTGAAGAAGTTTGTGTGATGTTCAGTTGCCAGACAATTAAAAATTCCATTGCACAATAGCTTCAAAGTACTACTATTAGAACTTCTATCTTTTTTTATCTACTATATAAAATTATCCTGTCGGATTTTCATAGAATATCATTGATAGCTTTAAACTTAATACTGAAATCTTAAAAAGCTAAATTTTACTTCAAGTTGATTTTACCATTTACTATACTTAGTCTGATCGAAATTTCATTCTGGCAAAGGAAGTTTTTTTATTAAACGGGAGTCATTCCACACAAAATGATAGCCAATTTGAATTTTGACAATGAGACAAACTCGTTTCTTTTCTCGTAGCCATCTTGAATTATGACTGTTAAACATTTGATTAGCGGCGTTTATCCAGCATTGCCCAATTGTATGTATTATCAATTGTAGTAATGGTACCTTATAGTTAACAGCAAACAAAAGGGTGAAAAAAATAAATTTACAAAAAATAACTTATACCAAATGCAAGAAAATTCAATCTTCTATCAACTTGCATAGCTTTTCAGTTTTAACACTTTAAGTGTTAATTTTTTTAAGATTTTAGATTGTTTCCTAGGAGGCTCGGAAAAATAACAGATTCAAGATGGCACGACCACGTGAGGTCGAAATTTTCGGTATAGTGTAACATATTTTGAAATAAAGAAGAACTTAAAAAGTTTCAGCAAGTTAAAAATATGCAAATTAGTCACAAATGAAATTTTCGACCGATTGGTGACAGTTATTAGTTGTATTTTTGTTTAATTTTAGATTTTTCAATTATCAAACATACAACATCGAACCTTCACATCAAGTAAAACACAGCAGCCATCTTGAATCCGTATTTTAACAAACCTCCGAGGATACAATGTAATATCTGGGAAAAAAAAAAAAAAAAAAAAAAAAAAAAAAAACTATGCAGGTCAATAGATTAAATTTTCTTGCATTTGGTAAAAGTTATTTGTTGTACATTTGTTTTTGTTTTTATTCACCCGTTTATTTGTGGTTAGCTATAATGCCCCTTTGCCCAAATTTTAATTTAACTATTTCATCGGAATTCCTTTTCATTCACCATTAAACAGTCGTAGAAATTGAAAAATTTGGTGCTTATTTATACTGAGACTCAAATAAAATATGGCCGTTTAAAATAAAATAACAGGAAAACTTATGGATTTACTTATCAGCGAAAAATATTAGTGTACACCAAAAATTACGGAAAAGTATCGAGTAGAATTTTAATAAAAAAATAAAATTAATTTACTATTCAGAATCGACGAACTCCAAGTCAGTGTGTCGTCTTCATATTAGAAGAAGGGAGATAATCTTCTACGACAAGCTTGGCTTGACGCGAATGTCGTTCAGAGTTTTTGGATTCTAATTCTACTCGATAATTTTCCGTAATTTTTGGTGTACACTAATATTTTTCACTGTAAGTAAGTATACCCATAAGTTTTCTTGTTATTTTATTTTGAACTGCCATATTTCACTTGAGTCTCAATATAAATAAGCAAAAAATATAATTTAGTTTATTTTTTTATTAAAATTCTACTCGATAATTTTCCGTAATTTTTGGTGTACACTAATATTTTTCACTGTAAGTAAATATACCCATAAGTTTTCTTGTTAATTTATTTTGAACTGCCATATTTCACTTTAGTCTCAATATAAATAAGCAAAAAATATAATTTATTTTATCTCCATCCGAGGAATGCCAGATACATATGGATAGTTATATATAAAATTATTCCAGTTGACCATGTCTTTTGTTAGAGTCTGCTAGTCCTTTTTGGGGATTCTTATCAGCTGACTCATTTTCCCCTTATTCCTAATATAGGCAAGTCATGGTTCAAGATCAATTTTAGATTTTGGAAAAGTCAAAAGTAACGGAGCCAAAAGGATGGAGACGGAGAAGGGTTACGAGATGTGTTTTTATGTCCGAATCTTTTGGATGAGGTGTTATTATTTTCCTTCAAACAATATCAACCTTCGGGCTGTGGAGGTCGGAGTCAGACCTTTTAAAATATGTTAGGAGTCAAAGTCGGTTAGAATTTGATGACACTAGAAAAAATAATACGATAAGAGTAAAAAGTGATACAAGTTGAAAAATACTTCAAACAAAAAACAAAATATCAAAATATTTGTGTCATTAAGTTGTAAAAAAATAAAAATAAATAAACGTCCACCACTTAATTGTGACACAAAGATTTTGACAGTTTTTTTTGTTTGGGGAATTTTATTCACTTTTTTAAAATTGAATTCTTTAGATTTCATTCATTTTATTTAAAAAATAAAAAACAAAATATACGTCGCATTTAGTCTTGGAAAACACACGTCCTCTTTAGAATCGAAACACCATAAATAATATATGCTGTGTGATCCCCTCCTCCACCAAAAAGAAATGCCACTCATCAAATCGTTAACAAAATTCGCAATACTTTCTGGTACAAATGAATTTCAGTCTATGCCTGACTTGTCCACCAAGCTTCAGTCATGAATATCCAACAGTCTTTGTTTTATCACCGTGCAATGATTGGAGGCGATGTCTTTGGTGATCATCTCGTCAGTAGGAGGTGTGACCTTTAATGGGCTTCATACTCACCGGACCTTTACCGCCTCCCCCCCCCCCCCGATTTTTATCGGGGAGATTATCTCAAAAATAATTACCATCAAAATAATCCCCAGACTTAAACGAAAGAGTCATCACAGCTAAAACTCAGGTGAGAGAGGAGTGTGTCAGAATTATTCACAATTTTTTGTATGTTGTATCCAGGTGTGCTTATCATTGAACTGCGATAAAAAAAAAAAAAAAAGACTGTTGGATATTCATGACTGAAACTTGGTGGACAAGTCAGGCATAGAGTAAAGTCTATCTGTACCAAATATGTTGAGATTGCGGAAAGGATTGTGAATTTTATTAACAATTCCATGAATGGCATTTTTGAGAATCATTCTGTAGTACATATTAACTACTTATAGTGGAAGAAGAAGATTTCCGAGGAGTCAAGCTTTAGGATATCGACTCCACGGCCGCGATATCCATATTGATAAAGACAGTAATCTGAAGAAAAAGTAAATAAATAATGAAAAATAGTCGCACTTTTAAAAAAATTGCTTGATATTTCGATAAGATTCTGGAAATTTTTGGAAACCAGATAAACAAGGTGAATAATAAATAAACTACGATATTAACGGCAGTTGTCTGTGTGTACGTGTGTATGTATGTTTGTGTGTACGTGTGTATGTATGTCTGTATGTACGTGTGTACGTATGTATGTTTATGTACGTATGTGTGTATGTATGTACAGCTAAAAGTCAAAAACTACAAAAAAATAACACCCACAAAGTTGGTATATTCTTGATCGTTATTGCCCTGAATGAATAATTGGCAGTCAACTAGGCCAGGTTTTGTCATACTGTTCTCATCTTGGACGTTATTCTCACAACGTTTCAGTCGATGTAACCTTCGACCATCTTCGGGTGTATCTTGTCAAAGTCGTGAATCTCTACAGAATTTCAAATGGAACCCTTCATTTAATCTACACCTGTGCATTAAATAAAATATTCCGTTCGAAATTCCATACAGATTCCAGAGTTCGACAAAGTGCACCTGACAAAAGTCGGAAGTGGTTACATTGTGAGAATAACATCCAAGATGAGAACAGTAGTCTAAATAATCAACATTCTCAATCCTCATCTAAAAAATTCTGAAACATAATATCAGTGGATATGTTTGCTAATACAAATATTAATTAAATATGTGTGCGCAGGTGGATCTAGCATGGAGTCGTAAACAGGATGTAAACTGGACAAAAGGTCACCAATAATTTATGGAGTGACAGGAAATAAGTTGTATCATGAGAAAAAGAAGTAGCCGAGAATTAGTCGGATGTTACGGCAGATGGACGTTTGAGAGGGTAGCGATTGCTATTTTCAATTTAATGTAATTATTTTTCTTCGACCTTCTTTAGATGATAAAGTTACAGTCGATCGAATAAACCATTTCTTTTTTTAAACACATTAATTAAATAAATAATGAGATGAGTATAAGATGGTTTTGATTACAGATACAGGTTTGTCGTCAGTGTTGCAGGATAACGCACATGCACGCAGTGAGGAAACAAGGTACGATTCTAAGAAAAAGATGATTCGAACTGTTAATTATTAATGACTAATTAATTCGATATCGACTACGCAATGTTGATACTCTTATAGAGAACGCACCACGTTTCCGTGACTTCGCGTCGTCTACATTCGGGCAGGTCTCAGAAGCACCCGATAGTTGACGATACTATTAACCAATCAGGTTGCAGCAGGCAATCAGGTTGCAAGCAAGCAGACGATAACTTTTGGAAGAAATTAATTTCTATGATCTGCAGCGCGTTAAAAAAAGAAAAAAAAAAAAAAAATGAATTTCTACAATCTGCAGCGCGTTAAAAAAAAAAATGAATTTCTACAATCTGCAGCGCGTTAAAAAAAAAAATTAATTTCTATGATCTGCAGCGCGTTAAAAAAAAAAAAATTAATTTCTACGATCTGCAGCGCGTTAAAAAAAAAATTTATTTCTATGATCTGCAGCGCGTTAAAAAAAAAAAATTAATTTCTACGATCTGCAGCGCGTTAAAAAAAAAAATTAATTTCTATGATCTGCAGCGCGTTAAAAATAAACAAATTAATTTCTATGATCTGCAACGAGTTAAAAAAAAAAAATTAATTTGTATGATCTGCAGCGCGTTAAAAAAAAAAAAAAAAAAAAAAATGAATTTCTACAATCTGCAGCACGTTAAAAAAAAAAATGAATTTCTACGATCTGCAGCGCGTTAAAAAAAAAAATTAATTTCTACGATCTGCAGCGCGTTAAAAAAAAAAATTAATTTCTACGATCTGCAGCGCGTTAAAAAAAAAAATTAATTTCTACGATCTGCAGCGCGTTAAAAAAAAAAAATTAATTTCTACGATCTGCAGCGCGTTAAAAAAAAAAATGAATTTCTACGATCTACAGCGCATTAAAAAAAAAAAAAATGAATTACTACGTTCTGCAGCGCGTTAAAAAAAAAAAATTAATTTCTATGATCTGCAGCGCGTTAAAAAAAAAAAATGAATTTCTACGATCTGCAGCGCGTTTAAAAAAAAAAATGAATTTCTACGATCTGCAGCGCGTTTAAAAAAAAAAATTAATTTCTATGATCTGCAGCGCATTAAAAAAAAAAAAAGATGAATTTCTACGATCTGCAGCGCGTTAAAAAAAAAAAAAAATGAATTTCTACAATCTGCAGCGCGTTAAAAAAAAAAATGAATTTCTACGATCTGCAGCGAGTTAAAAAAAAAAATTAATTTCTACGATCTGCAGCGCGTTAAAAAACAAAAAAATGACTTTCTACGATCTGCAGCGCGTTAAAAAAAAAAAAAAAATGAATTTCTACGATCTGCAGCAGGCTAAAACAAAATGGATTTCTACAATCTGTGTAAGCACGTTGAATCTCCCGAAGGACTCATCGAGTTCTGTCAGCAACGGTCACTTTTAGCGAAAGACTAACCCTAAACCAGAAAATGTTAACAAGAAAAAACAAACAAACAAGAAATTGGTTAAAAACAGTGGTTTTGTTGTTTGTTATATAAAAAAAATCATTTCTTTTAATTTTCGGTGCACACAAAAAAAAATGTTATTTACGAACATTTGATTAACAATTTGACAAAAAAAAAAAAAAACCCATCTAATTAATAACAGTTGTTTAGTTATAGTTTGTTCGTTCTTTATTTTTAAGTACTTTATTTTGATTTTTTTTCGTCTGGCAGTTTTCGCCTCGTCAACTTAGACGCTTCCGAGACCTGACCGAACGTTGACAACGCGAAGTCACGGAAACCAATGCGTGTTTGCATTAACTTTTGCTATCTGTGAGTACATAAATCAAATCGCTTGAATAAAAGATCAAATCAACGCACACCAACGCATACACCCATATCAATCTATTTACCTGCCTCCTCATAAGGGAACAGTTAGACACAAGGTCCGTTTTTAAAGTGGCTGAAAATCCAGCTCCTCAAACAGGGGCACTCTGGATTGGAACAAAAATAAAAATTGCTTCAATCTGGAAAGATTTCTTCTTCAACTGAACGAGGACAGAAAAGATTAAGTGTAGTAGTTAAAAGACAAGGAAAATTAATAGGCATTGGTGTTGATAAAAAAATAACAGGAATGTGTGCTGTGTGAGCTATGGACGAAAGAGGAGTTAGCAGGTATGACGTTATTATCTAACATATCTTAGAAGTATTTCAGCAAACATTGCTGTTTTCATCAATTGCTTTATATGTCTGAAAATGATGTCATATGACGTTTGAGAGGGTTTAAGCTAGTAAGACGTGATTTCAAAACGCAAGCAGTAAATGAATGAAATAGGTATAGGGAATACTAAAAATAATTTTTTTAAATTTTAAACAAAAAAAAAAATTTTAATTTAAAAAAAAAAATTAAGAAAAAATTTTGAAAAAAAATTTTTAAATAAAAATTTTTTTAAAATTAAATCATTTTGAAAAAGATAAAAAAAAATTTTTTAATAAAATTTTTAAATAAAAATAAATTTTTTAAATAAAAATAATTTCTTTTGAAGTAATAAAAATAAATAGGTATAGTAAAAAAAATTTTACAAATTAAAAAAATAAAGTGAAATGAATAAAAAATTTTTTAAATAAAATAAAAAAATTTTAAATTAAAATGGTATAAAAATTTTTGTAAAAAAAAAAAATTATATAAAAAAGTATTTATAAAAAAAAAAATATGTTGGAAGTATGGAAAAAAGTTACTAAACTGCTGCCTGTTAATGAAACAAATTTATGAAGAAATTAATATTTGCCTAGATTGAAGAATTTAATGATTGGTCATCATGAAATTCATTGAGAGAACTCGCAGGTAGAAAAAATAGAATTGGTTTATTCGTCTTTTGTTCCCCCCTCCCCTCTAAATGCCAGCAACAATAAAATAAGAAAGTGTGTGATTGAAAAAAAAAAGCAATGCCTGTGAGACAATTGTTGACAGTTTTTACATTTCTTCGCTCACAATAAATGGTTGGAAGTACAAGACAATGTGGTCACATCTTCAGGTTTTCTCAGCAGGAAGCTGAAAAAAAAAAAAAGGAAAAATGAATTTATAGAAATATATAAGATAATTGGAGTCGACATTATGTCAAAAATGACAGAGTGACATATTACATTTTTTTTTTAATAAATCAATCAAGCATTGAAAAAATTTTTATATATATATATATATATATATATATATATAATGAATTGTATGGGGAACACTTTATATAAGATGAAATAGAAAAAAAAAAGACAATAATTTTATATAAAACAAATTAAAAAAACCCGTTAAGTATGGTTTCAGAATTCACGAATTCCGAAACCATACTTAACGGGGTTTTTTTATTTGTTTTATATAAAATTATTTTCTTTTTTTTTTCTATTTCATCTTATATAAAGTGTTCCCCATACAATTCATTATTTATTTTGTAGTGTGGCACCATTTTGTCTCTTCATATATATATATATATATATATATATATATATATATATATTATGCAACATTCCAGTGACCAAGATTTTATTCACCTTACTGATCATCTTTTCAAAACAAAAATTTTGGTACATTTACAAACCGTTTCATTCACAGAAGAACATCCAACATTTGTATGTCAATCTCGAATCTTTCTTCCATCGACTCATCAGAAACCAAAAAAGTTTTCTTTCAGAAAAAATACATAGCGATGCAGTAAACAAAAATTTAAACAACAACTCACATTGTCTCTTTTTTATTTCTGTTTTAGTTAGCATAGGGACTGGGGCATTCTTCCAAATGCCAGACTATCACCTGCTATTTAGAGGCTACAACCGAGTGCTCTTTTAAGGATTTTGTCCGTTCCCTTAAGTGCAATTATTTGGATTTCTTTTGCACTTGGTTTTCTAGGAATACTTTCCAGATACTTTTTGAAATTTTTCTTCATGAGGCCTTTAGCTCCTATTATAACTGGGATAATGTTGATGTTTTTGAGGTTCCAGTTTCTCTTCATATCATACATTAGGCCTTGGTATTTTGTCACCTTCTCCCTCTCTGCTCTGTTTAAGCCACTGTCATTTGGAACACTCACCATAATCAGTGTTGCCTCTCTTTCTGCCTTATTTGATATGACTATGTCCGGTTTTACTGCTGCATTTTCCAGGTAGGTAGATGTAGCAACCACATAATCATAATGTATAGTATACTTATCATTTCTTACAGTCCTATCCGGTAGATGTTCCCAGGACTTAGTGCTACACTGGATGTTCAGATTTTTAAAGGTAGTCCAGTGTATGTATTTGTACATACCATCGTGGCGCGTTGTGTAGCTGTCGTCTGCCAACATAATCTTGCAGCTTAACGTGATTCACACTCTCCACTTCAGCGTGGCAAAATCTGCACTTGTTATCATTACTAAGTCCTGCCATCATTTTAAATGAATTAGAAAAAAGTGTGTGTGTGTGTGTGTGTGTGTGAAAAGAATTTGAAAACTGGAAGCCGGGAGCAAAGCGAATGATGCCCGGTAATCCACACATTATTACTATCATTATTTATTTATTTATTTATTTTTTTTTTATTTTTAACATAGTTCACCCCAAACAAGGCAAGCTGCCACCGTAGACGTAAACTGCTACTGAGAATTAGGGTGAAAGTTTTGGGGTCATCCTAGATTGGTAGATGTGCAGTGAGACGCTTGTTCACATTAGTTTTAAATTTCTGCATGTCAGTACAGTCAGGGAAGCCGGGAGAAGGAAGGGAGTTTCAAAGGGTGGCAAGCGCGAGGCTTTCCGGTATCTGGGGACTTCCACAGTGAATAGATGGGATTTGGCGGATTGGTCGTGTGTATATACGTCGAGAGGGCACTAGAACAGCAAGTTCATCGGAGTACATTTCATTAAAGTATTTGTAAAACTGGCACAAGGATGCAACATTGCAGCGATGGGGCAGAGGCTGGAGCTTTGTGGATAGTTAGGTACCTATTAGATTATCGAATCTTTTTTAGACCTTGTCTAAGAGGGAGAGACTAGTGGATGGTGCACCAGCCCAGATGTGGCAACAATACTCCATGCATGGCCGGATGGTGGCTTTGTAGAGATATAGGATAGTGTCAGTTGTGAGAAGTTTTCTAGCACGGGAGAGGGAGCCCACCTTCTTTGTCAGCAGTCTTGATAATGTCTTCTATGTATTTGTTCCAATTCATGTTACCTGTGAATGTTAGGCCGAGAAGTTTGAATGATGGACTCTCAGGTAGAGTGTTATTAGCCATGGCAATCAGTCGTTGAAAAGATTTCTTATGATTGTTAAAAGAAAGGAGGTTTGTCTTAGCAGCATTAAATGTAACCATCCATTTTTGACCCAATTCCATTACAGACTTGAAATCACTTTGTAAGGATTCAGCCATTGCCTTGGATATGTGTGTTCGGTTTACCCACATACATATATATATATATATATATATATATATATCTGGATAGATAGAGCGTAGTGTCATCAGCAAATATACCCATCTCGGACATAATTTCAGCCAAACTTGGCAGTGGTTGAGAGAGTGTTATAAGCAGAGTTCATATATGTCTTTAAAAATTAAAAGACAAGGACATTCATAATATTTCAAATTGAAAAATAATGAAATTTAGAAAGTATATATATATCGACGAAGGGAGACAATTCATTCTTTTCGTGTCATGAGTTGCCTCCCTTGAACTTCCACTTTTCAACATCTATGTATAGGTATTTTTCACAGATAAAAATGCAAGGAACTACTTAAGAACGAGTGTGCACTCGCCATTAAAAGTGACGGGGGGGGGGCGGGATAATCATTCTCGCCAATGTTCACACTAATATCCATATATAATAACGGTTGAATCAGTGAAGTTATATACACAAAAAAAAGAAATGAGAAATTAAAAAAAAGAAAACGTTTCGAACTGGAAAGTCTAAAAAGAAAAAAAAAGGAAAGAAAAACGTATAAATCGGTATGGAAAGCAGAAAGAAAAAAAAAAGAATGGAAAAAAAAAGGAAGAAAAACGTATAAATCGGTATGGAAAGCAGAAAGAAAAAAAAAGAAAGGAAAAAAAAGGAAGAAAAACGTATAAATCGGTATGGAAAGCAGAAAGAAAAAAAAAAAGAAAAAAAAAGAAAAACGTATGAATCGGTATGGAAAGCAGAAAGAAAGAAAAAAAAGAAAAAAAAAGGAAAAAAGAAAGAAAGAAAGAAAAGAAAGAAAAGAAAGAAAGAAAAGAAAGAAAGAAAAGAAAGAAAGAAAAGAAAGAAAGAAAAAAAAGAAAGAAAAAAAAAGAAAGGAAAAAAAAGAAAGAAAAAAAAGTCTGATTATGGAAATACATTTGCTTTCTCAATTCCCCTAAATACTTCGTTTGTCATTTCTTTTTGTTTTTACTCGTTAACTGTCCTGTGATGAGACATAATTATATATAATTATAAATATTTGTTTATCTTCTACATACGTATACGTTTCATCCTTCTGGAATCGTCAGTGTAAAGATAGTTATTCAAGGTGGTCGCAGGATTCGAAACACCGGAACAAGTCATCTTTATAACTCAAATTCCGACATCTTAACCCTCATGGCCACCACGAACAACTACAGAAACGGTGAGAATTTTAGACCTATTGTAGGCAGGCGGCGTCAACAGTGTTCAACTTATGAAGGAACATGCATTAAAGCTTTGATTTTGACGGCTGTGTTAATACTACTCACTACAGTGCCCAGCCTAGATTGGGAGCAACAAATATATATATATATATATAATTATTTTGTATTTATATAGACCTGTACATAATCCGCAACACTGGCAGGTCGATGTTATCGATCAACAGCTGTTATGTATAAAAGCTCTATTTAATATTGAGCACTCTTTATAAACCCGGTTGAAATTCTTTGGATTTTTATCTTGTGGATATTTACTTTACTTGGATTACTTATATATATAGTCTCGGAAGTCTTTTTAACCTTCAAAACTGGAAAAAAAAAAAAAAAAAAATTTTCTCGTTGAAAGATTTTGGTCTAGTAAGTCAATCAATCTACTGCAATCACTAAATTAGTTAACTTCCAAGAATTTACTCTAATATAAATATATTTTTATATATGTTTTTTTATATAAAGGATCGTCAGTTGTTTACCATGAAAACTGTTTCAGGATTTTAAAAACAAAACAGTATTTCTTTATCATGGCATCCCAGCAGTGTTGATCAGACACCACCTCCCTATTTAATAATTATTTTTTTAATTTTATATTTATATATATAAGCATTACACTGGCCTAGCATAGATGTTGTCCTTATGACGAATTGGTTACACTGGTAAGATCATGTGGAGCGTTCACCATCCTGTAGAAACATGGATGCCTTTAATTGCGGAAGGTTGGTCGGCCAAAGAAAACTTTGATACAAATGATTGGACAAGACCGCACAGAGTGGAATCTGGAGAGAGTTGACCAGTAGAACAGCGAGAACTGGAGAGTGAGCTTGCTTAATATAAGAAAACTCCGGAACCCCGGAACAAGAGAAAAGTGACATTAAATGAGTATAAGGAAAATACCTATATGTTTTTTTAATGGATACTATAGCTTATTTTGATCTATCGGTACCTCCGTTTTCACAGAAATACTGGAAACTCAACTTGCATAGTTAAAGATACCTAATGCAACCAGTTCATAACTGGGACTCACTTGACAGAGAATTAACTTTGTGGGTCACACTATCAAAACATCGGCTCATGAACTGGTCACATTTTGTATATTTAACAAATACATTGAAGACATTGCCAAGGCTGCAGCAAAGAAGGTGGGCTCCCTCTACCATGCTAGAAAACTTCTTACACCTGACATTATTCTATATCGCTACAAAGCCACTATCCGCCCATGCATGTAGTATTGTTGCCACATCTGGGCTGGTGCATCATCCACATGTCTCTCCCTCTTAGACAAGGTCAAAAAAAAAAAGTCGCCAACCTAATAGGTCCCTCACTATCAACCAAGCTCCAGCCCCTATCCCATCGCCCCAATGCTGCATCCTTGTGCTTGTTTTACAAATACTTCAATGGATTGTGCTCCGATGAACTGGCTACTCTGGTGCCCCCTCGACGTAAATACACTAGACCAACTTGACAATCAACCAAATCCCATCTATTCACAGTGGAGGTCGCCAGATGCCGGAGAGCCTTCTACTCCAATAGCTTCTTTCCTCTTGCTGCCGGCCTCTGGAATTCCCTCCCTGTTCCTTGTTTCCCCGACAGTACCGACATGTAGAGGTTCAAAACTAATGTAAACAGACATCTCGCTACACAGCTCCCAACTTAGGATGACACCCAAAACCTACACCCTAACTCTCAGTAACCCCTTACATCTACAGTGGCAGCCTGCCTTGTTTGGGGTGAAATATGTTTAAAAAAAAAAAAAAATTTTTAAATAAAAAAAAAAAAATAAATAAAATTAATGTATAGTGCCCATTATAAAAATACATATGCTCTTACACAAGTAATTGAGCACTCTCGTTACTTTTCCTATAACACTATCTATATAAATGATATAATTTTTTTTTTTTTTTTTTACTGCAATTCACCTCAAATAAAGCATATTGCCACTGAGACATAAGGGTTTACCTTGATTAGGGGCTAAATTTAAGTCTCCTAAGTATAGTTGTTCAGCAAGATGTTTGTTCACATTACATTTGTATATACATGTTTTTTACCCCCCACCATAAAAATAATGTAATTTATCATTTTAAATGCGGTTGCAATGCTGACTACGTGGGTAGGATGACGTCGAGATTGGATAGTAGAGTCCAACAACACATTCCGAGTAAGATTAGGAATGGAACCTTCCGGTCAACGTACGTTCAAAATAACACATACAGGTCTTCCATTACAAACCATTTGCTTAAAAACACGCCGTACACTAGGTATTTCAGCATGGACTCCTTCACCATTCTCAGTCATGCTCACTCCTACGATCTAAAAATATTAGAGACGATCCACGTTCGTCTAAATCTCCCATCCCTTTGTAAATAAAGAGAGTGTCTATTGGGACTAGACGTGATCAGTCTCTAAGATTCATCCCCGATTGTGCATATACCATAACGCTGTTTTACTTTTTCTCTATTCCCTCTTCTCACCCCTTTTTTCAAACGCCTCGTTTTTTTTAATCTCTCGATACAGCCTTTGTTAAGAGAGCGAAACCGGTTGGCTACCCTTTTTTTCTTTTTTCTTGATTAACTTTTAATCATGAACGATAAAACTCGTCTTCCCTTCATGCTTGCAGTAATAAAATTTTGTACTCTCCCAAAAATCATGAAATATATATATATATATATATATATATATATATATATATGAGACTAAAAGTATACTTTTAGAGAATTGAACCTATAGTGAAATGATTTAAGCTCAATATACGGGATAGAGAAATTATAAAGATAAATCTTTGAAAAGCCTGGCTTAAGGAAAGAAAAAATAAACATGTTTTGATCGAGTACATCTTACATTGAACAATCGAAGATGAAATAGATTTGTCATTCGCACATCTTTATCTCTCTTCCTCCATTTATTATATATATATATATATATATATATATATATACACATACACACAAAAATAAGTAACATTGCTCTTTATTATAGAGTGGAGGATATAAGGGCTTTTCAAGGATCCATTTCGACATTCAAGCGCTTTTTAAGGATCCATTTCAACATTCAAGGACTTTTCAAGGATCCATTTCAACATTCAAGGACTTTTCAAAGATCCATTTCGACATTCAAGCGCTTTTTAAAGATCCATTTCGACATTCAAGGACTGTTCAAGGATCCATTTCGACATTCAAGGACTTTTCAAGGATCCATTTCGACATTCAAGGACTTTTCAAGGACCTATACTAAGGGTGACCTATGCCATAAAAGGTACAAAATTCGGTCAAAGAAGCAATTTCTATTGAAACTGCAAACACAATCCAAAACTTTCATAAAAAAAAAAATATTTAAAAGTGCTGGCCTTCGATCAAAGTATAGTATCTGTTTTGTTCTCGGAGGAAAAATCCTTCTTGATTGGGGCAATTTTTATTTTTGACTCATCTAAATTTGCCTTTGTTGAGGTAATAAGTAAATATGGACTTTAAAAATAGGTGACTTGATTGGATCAGAATTGCAGGAGTCGACATCTTGTGGAGGAAAACTATAACACAGGAAAAGTGTTTTTATAACATGATATGCAAGTTTGTCGGTGGATAAATATTTCGGTTTTGTGCTTTCATTAGTCAGACAGTTACTAAACAGTGTGAGTAGACAAAAAACATACAAAAAAATGCAAGAATGAGCTCTCTGTTATTCAATACGGTAGCTGCCTTGATAAGTCAGAAAAAAGAGAAAAACAGGAAAGAAAAGAAAAAAAAGGAAATAAAAGAGAAAAAGGAAAAATAAAAGGAAAAATAAAAGGAAATGGAAAAAGGAAACGGAAAAATTAAAATTTAAAAAAATATAAAACGGGAGGGAAGATATGAAAAAAAGAAACAATATAAAAAAAAAGGAAAAATATAAAGAAAAAAGAAAAAAAAAGAAAAAATATTAAAAAAAGAAAAATATTAAAAAAAAACATTTTAAAAAAATATAAAATATAAAAAAAAAATATTTTTTAAAAAATATATAAAAAAAAAATATAGAAACAAAAAATATAGAAACAAAAAAATAAAAACAAAAAATATAAAAACAAAAAATATAAAAACAAAAAATATAAAAACAAAAAATATAGAAAAGATAGAAAAAAAAGGAAATATAGAAAAATAAGAAAATATAGAAAAATTGAACAAAAAAAAAAAGGAAACAAAAAAGGAAAAAAGAAGAAAAAGTAAAAACTTATGATTTTAAGTCTTGGTTGAGAGAATAAACAATTCAAATTTCCAAAGAATCACCTACCTCTTGTAATCCTAGTCTTGATTCAATAAATTTTGTTAAGAAATCTGTAAGGCCTGTTAGGTGTTGATTTTTGAGAAATATGAAATATTCCCGGCGATATTTCTGTAAAAATATAATGAATAAAATCATAAATCGAAAATTATAAAAAAATAAATTGTATAAACAACAGGTAGAATTTCATTAACATCATCAATTAACATCATCAATTAACATCATCAATTAACATCATCAATTAACATCAGCATCAAATATCATTTCATTATTCTATATTACTAGCTGTATCTACGTGCCGTTGCCCGGTAGTGGTTTCACTTGTAATATTTTTGATTTTGTAATATTTTGGTTTCTTTTAGATAGGACTTTCTGGCTCACCTATAGATGAGGCTGCCGTAGTTCAGTCTCCGGCGGATTTAAGTGTGGTAAAGATGTAAGAGTGTTTGTCTATCAGCTTCCAAGTCTGTGTGGGAAAGTACGTGTAAGAGTTGTGTAGCTTTAGTACATTTGTTTTTCAGATGTTTTATACAGGGAATAAAATTAATTTTTTTATCAAATAATATCATACCCAGAAATTTGTATTCGTTGACAACTGGGATCTGTTCTCCGATCATTATGTAACTTTGTCGGGAAGCAAACGTGCAAGCATTTTGTTTTCATTTTGGAGAAATTGAAACCGTTTTCTGTTGCACATTTAGTTATTTTGTTTATGTTAAATTGAAGTTGTCATTCAATCAGGTTTATCTGTTTAGATCTATAGCAGATCATGAGGTCATCTACATAAAGGGAACCTTTAATCCCTGATGTTTCTGTTGCGATGTCTGAAGATATTATGAATTTTAATATTACACAGGGTGACTGAGAGAATATTTCCCTGGGGAACTCCTGTCTCTTGCTCTTTTTTATCTGCGAGTGTTTTTGCCACCCTAACTTTAAAGGTTCTATTGTTTATGAAATCTCCTAAAAATATGGGAAAGTTTGCTTTTTAGACCTCATTGTTTAGGTCATTCATATATTCACATAGTCATATATAGATCTATTATATATATATATATATATATATATATATATATATATATAATATACAATAATATAATAAAATATACAATAATATAATATTATAATATATATATATATATATATTATTATATTATTATTATTATTATATATATAATTATATATTTATATATAGTGCATTATATATATTACATGGATGCATAATGCATCCCTTTCTACACCCTAGGAAATCGAAATTTCTCAACCATAGGAAATGGAGCATAATATTTATATTTATATATATATATATATATATATATATATTATAAGTTTATATATAAATTATAATTATATATATATATTAAATTATATTATATATTTATATTATAAGTTTATATATAAATTATAATTATATATTTATATATTAAATTATATTATATATTTATATACGTTTATATATAAATTATAATTATATATATATATCTATATATATATATAAGTTTATATATAAATTATAATTATATATATATATATATTAAATTATATTATATATAAGTTTATATATAAATTATAATTATATATATATATATATCTATATATATTTTATATTATTATTATATTATAATATATATTATAATATAATATAATAATTATAATATAATATAATATATCTATATAATATATATATAGATATATATTATATAGATATATTATATGATCTTAGATAGTCATATGTCATATAGTCACATTCATATTGCTATATGTGGTATAGTATCCTTTCTGATATAAAAAACATTGCAGTTACATGTTTTTTGGATAAAAGCCTCTCTTATGTAAGTTTCAGGCCCCACTAGGTGATCTATGGTGTATCTGTTTTTCCTGAAACCAGATTGAAATTTGGATCGTAGGTTGTTTTTTTTCCACGTAGGAGACAAGCCTTTTATTCATCATCCTTTCAAGTGTTTTGCATAAGCAACTAGTTAGGGCTATAGGCATGTAGTTTTTGGGGTTTGTGGTGTTCTCTTTATGAATTTTTCCTTTTTGTTTGTCTGGGTTTGTTTTCATTGCTTTTGGAATGGGGATTACTATAGCTTGTTTCCACCGTGAGAGGATTTCACCGTTGTTTCATATGTACATTTTTAGGAGGTAATTAAGAAATATTACGGGTAAATTTTTAAAGAATTCATAATGAATCTCGTCATGGCCTACGGATGAGTTATGTGTTTCGTTTAAAGATTCCTGAAGTTACGCTATGGTAAAATTTGTATGAGTATTGAAGTTGATTTTGTTCTTTTTCTTGATTTTATCCGAATTTTGGTTAGTTAGGATGTTCCTTTTTGTGAGAAGTGTTTTTAGCAAAGTTATCTGCAAGCATATTTGCAATTTCGTCCTTGGTAGTGGCTTCTTCATTGTTTTGGTGCAATTGATTTAATCGGGTGTTAGAATATTTACCTGGGATTTTTCTTATCATTTTTCAGATTGTTTTAATTTTAGTCTTGTTGAGTTTAGATACAAAGTTCTGCCAGGAAATTCTTTGTGTTACAGTTTTTAAAAACTGCTAAGGTTTTCTTTGGTTAGATTTAATTTTTTTAAATTTCAGAGCAGTACGTGTGCGTGTGACAGTTTGCCATTCACGGTTGAACAAAGGCATATTTTGTTCGTTTGGAGTTGAATGTTTTAGGTATGATTTTTTCATTAATTTCTAGAAGTGTCTGGAGAAATATGTTATGTGGGTTTTGTTATTTGATTTGGGAAGGAGTTTATTTTGACATAGAATTTTATATTTATCCCAATTTGCTCTGTTAAGGCTCTTTTATTTTTTATTTTTCTTATCTTTCCGTTTTTGCTGGAGATGGGGAATCCTACCGGATGCCAGACATTCACCGGCTATTTCAGATACTTCAGCCTAGAGATATTTTTAAGATTCTAACCGTCCCTTTAAGTGTAATTGTTTGTATTTCTCTTGCACTTGGTTCACCTGGTATACTCGCCAGATAGCTTTTGAATTTGTTTTTTCCTTAGTCCCTTGCTCCTATAATTACTGGTATGATGGAGATTTTCCTAAGATTCCAGTTTCTTTTCATGTTGTACATAAGACCATGGTATTTCGTCATCTTTTCCCTTTCAGCTCTGTTTAATCCTGCATCATTAGGGACACTGACTTCAACTAGGGTTGCTACTTTCTCCCTTTTGTCCCATATCACGATGTCAGGTTTAACAGCTCCGTTTTCTAGATATGTAGCTGTAGGGATTGCATAGTCATAGTGGATGGTGTATAAATTATTTCCAACTGTTCTTTCTGGTATAAGCTCCCAGGACTTGCTGCTACACTGGATATTCAACTTTATGTGATTTCTTCCGTTTTAGAATTGGGGTTTTCTAAAATTATTGGGAAGTGGTCACTGCCACAGGTATTGTTGAATATTTTCTAATTGAAATCAAGGAAAGTAGTGGGGGTCACATAGTGTGAGGTCTAATGCAGAATCTGAGCCTGTTGCTGGGTGGAGGTGGGTGTATGTTTTTTTTGATTGAAAAGACAGATTCCTTTTATTGATTATGTTTTCTATAATTTTGCCTTTTGCATTGGTTTCTTTACTTCCCCAAATTTGATTATGACAATTGAACTCACCAGATAAGACGTCAGGTTTGGGAAGTTGTATAATTCAGTTATGCAGCTCTGTTTCATTAATCTGCTCTTTTACTG
>OY744540.1:20881549-21004049 GCA_963556195.1 Sepiola atlantica | reverse complement strand
AGACCAGAATGCCATATTTTGTCGAACGCTTTTGAAATGGCAAGCGCAATGGCCCTACCCTCTCCTGAATTATCCATAAACTGACAGAAATCCAGAGCCGGATAAAATGTCTAGAAAAGGGAAATCGGTAGAAGGAAGTTTTGCAGGAGGGGCTGGAATCACCAGAAAGCAACCAGAATTTTCTATCCCAATCTCAGAGAAAAAAAATTGAGTCATGAACTAGGCCGAAAACTTACCCAGTTACAAACTGGGTTGAAAATTGATTGATACACTGTCACATGAATGCTCATAAGAACCCCCTCCCCCCATAAAACTGAAGCCCTGCACCCTATGCAGCATCTCACAAATAAATAGATGAACCAACCCATGCAATTTCGGCTGGATGGGCAGTAATTCTGACGGAGCATCTTAGTGAGGGTGGGAGGTAGAGGCATGACTACTATTCATTTATAATATGGGTTCATAAGAAAAGCAAGTAAGTATTTTATTTATAACATTTGTTTATGCATTTTTTTTCAGCAGGAAAAAAAAAAAATTAAAATTCCCCCCCCCCCCCTCCAAATTGATCACTAAGAAATTTAAAATTTGACTAAGATTTAAAAAAAAAAATGGTTACATCGTGTTAAAAATGCTAGTCCAGAAGTAGGTGATCATTTTACGTGAAATTTAGATGCAAAAGTGATCCCTAATTTTAAAGTTCAAAACATTTTTTTTAATTTTATTTGTTTTTACTGCCAACTTTTTCAGACTGTTTAAAAAAAAGGTATGATTTTAGTTTTTTTATGTAGTTGAGGGGTGAATTAGCATTGAATTCAGAGCTGTTTAAAAAAAAGGTATGATTTTAGTTTTTTTATGTAGTTGAGGGGTGAATTAGCATTGAATTCAGAGCTGTTTAAAAAAAAGGTATGATTTTAGTTTTTTTATGTAGTTGAGGGGTGAATTAGCATTGAATTCAGAGCTGTTTAAAAAAAAGGTATGATTTTAGTTTTTTATGTAGTTGAGGGGTGAATTAGCATTAAATTCAGAGCTTCAATACTGAAAAAAACCTAACATAAATACATAAGGATTTTTTTTGCGTCAAGGAAAAAAGAACTTACCTCGTGGAGAAAAATACTTGCAAATCCCAAGAATGCTGGATGATGAATAAACGAAAGTGAGGAATGCAAGGATTTCTGCGAGATGCTGATAACTTGGCTGATATTAAAATCAAACAGATGCGTTCCTTTCTCAATTTCTTGCATGTCAAACGCCTTAAATCGCCAAATGGAATTGCAAATGTCCTGAATGTTTTTGTTGATACTCACAACATATTTGCCGATGTGTGGCTTCAGAAGCTTGTCCGATTTCAACTTGCTCAATATGAACGTGTACCTGCAGAGGAAAAGCGGAATAGATAAAAGTGACGGACATGAAACGTGAAAAAAGTTTTACGAAAAGGAAAAAGAAACGTTAAATAAAAATGAAGGAAAAAAAAAATTATCCTTCGCCAGTGTTTGCATGAATATTTATATAAAATGGCATCTGAATCAGTGAAGTTATAAAAAAAGGAATAAGAAAAACTTGAAAGTTTAAAAAATGAAAACATGAAAGAAAAAAAAACGTATAAATTTGTATAGAAAGCAGAAAGAAAAAAATTGAAATAGATTTGCTTTCTCAAGTCTCCTAAATACTAATAATGAATTTGTCTGGCAGTTTTTAATAGTTTTTTTTTTCTTTTTGTGTGACAGGACATTATATATATATTTATTTATTATATACAAATTATAAAAAAAAAACACTCATTCTATTTCATAAACACATCACACATTTTGAATTCTAACAGCTATGGTTCATTTGAAAGTAAAAAAAAAATTCTTTTCATGTTACAAACGCACACAATATTATCAAATATTGTACTTGTATTATTTCTTCAAATCAATCATCCTGAGAAACTCTTGAAATAAAGATGAAACATTGATGAATATATAAATAATTTTAGTTTTTCCTTTTCCATACATATATCTATTGTTACAAATAAAGTGTAGTTGAATCGAAGTAACCAGAGAAATAAAATGTATTTTATAAACATTATATCAAGGAGAGCCAAATCTATCCTATTCTGTGTCTTTTATATTTGTCCTTTGACCCAAGCAAGTCATAACGGAAAAAATGTATCCGGTTTGACCGACGCAGTCAACCCATCCCCTATCCTTGACTCGCGAGAAGCAAATCGTGTGTCCAATTAGCGACACCCCACCCCATCTCAAATCTAACCGAGAGGTAATATGACAATGCAGCTGGTCAGCTTACGTCTCTTAAAACATTTACGAATGTATTGACCCCACATCAAAGGGCAAAGTATGTCACCTTTTAACTCTTATTTCCAATTAGCAATACCCTCTCCCCCCATCCTAAACCGTTTGATGAAGAGAAGATAAACATCAGTCAAACATCTGGTGTCATCTTTTAAAATCCACGAATGCCATGATCCCAAGTCAGTGCAAATGTACTGTCGCCTGGTAACTCAAAAAAAAACCTTCACACACACCGTCCTTGCCCACGTATATCAGCTGAGAAGATATAAAAAGTGAGTTGGCGAATCGATCAGGGAGTTCCTGTCAGTCAAAGAGCAAGCTACCGGTCGAGTAACCATATGCGCTGTGAGCTACGAAGAAGAACAAGAAGAAGGAAGGAACGAAGCTAAGAAAGAACCTGACTCCATAACCGGGCTGATTGTCCCGAGATTTTCTTCTTCACCAACGGTTCATTTGATGTAAACCAAGGCTTTTCAAAATTGCATCACCCAACCCGCCATTGATTGCAAATATATCACACTATGAGAAGATTGCATAGCGCCAAGTGAAACTTCCATGATTACACCTGCATATATGATTTCTGAACACTTGCTCCTTGAATTCTGCTGATGATTTTTCCATCCAAAGATCAGTGTGGATCTTGGAGGAGTGTTACTGGTGACATTCCTGGACAATTGAACTTTTCAATTCCCGTGGGGAGTCTTGTAACAACCTTCCGCATTCTCTGAGTAATCCTTTTTCTTCCGTGATTTGTTTGGGACACTACTTTGTTCATAGTTTTGGCTCGCCATTAGATAACGTTACACATTATCACTCTCCCATAAAATATTACTTTGTTTTTCTGATGAAACAAAAGTCATCTAACTCCCCTACCCACTCATGAATTTCTTAAAGTCTTAACGGCAAAATTAACATTTTAAGTTTTCGGAAATCAGCTTTTTCTTATTTAAAAAAAAGAAGCAGATTTCCATCAAGAAGGTGAGAACTTGCATCTATGGAAGGCTGTAACGATTTAAGCGGAAATCCGCTTTTTATAGATTTAAAAAAAACAGAGAACTCACATCTCTGGTAAATGAATAAAAAAATTGAAGTCAAGGCAGAGGAGGGTGCCACTTGTTTTCCTTTTGTGTAAATAGAATTTGACCACAGTAAGTAAACCGGTACTCGTTTATTAACCATTAAAATGCATGAAACTTACGGATCTAACCAGTTTACCAGCGATCAGAATGAAAAAAAATAAAAGAATTTTTATTTTTAATTCGAGAAAATAAACATTTATTAACCATTAAAATGCATGAAACTTACGGATCTAACCAGTTTACCAGCGATCAGAATGAAAAAAAATAAAAGAATTTTTATTTTTAATTCGAGAAAATAAACATTTATTAACCATTAAAATGCATGAAACTTACGGATCTAACCAGTTTACCAGCAATCAGAATGAAAATCGAGGAAATAAACAATTACTTACTCAAGAAGGAGGTGACAAAGGCGGGAAATGGATGTAGAATCATCATTGAGGAAAATTCGGTTGATAAGTTCTTCAGAAGGCATGACTAACAGGTAAAATTCATATTTATTCATGCTGGTCACCAACTGAATATTAAGAGAAAAAGAAAAAACGTTTACAAAAAACAAAAATAACAACACAGGTAATGGTTAACAAGCCAGTTTGACTTTTAATCAGGTTGCCTGAGTCGGAAGGTCTAAGGTCCGTCCGATTCTGACTCCTAGGATTCCAAAAGTTCAGATTCAGACTCCTTATTTTAAAGTTTTCAGAAAGTTTGTTGTATCTTTGGAGATTAAAAAATTCCGACTCCTAACATTCTTACAAGTCTGACTCGGACTTAGACTCCTTTCAAAACCTCCGACTCTGAACCCCTGCTTTTTTTTCTTATTATTTTTACATTTTTTTTTGAATGAAAATCGCTCCAGACAAGGCATGAAGCCACTTAATGTAAGGAGCTTAAAAAAAAAAAAATACTTCTTCAAGGTCAAAAACTTGCCAATGATAAGTCTTAAATGGATAAATTCTGACCCAGAAAACAACAATTTTTCCCCCTTTGTCAGAAACATCGCTCATGGAATGTGAGGACTAAAGCACAAAATAGGGGAAGCGAGAGTTACGAAAGTAAACCCAGGGTCCATTTTCTACTCTAATGCAGATTTCTATCAGCCAGGGTCCTGGGTATGGCCTTAAAGTGAATCCAGTGATAAGGTCCACATGTGGGAGCGTTGGGGAGAGTGAAGATACTCCTTAGTTAACATTGCGTCCAGGCACACTCTCATTCAAAGTGGTAGTAATGGAGTATTTGCTCCAATCAGTACCAAGCATTCAAGTCAAGCAAATACCGAATGATTTTAGACATCGTTATTCTGCGGTTGTACGTTGCAGTAGCTACAGGTTCGTCGAACATGCAGACTTGAGTGACCTACAGGTCACAACGTTCAAGCAGCAAAAACTAGAGACAAACATTATCACATGATTTTATTTTGTCAGATTTTAATTTTTAAATTTTACAAAATTCAAAATCACAAAACTAGACTTGAAAAATTAGTGATTTTCAATGTTAAACAGTTAACGATTAATCTATTCATATCAGTGACCCCTATCCTCGGGTGGCTTTTAACCTTGATAAGTGGTGACTCATTAATAAATAGATTTTTTTTTTAAAGTCAAGGGTACCTAGAGGCTCTCTTTTCCAAAGACAGAGGGGGTGCCACTCTTTTCCTTTGTGTAAATAGAATTTGACCCCAGTTATTAAACTGGTACCCATTGACCTTAGTTAATATTACATCCAGGTCCACTCGACCCGGAATGGTAGTACCTGTGAGGGTCTATGGATTAAATAGAATATGTCTTAGGTATGACTAGAAAGTGCCCCCGGGAGTGAGCCCCTAAATTGGGAGCTTTAGAAAAAGTGGGAAGTCACCCCTTGGTTATCATTATTGCCAGGTCTACCTTGATCTGAAGTGGTAGTACCTGCTAGGGTCCCATTTAAGGGTTAAATAGAATTTGTTTTAGACATTAAGCTAAACTGCCTCAGACACCCTTGGGAAAGGTGCTTGCCTCTACTCAACACCGCCATTAAATAAATCCATCTTCCCCAGCTCCTTTTCTACCCTATCAACTACTCAAATCCCCTTCTCCAATCATCTTGGGCATGACACAAAATTATATAAGGACAAACTTCTTCTCTGCAATTTAAATCAATTTTATTAATAGTCTCATTAACACAACAAATATGGTCCAGAAACAGTTATGAAAACAGGAATACAAAATTACATCGAGTCAGTAGACATGCATGTACTATACAAGCGAGATGGAGTCCAGGTCTTTCATCTCAACTCTTACGCAAGTCATGTCTAGAGGGGAGAAAGGAAATATGACGTCTGGTCACCATAACGAATTGACGCTCAGCCACCATTCGTAGATTCAGGCTAGAATCACGAGACAAACGCTCAGAACCATGTGGTCATGGGAAATCGACACAGACAGTAGTTGAAATTAAGATACACTTACCCGGGAGCCGAGGAAAGTGTCATTGCTGTCTACAGTGTTCAACGTTCGAGCAGAACTAACTTATCGCAGATGACAACAAACTTTTCAATTTCAAACAGTGCTCTACTTTTTAAGACTATTACATCTCAAATATAATTCTATAGGTAGTATAATTATTTATATTCCTAGAATACATTGATCTAAGAGACATTGCTCTTAGAATACATTACTCCTTGAAAACATTACTCTTTGAAAATACCCACACCCAAGCTGGGAAAAGACTCCGACATTCCCCCAAACTACAGACCAATAGCATTTGTTTTATGGGTGACTGTCTTTATGGCATATCAACCATCTATGGGTGATTTAATGCCGAATATAGTCGTCAAATATAATTTTATAGGTAGGATAATTATTTATATTCCTAGAATACATTGTCGATCGTGTACCTATTGTTGATGGTTTCGTTTGGTCTGCTTTGTTCCACGGCATATCAACCATCTATGGGTTATTTAATACCGAATAAAGTTGGCAAAATTCTATAGGTAGGATAATTATTTATATTCCTCGAATACATTACTCTCAGAATAAAATTTCACAGTAAGAGTGGGAACATGAATCTAAGAAAACATTACTCCCAAAAGGAAATTTTACAGAGAGGATAGGGGCATTACTCCCAGAAAACACTACTCTTTGGCATGGGTAATCTTCTTTGTTCTCAACATGATTGACCCTCAGTCACCACCGTCCAGTATCTATTTGGAGAGAAAAATAAAAAGTAGAAATAAGGTTTTTGGGAATGAACTTAAAGATACTAGTAAATGACGTGACCAGCCGATTGATCAGACCTCTCCGACCTCCCGTCCAGCCAAAATAAAGGAGGAAGTGTAAGAACGGCGCAGCCACCAGAAACCCCACCCATGTCCTAAAGGTGGCCCTCTTTTCGGGGGGTTTACCCCTCTACATGGGGTTGCAGAAGGTGAATTCGCATGCTGCCAATGGCAAACAGAGCTTTATAGTATTGGAATAAGTTACACATTTTAATAGGTTATTACCAAAGGTTTCATGTTCTTAGCGATCGTCAGAACTTATTCACGTGTGTATATATATATATATATATATATAAGTGATTCATCTTTGTTCCCCTTCTCGTGTTTCTTTTTTTCCTCTTTTATAATATAGATAAAAAAAAAAATCCTCACTATAAATAATAATGGCAGTGTGTCTAACATTATTTCACTATTTACATACATATATATATATATATATATATATATATATATACGTGAATAAGTTTTCAATAGATCATTACCGAAGGTTTTATGCTTTTAGCGATTGTCAGACGACCTAAAACAGTCTAAGTTGAAATCATATTTTTGCTAAAGTATGATCACAACTTATACCATGTCTTAAGCTGTCTGACAATCGCTAAAAGCATAAAACCTTTGGTAATGATCTATTGAAAAGTTATTCACGTATATATATATATATATATATAGTATAAATTCATTTATACAGGCCATTTTATAAAATGAAACTGCCGACAGTTTCATTTTCATAAGATGGCCCGTAGAAGCTGAATTTCGAAAGAGTACGCAGCTGAAACATGTATGCATATATGTAGTCAATAATGTTTGTATAAATAAAGGAATTTATACTGTAATACAGTTCTACCTGTTATTGAGCACTTTTTTATAAACACTGTAGTTTCATTGGATTAATATCTAGGAAACAACGACAATACAATTACTAATTACTGATTTCTATATAGATAAATATATGATCAACATATTAGATTCCCGGGTAATTCCGGGTTGCCCTGCTAGTCAAAAATAAAGAAAAGATGTTACCTGCTCGTAGAACCACAAAGAGAAGTGCAAGAGAAGCATATGATCATTTTCTAGTAACAATCCTTGTAGACACAGAATGTCGATGAACTTAATAATTTTTCTCAGCTCATTTGCCATAGAAAAAGTATCAAAGTCTCCTTGAAAAAACCTGAAACTGAAAAAGAAAGAAAAGAAATTACTTACATTCTCTAGATAGTGGGGACTTTCATTATGAAATGGAGGGGGGGGGGTGTTAGGCTTTTATTGGAGGAAAAAAAAAAGATTCAAACTAAGTGAGTGAAAGAAAAATGTAATAAGAAAAAAGAAAAGGAAAAAAGAAAAAAAGAAAAGAAAAAGAAAAAAAAATAGAAAGTAAAAAAAAAATAGAAAGAAAAAAAATAGAAAGAAAAATAGAAAAGAAAGAAAAATAGAAAGAAAAAAAAGAAAAATAGAAAGGAAAAAAGAAAAGAAAAATAGAAAGAAAAAAAAAGAAAAATAGAAAGAAAAAAAAAAAAGAAAGAAGCCTCCTTTCAGTCTCAAGAGACTGCACAGAGTCTATAGTGAAGCAAGGATTGCACAACCCACAACTGCATCTCTCCTGAACATAGATTGAGTCCAGTTGTAAGGGGAAATTCAAAATGACTGGAAAACAAGACTGCTTCCCTGCTAATTACAATATAGTCATCTACAAATCCAACGTCAACAAATACTTAAACCCCTTTCCATAAGTCATCAAACCTTGTTCATTCCATTAATCATTTTCAATCCTCTTAATATTCTTCATCTTTCAACTGACAATCATTACATCTCATTAAACATTATCCTCGAGTGGCTTTTGGCCTTGATCAGATACAGGATAAGCACCAAAAAAATGGTGTTATTTCAGAATTTTTTTTTCTAGACTAGTGGGTGATGTCCTCTTCTCCACCCTTTCTCACAGAAGAGAGGTTGCTAGTCTTTCTCTATAGTTATTTTCATGGTAGATGCTCAACTGAGTTCCAATCTACGGTTCCCACCCCCCTTGAAAAACAATCACAACAAAAACTCGTCTAGCTACAACCACAGTCAATAAATTCCCTGTCTTCCTCTGTGTACCTAAAACTAAACAGAACTTACAGAAGCAAAGTTTCTTTCTTAGAACTGCCAGTCTGTGGAACACACTACCACGGGTCTGATTCCCAGATGACTACAACATGGTTGTTTTTAATTCCAATGTAAACTCCTTGTTGAGCCGCCCTCTTAAATAATCAAATTCTGCCCAATTTCAAGCATCGTTGTCTCACCGTCCACCTGACAAACTCATTAACATTTATCCTCGAGTGGCCTTTGGGCCTTGATAAGCAGTGACTCGTTAGTACAAAAAAAGATAAAAACGATATTTTCTTTTGCAGTTAAAATGTCTACGCGACCAGACGGTGGCAAAATCTGTGTTGGCACTAAAAAAGTCAAAACTGATTTGAAACGAAACCGATTTGGGTGCTTGTTCACTGTTTCGGCCAGACGGAAAAATGATTTATGTGTGAAAACAATATTATGTACTTACTCAGTGGTATTTTATTGTTCACTGTTGAAAAAATTAGGAAAAATTATCCAATAGAACTTTAATTACAAATATTTTTCCATTTTCCGTATCGTACAAGTCACTTCGATGACTATGCCTTCATCTTGTTTTGTTGGACACAATTCAAGGTCAGATAATTTGCAAGTGCAGATAATAACGCGAAGGGCAGATAATCACATCATTTTTAATAGAAATACTAACCCTAACCCTTTTTTTGTTTTGTTTTTTTAAAAAATGCGGATTATCTGCCCTTGAATTGTGTCCAACAAAACAAGATGAAGGCAGTCATCGAAGTGACTTGTACGATACGGAAAATGGAAAAATATTTGTAATTAAAGTTCTAGTGGATAATTTTTCCTAATTTTTTCAACAGTGAACAATAAAATACCACTGAGTAAGTACATAATATTGTTTTCACACATAAATCATTTTTCTGTCTGCCCGAAACAGTGAACATGCACCCCGATTTGAAATGAAACCACATTACACAGGGAAATACTTACACATATTCGGTGAAAATTCCAGGTGAAGACTTTTTCAAAGTTGTTAAATGATTCCATTTAAAGATGTAATTTTTTACAAGGTTTGTCAGAGATATCAGAATTGCACTCTAAAAAAGAGAGAAAAAAAAATGCGGACAATTAATTTTTTTTTTTTAATTTAAAAATTGAACAAAAAGACCAAAAAAATTGAAACAGATTAAAGAACAAAGATATTCAAATTTAGTTTCTACAATATTTGGAAAAAGTTTAAAAACTTAATGAAAAAAATCTATCCCTATTTCTAAAATTATTGTTTGACTAACGATATTACCCATGCAAACATTAGCATAAAACAAAAGCAGTGTAATCCTCCACTTCATAATAAGGAGCAATGTATGCACACATCTATATATATATATATATATATATATATATATATATAATTTATTTAGATACTGTATATTACATATTTCAGCAATGTACCGCGGTTTCATCCAAAAGGGCAGATTTAGACATCTACGTAATATACAGTACTCTGCCCTTTTGGATGAAACCGCGGTACATTGCTGAAATATGTAATATACAGTATCTAAATAAATTATATTAGCTCTCTTATATGATCGAGCACTTTATTTGTTTTCTTTTCATATACAACCTGACACTTATATATATATATATATATATAGTCAGGTTCATATTATATTCCAATAACCATGTTTTTATTTTATTAATTTTATTTTTATTTTTTCACATTTCCAAAAAACAACATTTTTGTGAGATATATTTTTACGGTTCGTTTCATTTGTCTTGTGCCAAACAACCTTTTTATGTCAATATCGTCTCTGCAACATAACAAAATCACCAGAAAAATTCACAAAGAGTAAAAAGTTCTTGGATAAAAGTGTCTTGAAAAAACCTACACTATACAGTGGTTCATTTTTGGGTGAAACCAAACAAAAAACAAAGAAAAGAGCAAACTCACACGTGGGGGAACCCACTAATACGCCACACCATATATATATATATATATATATATATATATATATTATAATATAAAATGAAGTAATAAAATAAGGTGTCAATCAAATTTTATTAGAATTCAAAGTTCAAGCAAAGTATCCTTAAGTCCTTAGCTCATGAGTTTTCAAAGATAATTCTTCTCTTCAGAGGACCATTACCGCAGTTATACTACTACAGGTAATAAAATTAAGCTTTGAAAATATATAAAATTATATACACAAATACATAAAAATACATAACATCAAATATATCAACCCAAAAACATACTTTTTGTTGAATCTATACAATCCATCCAGGTCATATAAATTGAAAAACATATATATATATATATATATATATATATATAAATATATATATGTCTAAAGAAGCTTTGAGTCATTTTAAACCAAGACAAAAAAAATGCAGTTTAAATTCCCAGGGATACTAACTAAATCCAAGATATCGCAGACTTAGCACTTGCATAAGCTGACTTCCCGCTGGAAAATTCACAAATAAAAAAGGAGATTATAGTATCTAACAGTGAAACAAAAACAGGGGACTTTAACTTGACCGTAAAATATTAAATGAGGGATCATCAGCTGTTTACCATGTAACTGTTTCGGAGATTTAAAAACAGGGCAGTTATAAAATTCATGGCTCTCCAGTGGTACTGATCAAATGACCACTTCCCCAATAATCAAATGTAGAAATAATTCAGCTTTAATTTAATATTACACACTTATTTTTGAACACCATATCTACGTGTAGGATAGAATTTAAAAATTCATTCATTTATTGTTTGCTGCGGCGTTCACATCTCCATCTGCGAGCCTGTTCCTATTTTCATTTCTACTTTTTGGTATCCATCTTGCTGAATTCCACAGTCAGATTTTTCTTTTATATCCATTTTTTATAATGGGGAGGTGTCTCCCGAAATATCAAATGATTTCAGATCATCCAAACATTACACACAGCTAACAACATAGTTGTTGTTTATTATGTTCTTACGAAAAGAAAAATAAATAAATAGTCGTAAGACCTCTCCTTCGATTGTTTATTTTTGTTCTTTCCAGCTTCTTATCAATCCGGCTCTCTGCATTGCCTTAAACCTTCTTAATACTTTTAATATAATTATAAATATTTGTTTTAATCTACATACGTATATGTTTCATCCTTACGGGAATCGTCAGTGTAGAGATGAGGATTGAAAATCTCCACATGTCACCCACTTAATACAACAGTTGACCAAGAAAAAAGAAAGTCTTCCCACTTTGTCAGAAACATTGTTCATAGCAGTCGCAGGACTCGAACACCGGAACACGAGTCAGGTTTATAACTCAAATTGCGACGTTTTAGCCCTCGTGAACACTATCAACAACCCGATAAATCAGCGAGAGATTAAACCTATTAAAGTAGGCAGCATTTTCTCATTTATGCTAACATTGTTCAAATATTTGTTTAATTATACCTTTTTTATTTTTTTAGTTTTTCTATGGTTCCTGTTTTCATTTCTACTTTCTGGCATCCATCTTGTTGAATTCCAGTCGGATTTTTCTTTGTGCGCATTCTTGACAAGGGAAGGCGTCTCACAAAATCTCAAATAATTTCCAATCATCCGGACATTACACACAGCTAACAAATAATTTGTTGTTTATTATGTAACACTGACAAGAAAAGTAGTTGTAAGACTTCTCCTTCAATTGTTTATTTTTGTTCTTTTCAGCTTCTCATCAATCCGGCTCTCTGCATTGCCTTCAGCCTTCTTAATACCTTATTACAATTCCCAGCAATGCTTCAAGCAAACTACCATTCTCTCTTAAATATTTATATATATATATACGAATGCTACTACAAAATAGTCAACAACTTCAAAAGTTTAATCTCAGTACCAACTTACTCATTAGTAGACTCATACTATGTTAAATACTAAGTAATAATTTGTTAGTATTCATCTCATGATTTAGATTCGTGGGCCAATGTTGAGATGTCATCAAGTGCATTCAATGTCATTTCGACCCTGCTGTGTACTGGAAATAGACGTGACGTCACATCTCTAGAAGGGAGAGGAGTTCGAGGAGCAGGCAGTTGGTTAGAAGCTTTTGAAGTGAACACCATGCGTAGAAAATATCTTAACACCCTCCACCACTGGTAGAAGAGAAGGCAATACCAACAGCCCAATAAAAGGTCCTTTCTTCAAACTCTTTTTGTGTTGTTGTGTCCAACTTTAATTCCAGTAAGAATTCAGTTCTAGTGACAATCATAGAATTACTGCCCCAGTCACGCAGGATTGCTGTGGTTGAATGTAGGAGACACAAGGTATGTTTATGAACGTCCACATATTTTAGACATTAGATTTCCCCAAAAAGGGGGAGGTATATGTAATAATTGTACCCAGGTGAAAATTGCCAATTGATATCATTCTTCAATGCTTTAATGTGATGTTTATAACATAGAAGTTATTTCAGAAACACTTACCTTAAAATAAACTCCACGTTTGAAATATAATTTCTTCAATGGAACAAGAAGGAATCGATAGAGATCTGAATGAAGAAAATTACAATCAATTTTTAGTGTATTTCAATTGCAGTTTACAAAATTTTTATTTTAAATAATTAATGACTCATTTGTTTTAAATAAAGAATCTGAGAGTGGGGTTGAGTTAGCTTGCTTTGTTTAAATTATGATTTCATACTTATCTCCCTTGAAATCTCCAAAATTTCACAACTCCATATTGGATTTTTCGAATATGACCAACTTTTAATTAGTTTCATACGAACCAGTCAACCAGGTATAATTAACTTACTTAATTTTTTTTTTCTTACTAAAACGTGATTTTAAGTAAAAAAAAGTCGTTTAGGAATATTGCTGAAAGCCATTTCACTCTAAATAATTTATGTGACTGAAATAGGAATTAATGTTTCAGTGGTATATATTCTACCACCGGATGTAGTTGCATGTTTGCAATGCATGCAAATAACAGGCTTGCTGTGGGAGAAATATTTAACCTAGGGAAGAGAGACCACACAATGAAATTGGAAATATGTCTGGTCTGGAGTTTTGACCACCCAGAATTTGATTTCTCGTGTGGTTCGACCATGTACAGCATGCAAACTCTTGTATAAATTCCATTATAAACATGCATTAGGCGGCATGTTTAGTGGGTTGCATATTTGCAATGCATGTGAATAAGTGAGAGATATTTGAGAGATATTTGACCAAGTATAGAGAAATCAGCCAAGAAATGGGAAATATCTGATTTAAATTCCAAAAAATTGGAAATATGTCTGGTTTGGGTCTGACCACTCAGAATTCGATTTCTCCACTTGAAAAAAAAGTAATAGTTCTACAGATAAGAGGTTCCCTACTGGCATTATGATCTACATGAGTTTTTTTTCCAAATAATGGCTAGTTAGATAGAGGACCCCACTAGACAGTAGTTTTTTTTATGTTCATAGATTGGCAGCTGATTATCTCAAGTGGTCTTCTCTGATGTGGTTCCAGAATATTGATATATTTTTAACAGATGGGTAGAGGGGGTGGGGTGTCAGTTTGGTTTTCTGAGGTTTGACGGTTGATTTTTGGTGGCCCTTGGAAACAGAGAGTCCGTTTGTGTTTGGTTAGATTTGTGTTTTTATTCGGTCGCGCTAAGAATTCCCATTTACAAGTTCGTTTTTCAATAGAAGAAAATGAGTATGATTGTAACCTCTAAAGAAAATAAACCTTTGCTACTTGTTTTAAATTGGAGTCGTGATTTTATTTGGAGGGAAAATTCTTCCATTACACCACTGACTGAGACCACATCGACACTGCGACCGGTGTCGGAATCGAGCAACGACTTTGGACCAGCACAGCGAGCAGATGATCACGGTCCGAGCAGTGAACGCACACAGACGCACGTTCATAGCTGTTTGCTTTAAGTAGTAAATTCAGAGAGAAATGGGATTGACGTTTAAAATTTTAATGCTTTGCAATTAAAATTTTAATGCTTTGCAATTAAAATTTTAATGCTTTGCAATTAAAAGTTTAATGCTTTGCAATTAAAAGTTTAATGCTTTGCAATTAAAAGTTTAATGATTTGCAATTAAAAGTTTAATGCTTTGCAATTAAAATTTTAATGCTTTGCAATTAAAAGGTTAATGCTTTGCAATTAAAATTTTAATGCTTTGCAATTAAAGATTCCAAAATGGTTGAATTTGGCCTCGATATGTTAAAAAAAAAAAGAAAATCTACCGGCTTGTTGTGAGACCCCTCGCTTTGCACAATTCGAGTGCTTACAGACAACGATGAAGGCGGAGTGAAGATTCACCATTATCGAAACCAAAATTCTCTGCTGAATGCAATGAGGATATCTGAAAGTGCTACGGCATCAAACCAATTGAGGGAAAGATGAGGGAATGGCAGCATAAACAGTTTGAGCGTGTTCCGAGGGCCAACAACGACACTCTCACAAAACTTGCCGGCGACTTCTATAAAGAAGTCGCCGGGGAGCGACGAAGAGAAAGGCCGATGAGATGGGCAGACACGCTTCACCCAAACTAAACCTGTGATCGTGTCAAGTGAGGACAAAAATCGATCGATCGTTGCAGACTCCGCCGTAGCTCGGGATTTCCACATAATAAAGAGAAGAAAATGTTAAGAAAGAAAACAAAACGTAAATACACTTACCGTCGTATGAACAAATTTTGAAAAAAGAGATTACTTCTAAAATTAAAGACTGGAAACTGAAGCCATCCCAAGTGTCAAGAAAATGACAAACAAAGAAATCTACAGCAGGGAGACCATCCTGAAAATTAAAAAAAAAAAATAACATCAATTTGCAAACAAAAATGGCACATATGTTTCGGAATTTTTAAGATGAGGATCGATCATTTGTATTATTCGGACTACTATTCTCATCTTGGATATTATTCTTATAGAATCAAACTAACACTTACCGGCATAATGACCTCAACTGGCATCCATCTCATAGAAGAATACTTATTCGAATGAATGAACATTTATACACTAGAATGGCCACTTATGAATCTCAGCCAATCAGAACACAGAGAATGGACTTCCTCATCTGAGCATAATGGAACATTCTAGCCTTATTATAAACCGGCATTTTGATGCGCTTGGCAGTCTGACTTATCTTGCTGCTCAACTGGTCATACAGTTGAGCCCTAAGCATCGACTCTATATGGTCCTACGAACAGGATATATGGATCCTGAAGATTGGGAGCAGTACCTCCTCAAAGCAGGGATCTCTGCTAGCTCAGCTCGAACTTATGCTGCCACATTTGCAAGTGAAAAGCTGACAAAGAAGAACCTGCAAATGATGGATTGGGCCATGTTGAAAGAGCTAGGGATTGCGAAAATGGGAGAAGCCCTCTCAATCCTTAAAGAAGCTAAGGAACTCTCTGCTGAGGTAACATATGCTAAAGCACCAGCCGCTAAACTGCCCCAGCTCCACCTTGAAACGACCCCTAACCGTCAGTATCGGATCAGGATTGATGGGTCAGGCAGAATCACTTTGTGAAACCGCAGATTCCTCAGAAAACTTGCAATACTTGTAATTTCAGTTCCTATTCCCAGTGCTTTGCCTGAATCTCCCAATCCAACGCCCTGCGATTCCCATACACCTGGTACACCATTGCCGCATAACAGAGGATTAGTAATGACATCGCCGAGGCACCCAACACTGCTAAACCAATGCCAGTGAAATCTGCCCGGGCATTGTCCAGGTTACTTCCCCACAATCAACCAGGCCAGAAGGAACTCATTCTTCCCCAAAGACCATTGCGTTCGCGTACTGAGGGGAGGGGGGATATAGAATCAAACTAACACTTATCAGCATAAAGGCCTCAACTGGCATCCATCTCATAGAAGAATACTTATTCGAATGAATGAACATTTCTACACTAGAATGGCCACTTATGAATCTCAGCCAATCAGAACACAGAGAATGGACTTGCCCTTCTGAGCATAATGGAACATTCTAGCCTTATTATAAACCGGCATTTTGATGTGCTTGGCAGTCTGACTTATCTTGCTGCTCAACTGGTCATACAGTTGAGCCCTAAGCATCGACTCTATAATTCTCAAAACATTTTGGCTGATGTAACATCTGACTTTCAGGTGAATCTTGCTCTCATTCCGTCAGCCATGACCGAGTCTTAAATAATTTGTAATTGTATTCTTTTAATCGTCCATACTGAGGACTGAACTTTGAGCACCCAGAAGACTGTCATTTAAAACTAATTATTACTTAGCACTTTTATCCATTGTGTCACGGATTGAACCTTCTATCAGTCATAATAAGTAGTAAGATTACACATCTAAGAATAGGTTTAAAGTTAACTCAAAATGTATTATTACTTAACACTTATATAAATTGCGCCACAGGTTCTTGCGACCAAAACTTTGTGAAAATAACATCCAAGATGAGAACAGTAGTCTGAATAATCCCAAAAGTACAAATTATAAATCCTCATCTCAAAAATTTTGAAACATAAAAATCTCTGGAATCTTTATGTCGGACTCGGGAATCTTTGTCGGACTTGGGAATCTGTAGGGAATTTTAAATTTAATCCAATTGCTCTCGTTCCGTCAACCATGATCGGGTACAAGTCTTAAGTAATTCGTAATTGTATTCTTAGTATTGCCCACACTGAGGATTGAACCTTGAATAATTAGTAAGACTGCATCTAAAAACAAGAATAGGTTTAAGTAGGGGTGGGACGTAATGGGTGAAAATTTCAGATTCATGCAAGTAGTATTTTTTGTGTTCATTTATACATAAATAACACTAAACAATCAAACATTTTGAAAATTTTGCAAAATTCAGAAGGTGCAGGCCAAAAATAGCCGTTAGGGCTCCACGGGACTCAAAATCCATCATTTTTCGGTGAAAAAGTGGTTTCATGCGATATTGCAGGTCCTAAAACATCATCAAAAGCTATGAATGGATATAGATGGTTAAATCTGATATAGTACTTTAATTAAGGACCATTTTCAGGCTGTGAAAGGGGTTTCATGAATGTAAAATAGCCAAAAACTAGTGGCCTGCACCGTCTGAATTTTGCAAAATTTTCAAAATGTTTGATTGTTTAGTGTTATTTATGTATAAATGAACACAAAAAAATACTACTCGCATGAATCTGAAATTTTCACCCATTACGTCCCACCCCTAGTTTAAGGGTCCTAAAATTTATATTAAAATTGTCTGCAGGGACTTGTGGCGAAATGTTGTGAGAATAACATCAAAGATAAAGTAAATTCGTACGAATCAACACGGTACAACTTTGTTGACCAGTTTGATTCTGTTGTTTGCATTCTTGCAGGAGGGACCACGTGAAGGTTGTCAGCATCCATAAGTGAAAGTAATGCTATAGAACCAACCGGATTCGAATCTGGCATAGCCAGGTCATCAGTCCACGTCGTTATCCACTTAACCACCGTCACCTCCCAAGATGAGAACATTAGTCCAAATAATTCCAAAATGTCACATTCATTTTAATTTCATTTGCTGAGTTCATGTCCTACATGGTTATTAAATTATTCGCACAGAACATTGATTAAAAGCAAAGACTATTCCTTTTATAACTTGAAAATTATAGAAATTAAAAAATACGAAAAAATGGTAATCTGGAGTTCAGGGCTGGGAGTAGGAGTAGATAGGATTCTTCATTCATTCCCTGGCAATGTGGGATGCCTACTAAACAAATGATAAAAGGTTTTCGGATGAAATAGGTTTGAGGCACCCCCGAATGAGCAACAACCAAAAGGACACATTTTTTTTTGTCTTAACACAGATTTTTTATGTTTGACTTCCATTTTTATCGCTTACGATAAATTAAAGATTTTTATAGCAAAAAATCCAATATTTAAAATATTTATTTAAGTACCTTTTACCAGATTGTTACCCCCATTTCTTCACAATATCCTTTGATTTAAATGTTTTTTTTATTTATTTGTTTCGTTTGTTTATACATTTTGCTTAAATAACAAGTTTTGTAAATAAAATTGACGTTTTTTTTTTTAAATTAAAATATGCATATAACAAAACATGCGGTACTACTCCAGATGAAGCGCCTAATTTCCGTGACTGCTCGAAAACGAGGCTGAAGCAAAACTGAAAGTCGTAAAATGGAAGAGTGGCAGACGACAATATAAGAAGAATACAAAACAAAAAATACATATATTTGAAAAAAATGAAAAAAAAAAAAAAAAATTAACAAACCATAGCTGAAGAACTATAAATAAACTTTTTTTTTTAATTTTTTTTGTGGACCAAATGAACCATTTTAATTAGTATTTTTTTTTACATAAATCAAAGAAGTAAATGCTATTTCTTTTACGATATTTAGGCAACTTTCTTTTTTGTCTTTTTTTTATATAAAACAAAGAAGAAGGTTATTTTTCTTAGATATTTAGGCAAGTTTTTTTTTTGTATATTTTTTTTTTGGGGGGGGGGGGGGATTCATATATTTTCTCGTTGAGGGTCAGGGTTTACGGATACGTTTGCTGCCGGTTCGAAAGGTCTTCCTACTGCTTGTTTTGTTGTGCTGAGCGCAGACGATTGGCAGCAACCTGATCAGTCAGCTCTGCTTCAGCCTCGTTTTTGTCTCGGGCACTTCCGCGACCTGCCCGATTGTTGCCGCCGAGCAGTCACGGAAATTAGGCGCTTCATCTGGAGTAGTACCAAACATGCTTCTAAATAAACCTATGAATTTTTATGCTATTAGTATAACTTTTTGTAAATAACCCCACACCCACACACTTTTTTAAAATATGTGATATTGTTTTTTTTCATAATTCAACCAGCAGTAAAAATTTAAAAAATTTTTTTAATAAATTTAAAAAATAATTTAAAAAAAATAATTTCAAATAATTTTTAAAATTTTAAACATTTTTTTAATCTAAAAACTAAATAAATAACAGAATAAACAAATAAATAAAATAATTAAAAGAATGTTAAAAAGTAAATAAAAAAAATAATTAAATTTTTTTTTTTTTAATAAAGTAAAAATTACTTTTTTAAAATAAATTTTTTTTTAAAGTGATGTTACGACAAAATGTGTACTTTTGGTTGTTGGCCATTCTAGGGTGCCTCAAATCCATTTGATCCAGGTTTTCTCTTCATCCAACAGTCATACATTGTTTTGTGGGATTTTTACGGGTGGGGGAGTAAAAACAAAGAGTGGAATATGGTCTTATAAGCATAGTGAAAAAGTACATAGTAGTAGTGATCCGCATTCAATCCTGAGCAACGTCGGGTCTTCCTGCTAATATTTAATAAATTCTATTTAACTCACCAAAAAGACTGACAGGTTGTACCACTTTGGTCAGAATGGACGTAGCAGTAATAGGTTGCTAGTGGATATATTAGATAGTACATATTAGCCGAGATCTATATGGCAGTTATGTTGGAAAACAGGAAGCCTTTCAGACAGGGGGCATGAAGGGGTTAGTAGGATTATCATACACCAAAATTATGCGATAAGGAAGTCAATATTAAGGAAGATATGACATCAGACATGAACGACAATTTGGAGTAAGCTAACAGGTAGGCTTGGAGAAGCTACCAAGCTAAGTATTTATTTACTCCTCTCCAGGAGTTAGGCACAAGGCCAGTTTTATCTTACTCCCACAAGTAAGTTGTAACCCAAGGTCGGGTCAGGAAAGTGGGGTTTGAAAAGCCAGCGCCCGAGAGGTGAGCACTCTGGCCATTAAAAATTGCTTGGGCAGCCCCGTCAGCATTCCTCAGTAGAGGCGCCTCAGGCAGTAAGCAATGAACTTACTCCTCCCCAAAGAGGGGAGGCGAAGCCTGGGAGGGTGGACCTCCTAGAACTGCACAGGAGAGACCCATAGACCGGCGTAAATCAAGCCCCGAAGGCCAAGACAATACCAGTCTATGGGGTGCAGTATCCATCGGAACAGATACTACACTTTGATCTTGGCCAAAAAGCCGAGTTAAGTAACCGCATTTAAAAATGGTCTAATGAAACAATAATATAATTAAGTGATGCACTTAACATATAATTAACTCTCTCTACTTTGACTTTTCAGCCAAGAAACGATCATTGCAACCGATATAATTCAGCAGCTATGGGACTTAATTTGTAACTTAATTATGGGAGAGCAGTCGACTAAATCCTTCATCCTCTAAGACGCAGTGTTGTGGATTTCATTCATTATTAAGAAAGCATGTCAGACGGCTTTTCTTTCAGTTCTATAAAACAGCAGGGTTAAAGACATGAGCAGCAAAAGACCCCTCATTCATGAGAATAAAGGGCTAAACAAAATGTGGTTTGTTATTACCAGGGTCGACACACACGGTTGGATTGAATAATATCTAACGATTATGACACAGGTAAACAGAGTCAGAGTAGTTAATAGGGTTGGGAAGTAGGGGAGTAACTCTTTGCCCTTTGTTATCTTTGATCAAAACAGCATTTTAGAAAGCAGAGTTATCTATCTTTACATTCACCAGCTGAGAACAGGGAAATATTCAATGGATGTTTGCTCAGCAACAGACAATTAAATATGTTCTTATTTTAGAAGTAATTCTTTTTCAGTTCTTATTGTTGATCTACAAAATCATTTTCATTTTCATCCAATTTATTTCTTCATATGTGTGCCTTACCACTCACAAAAGAACATTTTATTTTACACAGGTAGACAGAATTAGAGTAGTTGATAGAGTTGGGACTTTGCCAAGAGTTCCTATTTACTTGCCTCCCCACGAGTGCAGAATTAGACATGGTCGGTTTTTAATGTGGGGAAAATCCAGCTCTCCAAAAAGGGACACTGGATTGAAACAAAAATAAAAATTGCTTCAGTTGAGGGTTTCTCCTTCACTGACTGTGGACAGAAAAAATGAAGTGTAGTATCAGAACAGATGCTACACTTTTCTCTAAGCTAAAAGGCCAAGAGAACGATAATATAAAAAGATGCTTACCTGAAGACGATGGAGATATAAAGAGACATGTTTCAAGAAGATTTCTTGCACTTCAGTGGGTTCGACTGAAGTTTCAAGAATGGCTAGAAAGAAAGTAAGAAAAACAAAAAGGAATTTTAATTATGAAATCTAAAAAGAAAAAAAACAAGGTTAGAGTCAAAGACTAATTGGGGGGGGGGGGGGGGGTGACTTGTGTTCCGAGGAGGGGGGAGATTTTTTATGTTGCTTCCTCCACACATGTTTCATTGCGGTAAATAGCACGGAAAATGCTCGAGTTTATTTCTATTTCTATTTAATGTTGATATATCAGTTACAATGTAAGTGAGATATCCTCACCGCCGATAGACACGACTCGTCTTACAAAACGGAGATCGTCGTATCTTTGAACTTATTATCAACACAGATTGATCTCACTAACCGATCGGGATACAGAATTGTACTTATTGTTCCGTGCATGGTTTGTGCTCTCGCGAATCTGTCTCACGGTCGTGCCTAAAAACGATTACTCGTAATGTCTTATCATGCCAATACCGGATCCATCGTTGGACATCAAATTTACATCTGACCTCTCACTTCATAACCTGTCTATACCACACCAGACTCTCTTATACTAGGACCCATAGCCCCCTGTTAAGTCATCATGATATCTTATCATGCCAATACCGGACTCATAGCCCTCAGTTAAATCATCATAATATCTTACTATGCTAATACCGGATCCATTGTTGGGTATCAAGCTTTTAAAATAGTGTTATCAAATAGCATGCATTTACTTCATCCGTCATTAGAATTTTTTTATTTTTTTTATTTTTTACTATATAACCCTAAACCCTAACCTGTGGACCTGAGAGTTCAGCCAAGTCCTCTTCGATGGTTGTTGTCCAGGTACTTCCCCATGACAGATCAATGGTATAAACTGTGTTCTATAACTTTTGGGGTGGTCCATCACATTGATTTTCTATTTTTTGCCTTCTAATATTTTGTAAACATGTCTAATTTGCAGTTTCTTTCCCCCACACAAAAACGCATTGAAACCTTATCTCTAATCCAAAGTCCAGATGGCCACAGACCCCTACTACACCCTCCTCAAAAAGACTGAAAAGAATAATAAATAAACCCCACAATTTGCAGTCTCCCATAATTAATTGTAGTCGGCAAGCGAAACGTCCATTGAATCTTGTTTCCCCAATGTTGGTTGGCCGAATGCAAGGGACACAACTACTTTCTAAAATGCTGTTCATCTTAAGAAAGATAACAAAGGGTCAACGATTACTTTCCTTTCAAATACAAAACGTTTAATCATGATTCTTAGGTGGAAATCTGCTTCTATCTAACACTTTGTGTACCTAAAATCAAACAAAACCTCCAAGAATACAGTTTCTTTCCTATAATTTCCCATCTGTGGAACACAATACTACGGGGCTGCTTTTCGGCTGACTACAACATGGTTATTTTCATGTCTAATGTTAAATACTTGTCAAGCTTTTTTCTTAAATAATTAACTTCTGTTCATCATTTTCAATCCTCTTATGGTGTTTGTCATCGTCCAACTGACAATCTCATTAACCTTTATCCTCAAATGGCCTTTGGGCCTTAGTAGGTGGTGACTCATTAGTATAATAAATTTTTTTTTTTTAAAAGATGCACCTTTTTGAATTTGGGAACTTTCTAGTCAAACTTGGAAAGCTGTATGGAATTTCACACTGAACGCTTTATTTAAATCGACAGGGGTAGATTGCTCTCATTCCATCACCCATGACCGGGTCGAAGTGTTGATTATTGTATTCTTTTTCTGTTCATTTAACATCACTTTTCCCCTGTTCAGGGGTCAGGTGTTTTCTGATATTACGCAAGCTCATTCACCACTCCTCACCGTTCGGCAGTTCTGAAATTCCATTCGGTGCAGTCTTGTCCAATCACTTGCTTCAAAGTTTTCCCTGGCCGGCCAACCTTCCTGCGATTTATAACATTCATGCTTCTGCAACGGTTTATCCAGGAGGATGAACGTTCCACATGACTATACCAGCGTAGTCGATCCATCCTTAGGATAACCTCAATGCTGGGCAAGTGTAGTGCTTTCAGCAAATCCTCTGACCTGATGTGTTTGGTCAGATTTCACATTGCAGATCCATCTGACCATGGATCTGTCATTGTGCTGTAGATAGGCGAGAGAGAGCTGGGCGAGGGCCCAGCATTCACTGCCATATAACATGATGCTCCTGACACAGCTGCTATACAACTTACCCCGGATGTAGAGAGGGACAGCACGTGATGTTATCAGAGGCAACAACTTCACATCCACCACCTGCACTCAGCATATCTCCTAGATAGCAGAACGAGTCTACTACCCCCAGGGTATTGTCATCTAGTGCTATCTTTTTGTGGCGACGACTGTCAATAGCATGCGTTTATCCCATGCATCTCTTAAACTTGAAGTTATTTATATTACTCTTAATTATTCAGTAAGGATTGAACCTTCAAAAGGTCATGTTTCTGAATTTTGAGATGAGGATTTGTAAAATTTGGGTTATTCGTCCGCAAAGACCTGTGGTGCAGTGGATATAGTACTAAGTAAAATTTCATTCGAAGTGATAGTCATCTGAAGGTTGCGGGCGATACAAAGAATTGCGAATTGCTGAAAACTTCTCCAGACATGGCTGACGGAACGAGAGCATGCTACCCCCGTGGATTAAATAAAGTGTTCCATTCAAAATTCCATTCAGATTCCCTGAGTTGGACAGAAATATTTCCGAGTTCAAAAAGATACACCTGAAGAAGGCCAGTTGTTACAGCGGCCGAAACGTTATGAAAATAACACTCAAGATGAGAACAGTCGTCTGAATAACCCAAATTATACCAAGTTGCAAAATTTACAAATTTCTCTTGACCAGACTTTCTATCCTGACTCTGTATCAACAACACACGGATTTCCCAACTTTCAGCAAAGGTGACTATTTTATTTTATAAAAAAATGTTACTTAAAAAATGGAAGAAAAAAGTTGGAAATGTCTTTAAACTTCTGAAAAGTGTGTCATAATTGCCAAAAAATTTCAAGTTTCAATAAAAAAAATTTCTTTTTTAATTTTTAATATTGTTTTTGGCTTTTTATAACTGCCATTTATTCAAATGCAACAATGTTTCAACAAGAGACATTCCTACAGATTATTTTATTCAATGTCGATTGACTCGTGAAATCACTTAGAAAGTGAATCACTAATAAAGACACATAAAATTACCAAATATGTTAAAAAAAAAAAAAAATTGTTTTAATTACATACCATCGATGAGTGTATGATATAGCCACCAATTGAACTGCCCGTTGACGTAGAGATCTTTCTTATAGGAGAACACATATTGCAGTAAAACATTTTTAAGTACAAGTCCTGTTTGAATGGGGATCTGAAATAAATACATAAGTTGTTAGCTTCATAAAAAGAACTGGTAAAAAAAAATGGAGAGAAGGAAAAAAACAACAGCCAAGTATGGTGGGGTATTTTTCTTTAGGTCATCAGAAATGATAATTTGGTACTGTTATAGATGACGCGCCTGATTTCCGTTACTTTGCGTCGACAACGATCGGGCATGTCGCGGAAGCGCTCAAGCGATGACGGAATAATATCATTATTTCTTTCTTTTATTTTATAAAACATTAACAAAATTTTACCCCCCCCCCCTACAAAAAAACATTATTTTCAAAAAAAAAAAAAGATTTTAATCTATGTATTTTTTTCTTTGAATTTATTCGTCTTATATTATCGTCTGCCAGTCTTCAAGTTAGAATTTGGGAGTTTGAATGCAGGGCTTTACTATCGCTAAGAACGGGAGCCCTAACCCTAACCCTTTTTTCTTTCTTTGTTTGTTTTATGTTAGCAAGAAGAAAAAAAAGAAAAACAGTGAAACAAATGAAAAAGAAAACATTGACAAAATCCCCCCCCCCCTCCACAAAAAAAAAAAAAAATTTCTTTCTACATATTTGATTGAAAATGGTTCATTTGACCCCCACTCTACACTTTGTTCGGTTTTTATCTTTTTATCTATGTATTTTCTCTTTGAATTTATTCGTCTTATATTATCGCCTGCAAGTCTTCCATTAACACTTGGCGTTTTCGTCTCGGCAACTCTCTGGCGCTTCAGCGACCTGCCCGATCGTTGCCGACGCGAAGTCACGAAAATCAGGCGTATGACACGCCTGATTTTATACACCGAAAATGTATATATGAAAAATTAAATGACTGACATAATTCATATAAAATCATAGAATTACTGATATAATTCTATGATTTTATATGAATATTAGTGTGAACACTAGTGAAGCTTAACTTTTTTTTTTACGGCAAAGTGTGTATTTTCAGATTGCACACATAAGTATTTTTGTTGTTTTAATCTGGGTTTAAATAACAAAGAAAGTATTTATGTCTCTTCATTTAGTATTAAAATAATTGGTACTGACGCGCCAGATTTCCATGACTTCGCATCGGCAACAATCGGGCAGGCTGCGGAAGCGCCCGAGAGCTGACGAGACGAAAACAAGGCGGAAACTGCCAAGCGCTTAATGGAAAACTTTTAAAGAAAAAAATACATAGATAAAAAGAAAAAAAAAACGAACAAACTGTATCTGAAGAACTGTAAATAAATATATTTTCATTTTTTGAATCATTGTCAATCAAATGTGTAGATGTAAATGTTTTGATTTGTTTGTGAAAATAATGTTTTTTTGATTTTTGGGGAAGGGGGGGGGGGGGGGAGGGGATAAATTTTGTCAATGTTTTTTTTAACATAAAACAAAGAAAGAAATGAAAATGTTATGCTTTTGAATTAGTCCTTCCGGAGATTCGACGACCTGACACAGCTGATAATAATTCATTATTGTTGCAATAGAATGCGATTATTATTTTTTTTCAAATATTGTCGGCTGCTTGCTATAGTCTTGGCGAATGAATCCTGCAACCTGATTGGTTAATGCTTTGTCAGCTCTCAGGTGCTTCCGAGACCTGCCTGATCGTTGCCGACGCGAAGTCACGGAAATCTGGCGCGTCATCTATAACAGTACCAAATAATTATTTATAAAATTTTTATTTTTTTTATTTAATAAATTGATTCGTTTTTTTAACTTTATTTGGTATTATGGTGCTTCTTTAGAACCGTGGCCGGCAAAAATATGAGAGGGGGGGATAATTTAAACTTTTTTTTTCGGGGGGGGGGAGGTTGACGAATTTAAAATGCAAAAAAACAAAAAAAAACTTCTGAAGATATATTTAAATTGAATAGATTTATTGAAATAAATGAAGCATCAAATAAATAAATAAATTTAAAAAATAGTTTAGGGTTACTTCCTCGTCAAACGGACACCTTCTTCATACATGTCAAATGTGATCAGCGTCACACAAATCCATCGCTTCTAGTTGCGTAAGTCTCATCTCAGCGTCACAGACGCACGTCTCGGCACCTTAAATAAGTCTGTGTGCTTGCAAAAAATCGATTAAATTACAATTATCTCTAAGTAAAAACAACAGGTCTTCTAAGTTCAAATTGTTTGCGTTCATTTTTGTGAGAAATCAGATTTGATCTCCACCCCAAAAAAAAAGTTTGACTTATCTCCTCACTTTCATTTTTCCGCAGGTCTTGACCATGTCTCTAAAGAAGCACCAGTATTTTTTCCTCTAAACTTAATTTAGAGTTTCTGGGAATCACGTAATTTCACAACCCATGTCATTTTATCGGAAAGACGATATCCGCAGTAGCCTCTTACGTTTCAGTAGCAATGTACCCCCTTGTTTGGGGTGAATTAGAGCACAAACAAAATGTAATTTTATCGGAAAGACGATATGCAGCAGCTTTTTAAGATTATGACATGCTGAACGTATTGGTGGTAAAATCAATTTAGTATTACATATGAAATAGAAAAAAAAAACACTTTAAATTAGTAAATTAGTCGACATACTGGCATAGATCCAACATGGCTGGTAGTCGATAGCAAAATGGAAACATAGAAACAGTCAAACGAAAAGTACATTTTTGATATGTTATGAAAACACAAGAATTATGTTGTGAAACAAATTATTTTTATATAACTAAAAACACTAAAAGCAAAAAAAAAAACTAAAAAAAATATATATATATATTATTACTATATATTATTATTATTATATATATTATATATATATATATATATATATATAGTATATATATTAATAAAATATAATAAAATACTTTTATTAAAATACATTTTATAAAATATTTTATAAAATACAAATATTTAGTTTATAATATATATTATTAAATTATATTAAATAAATTATATATAGTTATTATATAATATAGTTATATAATATATATAGTTATTAAATAAATTAAATTATATATATAATATATTATAAAATATATTATATATTTATATATAATACATTATTATATATATTTATATATAATATATAATACATTATAATATATAAAATATTTTATAAAATACATTTATTAAATATAATAATATTTAATAATAAAACGGATATATTATATATATTATAATAATATATATATTATTATTATTATATATATATTATTAATATATATATTATTATTATATATATATTATTATTATATATATATATATATATATTAAAAAATTAAAAAAGTAAAAAGTAAAAAATAAAAGTAAAAGTAAAAAACTAAAAACACTAAAATTTCTCACTAAAAGACTTCACTTTTCATTTGACCTTTTCAACAATCCCATTTTTATATCGACTACTGGCCATGTTGGATCTATGCCAGTATTATCGACTAATTTACTAATTTAAAGTGTTTTTTTCTCTTTTTCATGCATAATACTAAATTGATTTTAACGCCAATATGTTCAGCATGTCATAATCTTGAAAAAAAAAAAAAATACAATTTTAGAGCTACTGCATATCAGCTTTCCGATAAAATTTCATGTGTCGTGAAACAACATGATTACCGAGTTTATATTTATATTGTGAGGGGGAACTGATTTTAATATTTCCCAATTAATACAAGAGCTAATAAATATATAATAAATGATAAATAAATGGATTGACCATAGTCAAGGGCAACCCAAAGGCTCCCTTTTCGTTGACTACTACAACAAAATGTAGGGGAGGGTGCCACTGCTTTTCCAGGATTGCTCCACTTCACCTTGATCCTCACTATATAATGCTGAGTGTTTAGCAAAGGGGGCATCAAGTACCATTTTTATTTAGTCTTAGGTATGACTCGACTGAGGATTGAACCCCAGTCTCCCAGCTCATTAAATACTCACCATTATGACAAATGTATATGGATCAATTATTATCCAACATTTTTTTTATTTAATAAAACGTTTTGAAAGGATATACACTGTATTTACCAGGAAGCCCGTCTTATATCTACAGACACACACACACACACACACACACAGATTGGTTTGGTTGTTTTGTTTTCCGGCATATCAACCGTTTTCGGGTTATTTAATGCCGAATCAGGTCATTTTAGTAAAACATTTTATGCTTCAAGTTCTTTAATTTCAAATATTCTATCATGGTGTTTGGTTTGGTGGTTTTGTTTTCCGGCATATCAACCCTTTTCGTAAAAGTTTTTTATATCTCCAAATATTTCTTCATGGTGTTTGGTTTAGTTGTTTTGTACAGGAAGAATGTTGTTTTTGGTTTTAGCTTTGCAGAACATGATTGCGTTGCGCAAAGGGAAATGAAAAAAAAACAATAACATCAATGTCTGGTGCATTTTAAGTCAGACAGCCGGATCTGGTAGCACCAGGCGCACACTGAGAATTAGCAGTCACAAAATCTAACAAGGATTAACATCGAAAAAAAAATGCAGAGACCCTCTCGAACAGGATCTGAACCTGTGCTCCGATAGGACCTACCTATCAGCATGGAAGCGCTCTGTCATAGATTTCGGCAGCCAGAACAGTATCAAAATATTAAGACGACATCATTATCTTTGGTTTAAGATCTGTTTTACATGCTGGTATGTGTTGACAGCTTTTCTCTGGTCAGGTTTTTATTTATACTTCTTTCTCTCGAATCCATCCTTATTTCCTCCAATTTTTTCCTTGGCCTTCCCTGCCATCTCACCTGTTCTACATCTAACCTAAAAATTCATTCATTCTTTACACGTGACCATACCATCAAAGTCTCCTGTTCTGCACACATTTCCCTATACTGTCCAGATTTAATCTTCCTCTGATGTTATCAGATCTAAGCCTGTCTTTAAGACTCACATTACACATCCATTGTATTGTTGTCATATCATTTCTCTCCATGCAACGCATACCCTCAACCCTCACGCGCATCATCCACCAAAATTCATTGTTTATTTGATATTCGTACCTGCTCATTAGTTCTTTCTCTGAAACGGAAACATTACAGATTAATAAATAAATACGGTAAAAAAACACGTTACCTGTATTCTGTCAACATAGTGCAGCAAATCTTCAAATTTCTGTATTTGGTAATAAGGCACATTGCCGGGAAATAACACAGAGTTATTCATTGTATTGTGAAGAGCCGTTTCAACAAGATTTGGTTCATCAACTGGGAAGGTGACAAGAGTTTTGTGCCTTTTTGAGAGCTGAGCAACGAGAAAAAAGAATTATTCAATTCACCCATCTCCGAAAGGAGGAGGTATTACATGAGACTAGCAAAATTGCCATTTCACACTTAAGCCTGACAGACTAGAAAAATTGCCATTTCACACTTAAGCCTGACAGACTAGCAAAATTGCTATTTCACACTTAAGCCTGACAGACTAGCAAAATTGCTATTTCACACTTAAGCCTGACAGACTAGCAAAATTGCTATTTCACACTTAAGCCTGACAGACTAGCAAAATTGCTATTTCACACTTAAGCCTGACAGACTAGCAAAATTGCTATTTCACACTTAAGCCTGACAGACTAGCAAAATTGCTATTTCACACTTAAGCCTGACAGACTAGCAAAATTGCCATTTCACACTTAAGCCTGACAGACTAGCAAAATTGCCATTTCACACTTAAGCCTGACAGACTAGCAAAATTGCCATTTCACACTTAAGCCGGACAGACTAGCAAAATTGCCATTTCACATTTAAGCCTGACAGACTAGCAAAATTGCCATTTCACATTTAAGCCTGACAGACTAGCAAAATTGCCATTTCACACTTAAGCCTGACAGACTAGCAAAATTGCCATTTCACACTTAAGCCTGACAGACTAGCAAAATTGCCATTTCACACTTAAGCCTGACAGACTAGCAAAATTGCCATTTCACACTTAAGCCTGACAGACTAGCAAAATTGCCATTTCACACTTAAGCCTGACAGACTAGCAAAATTGCCATTTCACACTTAAGCCTGACAGACTAGCAAAATTGCTATTTCACACTTAAGCCTGACAGACTAGCAAAATTGCCATTTCACACTTAAGCCTGACAGACTAGCAAAATTGCCATTTCACACTTAAGCCTGACAGACTAGCAAAATTGCCATTTCACACTTAAGCCTGACAGACTAGCAAAATTGCCATTTCACACTTAAGCCTGACAGACTAGCAAAATTGCCATTTCACATTTAAGCCTGACAGACTAGCAAAATTGCCATTTCACATTTAAGCCTGACAGACTAGCAAAATTGCCATTTCACACTTAAGCCTGACAGACTAGCAAAATTGCCATTTCACACTTAAGCCTGACAGACTAGCAAAATTGCCATTTCACACTTAAGCCTGACAGACTAGCAAAATTGCCATTTCACACTTAAGCCTGACAGACTAGAAAAATTGCCATTTCACACTTAAGCCTGACAGACTAGAAAAATTGCCATTTCACACTTAAGCCTGACAGACTAGCAAAATTGCCATTTCACACTTAAGCCTGACAGACTAGCAAAATTGCCATTTCACACTTAAGCCTGACAGACTAGAAAAATTGCCATTTCACACTTAAGCCTGACAGACTAGAAAAATTGCCATTTCACACTTAAGCCTGACAGACTAGAAAAATTGCCATTTCACACTTAAGCCTGACAGACTAGAAAAATTGCCATTTCACACTTAAGCCTGACAGACTAGAAAAATTGCTATTTCACACTTAAGCCTGACAGACTAGAAAAATTGCCATTTCACACTTAAGCCTGACAGACTAGAAAAATTGCCATTTCACACTTAAGCCTGACAGACTAACAAAATTGCCATTTCACACTTAAGCCTGACAGACTAGCCAAATTGCTATTTCAAACTTAAGCCTTAGAAACAGAGGTGGGCGATTTTACAAACATTGCGGTTCATCAGTTTTACTTTTACACCGGAAATGCAACAAATTTATTTTTTTAAATCTGAAATTGTTTGGTGTAGTGCTATTACTATGAGACGGTATAAAAAGTCTTTCAGATATTAATAAAATAAAATTTTATAAACATTTGTATTTCTTAGTAAGATGAAAGGTTAAACAAAAATATAAAAACATTTAACAACTTCTTTTTTTATGATAATAGGAAATAATAAATGTCGGAAAATTATTTTCAAATGAAAAAAAAAATGACATCGATCATCATCAGAAATGCATGTTTCCTTAAATTCAAAATATTAAACGAATTTTGTGAGGGTATCTCAGTTTGAGGGTCACCTTGGCAGCAGAGACGAATGCAGATATATTTTCAAAGAAAAGATGTAGATGAATTCTGGCATACAGCACCATCAACCGGGATGTAAATCTACCTTTAGACGAGTTTTTCACCCCAACAACTAGTCGCTGTCTTCATGATCACCCGCAGAAGATGTACCATTGTCGCTTTCGTCTTAACAGAAAAAAGGCAGCATTCTCTGTCCGTATTTCTGCTCCCTGTGACAGCCTGCCAGAGGAGGTTGTGATGATGCCTAGCATATCCAGGTTCAACCCGGTCTTGGACAAAAATTCAGACGGTATATAGATGCAATATCTTTTGATATGGCTTGTTGCACTTTGCTATTTTCTTTGCCATGATCAAGTGATGAAAAGATTTAAAAAAATTTTTTTTTTTTTATTCATCCCAAACAAGGCATATTGCTTCTGTGATAAGGGTCAGAGTTAAGGCCGGAGGGAGGGAGGGGGGAGGGGCTAAGTGGGGAGTTGTGCAGCGAGATGTTTGTTCACATTACATTACCATTTCTGCATGTTGGTACAGCTGGAGGAAACAGGGAGCAAGGAGAAAATTCCAAAGGTGAGCGGTTCAAGAAAATAAACTATTAGAGTAGAAAATGTCTTTGAAAATTTTTCACCATTTACGGAACTTTACAATGAAGGGGTGAGATTTTGCTGCTAGTCGGGTGTATTGGAGGTATGATGTGACAGGACCAATAGAACCGACAGAGATTGTGAGCTTTAAAGTGCATTAGCATGCATCTTGGCGATGAGGTTGGGCCCCACATAGAATTGAGGTAGAGAATATATCTCCAAGGAACCAGCTATAGAAAACAAACGGGGAGGATGGCGCGGAAAAGCCTGGGAAGGTTTCTTAAGTTGTCATTGCAATTATCCCCACACAATGGGAAAACATTTACCAGAGAGGTGGAATATTGATAACAGCTTAATCGTCAAATTCTAAAAGAAACATCAACAAGAAAAACCCGTGTAAAGTTGGATGGGCAAAAAGGGCGGCCGAAATAGCCCTCTAAGCTGTCATTATTAATTAGGGCGAGAGTCTCCTTTCCCCAGCGGGGTCCGGATAATTGCTTTCTATCTAGATAATATCTAAAAAAAACCTAAGCGGTGAATTTCGATTGTTGTATCACCCAACGAGAAAGAGAAAAGAGAGTAATTACCTTTTGAGAAAGAAATCCAATACCACCCAACCCCCTCCCAAGAAAGGGAGAAGGTGTGACAATATGCCTTTTTGGGAAGAGAAAGGAACTTTGGTTTTAGAACGAGAAGACAGTCACACGATCAGTACACGAGCGGCGGACACGGGAGAAGGTCGCGTGTTCGGCTTTCTCGTTTGGATGACATGGGTCATAGGATTTCCCCCCCCCCCACCGTTTTTAGTAGACAAGATTAGTTCAACTTATGACTTTATTAAGAACTTGCAATCGTAAATGGAGTTTCACGCACAGAGAGACGACGAACTAGTTTAGTTTAGACATTTTACCAAAACAATAGACTCTAAAATTCAAGTGTAAAATTAATTCGTTCTTTTAATTGTTTTTAATAATTATTTGATACAAAAAAGAAACCGCTGAGTTGTTTGACTTGTTCCTATTGTCTGTTTGTTCTGCTGAATAACCTTGCCTTCACAGGACCAACAAAGCTATCATCATCATCCGACCCGGAGGAGATTCGACACATCTCTTTTTTTACAGCCACTGTAAACGATTACCGACCAAAGAGGGTGTTCACAGTCCGGAAAGATTTCTGCGCAGAGAACCAGACGTGTGAGCACAGAGATAGAGACACGAGTGGACCACCTATGTTACAAGTGGTTCAGTGACACCGGATCAGAGTGAGGTCTCTGTTTTGCTCGGCACCGCGACCGGGATATCAAACACCTGTGCGTGAGCGGCCGACAACGATACCCACGGGTGAGAGAAGCGTGTGAGGTCCATTTCGTTATAATGGTGCCGTCACCAGGAAGAGTGTGTTACATTTGGTTTTGTGACGCAGGATCGAGTGGGGTCCTTGTGTTACATTTGGTTTCGTGACGCAGGATCGAGTGAGGTCCTTATGTTACATTCCTGTAAGTGGAGTAAGTTCATTTCAACAAATGTTACAAGTTTATTTAAATCTTGCAACTTTTATGTCTACCATAAATGAAATAAACATAATATTTATATATATATATATATATATATATACTGACACATTTACATAGTAATAATACATTTCATTTTCAACAACAATACTTAAAATATTTTTTTTTTAAAATGGTCCTTTCAAAATAGAAAGGAAACTACATGTCAAAATAATAACCGACTTTCTTCCAAAAAAATGATTGGCATCGTCAGTTAAATATTCTTTAAATAAATAAAACGAATGTCTGTTCTATATTTATTTATTTAATTAAAATTATAGCAATTTAATTGTTTTTAAAACAAATATTCAGTCTTCTTACCGTAAAAATAATTGTCAGCTGAATATCCTTCAAATAAGAAAAAAAATGCTACTTTTTGAAATTTATTTATTTAAAATAGTACCGTTTTAGTCGACAGGATGACAATCTGATTTTGGAACAATTCATTTCAAAATAGGTAAAGTCAGAGGTTTTTTACCTTAGAGACATCAGATAAATAAATCACCGTCTTGTTAATCGGATAATCTCATTTTTTTTAACGTATGTACGAACATGAAGTGGTTTGGCGTATTATGTAGATATTTATGTCAAAAAGCAAAAGGACCATTTTAATATTTATTCTCCATATTGTAAACAAGTCTAAACTGAAAAGCGTTATTGATCACCCAGTTCTTGGCAACATAGCAAAGGACAGAACAGGTAATTATTTTTGCTGCATTTCCCAAACCAACGTTGCTATTTTTTTTATATTTTTTTTTTTTTTTTCAGAACTACGATATATTTTTTTTTCATATTGTCATCTTGGAATTTTGGTTAGTTTTGAGGTTAATGAAGGACACGTTTTCTTTTAAACAGGTCTGCTTCTTTTGTTAAAAAATAAAGAACGTTGGTGTGAGGAAATCTTAAAAAAAAAAAAGAGAAAATACTCTACATTACATGGACTGACAATATGAACAAGAAAAATGGAGAAAAAAAAAAAAAAAAAAAAAAATGGAGAAAAACTAAAATTAAAAAATGGGCATTTTGAAAATACCCAAAAATGGTTACTTTGTTCTATCCTATGCTACATGATTAAGAACTGGGTGATCATTTTACATTAAATTTATATAGTAACGTGAATCCCTAAGCTAAATTTCAAAGTTTTTTGGGTTTTTTCTTGATATGAAAAGAACAAGCTTGTCTATAGATAAATAAATACTATTTAATTATTAATTTATATATATATATTAAAAATTATTAGAAAGTTTACACAGATATTTTTTCCAGAGAGGATTCATCACAGCAAAAAATATTTTATTATTTATTTATTTTGTAAAGTTATGTTCCCTACACGTGTTTCGCTACCTATCAAGGTGCTTGCTAGGCAGTTCATCAGGGGAGATACAAAACCTAAGATATTGACCTCAACAACTGACAATACCCCACAGGGCATTGACCTAGTTGAAATCACTTAAGGAGAAAAAAGGAAAATAAGTTCAAAAGACAGCTCAAACTCGGTAATATGTGGTAGATGTTATGCGCCCCCAAAAGAATCAAGTCCGCTGCATTTCCCAAACCACCGTTATTATTTTTTTTTATTAAAAAAAAATTTTTTTCAGAACTATACGTTTATTTTTTTACATAAAAGAAGCAGACGTGTTTAAAAGAAAACTATATATATATATATATATATATATATATATATATAATAATAATAATCCAGGTAAAACATCCACAGGGTAGTAATCTAAAGAATTTTAACCGGGTTTATAAAAAGTGCTCAATATCCAATAGAGCTTTTATATATGATTATTTTTATTTACACAGACATGTACAGTGTCGCAGAGAGAGAGATTTTTGTAGGTAAAGAATTTTAATAGGCAATCAAATAATATTGGGCGAAGCGAACTGCCATTATTATCGCTGGTTGAGGTTTCTAAAAAAAATTTATATATATATATATATATATATATATATATATATATATATATATATATTATTTTAATATTATAAATGAGGAACAGAGAATCACGAGACAGAACAAAGAAGAATCACTTCTATTTTTTCTCAAAGAAATGTTTTAAAACAATTAGTAAGAGAAAAGGGGGACAGAAAAAAAAGAAACTACATAGATATCTTTCACTCGACCCTTTTCAAGGCAGCCGTCAACAATGAGGGGGAATATCGATTAAAAACACATAATGTCACATATGTGTATATGTTGATATATGTACAGGATTCACTCCTAATCTAATTAACCGATCATTTTTATTTTCTGTTGGGGGCTAAGGGTAAAAAAAAAAAAAAACACCAATATTTTTTTTTTTCTATTTCGAAAAAACTTACTGCTTGGTTATGTAATTTTAAACTAAATTGTACCATAATTAAAAAATGAACACTTATTTCATGAAAAAAGCATATATCGAAAGAAAAACACGGATAATTTACTTTTGTTGTTTTGTTGTTTTCTGCCATTTAGGTATGACCACACCCAAGCCCCCCCACCCCCACCCCACTAAAAAAAAAAGATGGTTAACGAATTATACAGAAGAACGATTCATAGCTTTGTCTTTCATCATGGTCACTCTTTTAAGTTAACTGTCGAAAATGCGTCATAGAATTTTGATTTCAACAGTTAAGCGATAAGGGTGAAGGAAGCATGGGCATAATTTTGTGAGCTGTTGCCTCTGATAAAATAGTCAGCTATCCCTCTCAACATAGCTGTGTCAGGATCGTTATGTTATATGGCAGTGAATGATTGGTCCTCATCCAGTCCTCTCTCGCTCGACTACAACGCAATGATTAGATGGATCTGCACAGTGAAATTTGACCAAACTCAACACATCGGGTAAACGGATTTGCTGAAAGCACGACACTTGCCCAGCATAGATGTTATCCTTAGGATGACTAATCGGTTACGCTTATATAGTCATGTGGAGTATTCATCCTCTGGGATAAACCCCTGTAGAAGCATGGATGCCTTAAATCGCAAGAAGGTTGACTGGCCAAAGAAAACTTGGAAGCAAGTGATTGGACAAGACTTCACAGAGTGGAATCTGGAGAGAGTTGAACAACTGAACAGCAAGAACTGGAGAGTGAGCTTGCGTAATATAAGAAAACGTCTGACCCTTAGAACAAGGGGGAAAAGTTACGTTAAATGAATAGAAGTCAACCAACTCCTTATTGAAACTTGCTCAAGCTCGTTGGTCTAGTGGTCTTCATCAATTCGCTGTTTTGATACCTCATTGTAATACAGCTTCCTATTCCAGTAGCTTCCTTCCAAGACCCGCAAGCTTGTGGAACTCTCTTCCTGCTGATTGTTTTCCTCCTCCCTATAACCTTGGTCTTTTCAAGACTAAGGTCCATAGGCATATCCTGTCTATACAATAATCATCTTTCATTCTTGTTAGCTCCTTACATCAAGTGGCTTCATGCCTTGTCTGAAGCAGTTTTCATAAAAAAAAATTTTTTTTAAGTGGCATAATTCACCGAGATGTAGAATAATAACTAAACATCACACAAAAGAATGATAAAATAACGAATAAAAAAACAAAACTGGATTGGAAATCAAGGCATGAAGAAAAAAGAAAAAGAAATCAAATTGATATTGAGACTAAAATTGCCATACCACCCAACTCTAGTGAAAGACCAACAAAAACCAGATACTCTAATGGAGATATAGATGGAAAAAATCTAAAATTTAGACCTGAAGGAGATCTGCTAATTTTAATTGTAAGGTACAAAAAAGAATACTTACAGGACTTCTGCTCAAAGCATCCTCCGTCACAGCTTCCAATCCTCTCTTTTCTTGAACATACTTAACAAGTTTTTGCCATTTTTTGTCCTTAATCCGGAAAAAAACCTTTAAATAAAAGTAAAAAACGTTTTACCTTTGTTTACTCATTCAAAAGTGCATGCATTTATCTCCCTTTGCCGGACCTTTTTTTCTTAGGATATTCTTTCAGACTCATCACCGGCGAAGGATAGAATTAAATAGTATTAGTATTATTTTTTACTATTGTTTCTTTGGTCTAACAAAATTTTGTTTATCTTTTTCCTATATATTTCTCCTCGCTTGTAACTCGCTTATCTCCTAGCATAATTTGTATTTTTTTCTTTTCTAGATTAATTTTTATGCTCAAATAATTTCTATTCCGTAATTTTATTAAGCTTACAACTCTCTTTAGATTTTAGTAATCTCCTCTTCTCTCCCATGTCTTCATTTTGTATTTACGTGTATCTGAAACAATGTTCGGTTTTACCTTTGTAGATAATCAATAAACTAGCATTACAAGCAGATAACGTCTTTTCGTTGGACAACGGTAAAATTTCACACCTAATGTGCTTAAACAAGTCATATCTCTATTATTTGTGGTCCAATATTTAAAACAATTATATGGATGGAAAAAGAATAAAATAAATATCCCAATGATATTAATTTCATGTGCCTTTATGTGCTAAATATTTTTCATACTCCAAGTTAAAAATACAAAAAAACGTGACCAGCCGATTGATCAGATCGGGCCTCTCCGATCTCCCGTCTAGGCGAAGTAAGGGCTGAAGTGGAGTGCTGCAAGTCACCCAACCACGCATTGCTCAATCATCAGGATCCTATCCTAAGGCATCACGGGTCGCTACCCACTGCCTACAGGTGGCTCTGTTTTCGGGAGATGGGGGGAATGTTTCCCCTCTGCATGGGGTTGCAGTCAGCGAATTCGTGGCCCTGCCAACATTTTTGGGAGGGGGGAGGGAGTTTTTACCCCTCTGCATGGGGGTGCAGTCAGTGAATTCATGGCCCCAACATTTTTGGGAGGGGGGGAGGGAGTGTTTACCCCTCTGCATGGGGTTGCAGTTAGCGAATTCGTGGCCCTGCCAACATTTTTTGGGAGGGGGAGGGAGTGTTTACCCCTCTGCATGGGGTTGCAGTTAGCGAATTTGTGGCCCTGCCAACATTTTTTGGGAGGGAGTGTTTACCCCTCTGCATGTGGTTGCAGTTAGCGAATTCGTGGCCCTGCCAACATTTTTTGGGAGGGGGAGGGAGTGTTTACTCCTCTGCATGGGGTTGCAGTTAGCGAATTCGTGGCCCTGCCAACATTTTTTGGGAGGGGGAGGGAGTGTTTACCCCTCTGCATGGGGTTGCAGTTAGCGAATTCGTGGCCCTGCCAACATTTTTTGGGAGGGGGAGGGAGTGTTTACCCCTCTGCATGGGGTTGCAGTTAGCGAATTCGTGGCCCTGCCAACATTTTTTGGGAGGGAGTGTTTACCCCTCTGCATGGGGTTGAAGTCAGCGAATTCGTAGCCCCAATGACATTTTTGGAAGGGGGGGGGAAGGGAGTGTTTACCCCTCTGCATGGGGTTGCAGTCGGGGAATTTGTGGCCCCGCCGACAAGGCGTATGAATGATGATTATGAATAAAATCTAAAATTAATTTTTTTTTTAAAAGTTATACACTGTAGGTAAAAGTGTGCTTACCTGATGTCTGGGCAAAGAAATTCCTAATAAATCTGGACGTAAGAGTTTGTAAGTAAAGAGTAAACCAATCAGAGGTGGTGTATTTCCCTGAAATCAGAAAAACAAATAATATTAATATATACTATAACATAATACTTAATATATACTATTATTCAGTTAGTATATACAGAATGATTGGAAAGTAACTCCCTATTATGAAGTGCTTGTATAATTTATTGCTAAAATATAATTCTTATAAGAAACCAATGATAAGAAAGGGTATAGGGTTTTATTTAGAATATAAAATGGTCATGGTGACCCCAAACGAATGAACATTATCGAATTTTTTTTATCATAAACTTTCGTGATTTATTACTGAAATCTAATTCTTACAAGAAATGGATATAATAAAAAAAATAATAAGAGGATGACATGAATAGAGAAAGTAAATAATAAGTCAACCCAGAAATCGTAGTTTGTCTGGTCAGTCACCATGGCAACAAGGGTTTTGATTGAATAATCAAAACATAATTTTATTCAGAAATTGCAGCATTTGAAACAGTGTGTTTATGTTTTGGCATAATTTACATCTCCAAATCTGAGTTTTAACTAAACACACACACAGACAGAATGACTTTCTTTTACGTACAATGTGTGTGGAAAGTAATTCCTTGTTATTAAGTGCTCGTAATTTATTACTGAAGTATAATTCATATAAGGAAGTGTATAGCATAAAGTTTTGTTAAGAATTCAATATGGTCCTGATGATCCCAAACAAATTTTTATCATAACCTGCTTGAGGTCATACTAAATCAGAATATGTAAGTTTGGTAAGTGTATCTTTGGTAGTTTCTGAGTTTTAGTTAGACACACAGACAGACGGAAAAGATGAATTTTTTTTATCCACAAGGTATGTAGAAATTTATTCCCTATTATTAAGTGTTCATAATTTATTATTAAAATATAATTCTTACGAAAAATAAATAGCATAGAGTTTTATTTAGAATTCAATATGGGCACCAGCATTCACCACCAGCTTCTCAAGCCACCTGGAAAACGCATCAACTGATTTCACAAGGAACTTCTTTGTTTTACTAATGCGTCACCACTTATCAAGTCTAATAAAAAAAATTTTTTTTAAAAACACTTGAGGATTAGGGTTAATGAGACTGGTAGATTGAGAATGATGATGAAGACTATGAGAGGATTGAAAATCTCGACATACCATCGACTTAAACCCTAAAGAATCGCTATCAAACGTGTCTCATCCAGTAGAGCAGAACCAACGATCCATCTCATGAGACAGTCTCGAGTAAGTCTTCACAAAAGATCTCTCCAAAGAAGTCTCGATAAAAATATCGAGACAGTAAACAATATTTCTCCGTTAACCTATTATTTTATCAATTTTTTATTTTTTTATCTCCCTAACCTATTATTTTACCAATTTTTAATTTTTTTTTTATCTCCCTAACCTATTATTTTATCAATTTTTAATTTTTTTTTTATCTCCCTAACCTATTATTTTATCAATTTTTTATTTTTTTATCTCCCTAACCTATTATTTTACCAATTTTTAATTTTTTTTTAATCTCCCTAACCTATTATTTTATCAATTTTTTATTTTTTTTATCTCCCTCCTACAGTGGTAAGATTTGACACAAGGTCGGAAAGTGGGATTGAAAAGCCAGCGCCCTAGAGGAAGAGCACTCTGGCCTACAAAAAATGCCTGAGCAGGCCGTTTGCATTCCCGGTAGGGGGCATCTCAGACAAAGCCTGGGAGGGTGGACCATCTAGAACTGCACAGGACAATCCTTAAGACCGGCAGAATCAAGGTTCGAAGGCCAAGACAGTACCTGTCTACGGGGTGTAGCATCTATTGGAAAAGATACTACACTTTGATCTCAGCCAAAAAGCCGAGAATCAATTTTTTTAACAGCAGACAAAATACATTTTCAGGATAAAAATAATTTACTAAAACATGGATGGATAATAAACATGGAAAGAGATAAGTGTGTAAGTTAATTCTCTTTTATAAGAAATGCCAAACTGGACTGTTTATGCTGAGAAAATGGCTAAAAACAGTAACATTTTCTTTAAATTTAACTTACGATACCTCGGCTATTTTTCAGGTTATATGAAATTAGGATGTAAATAAAATTTAACTTACGATACCTCGGTTATTTTTCAGGTTATATGAAATTAGGATGTAAATAAAATTTAACTTACGATACCTCGGCTATTTTTCAGGTTATATCAAAGTAGTATGAAAATAAAATTTAACTTACGATACCTCGGCTATTTTTCAGGTTATATGAAATAAGGATGTAAATAAAATTTAACTTACGATACCTCGGCTATTTTTCAGGTTATATCAAAGTAGTATGTAAATAAAATTTAACTTACGATACCTCGGCTATTTTTCAGGTTATATGAAATAAGGATGTAAATAAAATTTAACTTACGATACCTCGGCTATTTTTCAGGTTATATGAAATAAGGATGTAAATAAAATTTAACTTATGATACCTCGGCTATTTTTCAGGTTATATCAAAGTAGTATGTAAATAAAATTTAACTTACGATACCTCGGCTATTTTTCAGGTTATATGAAATTAGTATGTAAATAAAATTTAACTTACGATACCTTGGCTATTTTTCAGGTTATATGAAATTAGGATGTAAATAAAATTTAACTTACGATACCTCGGCTATTTTTCAGGTTATATGAAATTAGGATGTAAATAAAATTTAACTTACGATACCTCGGCTATTTTTCAGGTTATATGAAATTAGGATGTAAATAAAATTTAACTTACGATACCTCGGCTATTTTTCAGGTTATATGAAATTAGTATGTAAATAAAATTTAATTTACGATACCTCGGCTATTTTTCAGGTTATATGAAATTAGGATGTAAATAAAATTAAACTTACGATACCTCGGCTATATGAAATTAGGACGTAAATAAAATTAAACTTACCATACCTCGGCTATATGAAATTAGGATGTAAATAAAATTTTACTTACGATACCTCGGCTATTTTCCAGGTTATATGAAATTAGTATGTAAATAAAATTTAACTTACAATACCCTGGTTATTTTTCAGGTTATATGAAATTAGGATGTAAATAAAATTTAATCTTTCCTCTTCATCTACTACTTAAGTTGCCCTTGTATTTAGTATCATACAAAACACAATGTCCGACTAATTTTGAACGGCCATAACTCAGGTACTAATTGAGATACCAAAATAATTCTAGTATTTTTTTTTATATCTGCCACACTTATATATGCATACCTAAAAAGTATTTTGGTATATTGAAAAATAAATTCCGTTTGGGATACCTACTCTTATATTTAATCAGGAATGCAAGTAGGCAATGGCAAAATAAGCTGAAATCAAGATGAATTTTTCAAACTGGAAGGGTTCACGGCACTCCTATGTGTGGAGAGCGATGTGCAAATAAACTTTTTTCCGAAACAACTCCAATCGGTTCGACTAAGAAAATCAAAATTAAGAGAAGTCACTGAGTTCACGTGTTAGGTAAATGAAACAAGTCATTTAACTCCCCTACCCCCATCATGAATCGTTTGAAATCACGGCAAAATTAACATTTTCAGTTTTCAGAGAGAACTGTCATAAGAGGGAAAAGGAAGGCACGACAAGGAAAGAGGAAGAGAGAAAAAACAGGAAAAGAGAAAGAAAGATAAAGCAAGAGAGAGAAGAAGAAAAAGGGAGAGAGAAAGAGAAATAAAATCTAGCCAAATAACAATGAAAAAATAAAGAGATACAGGTTGGCACACAGACAGCTGAAACAAATTGGCTTCTAAAAGTAAGCTATCTTTGGCCAGGTCTTTCTTTATCTCTCACGTCTACTTTTATCACTTCCTCCCATGTTTTCCATGGCCTTCCCCTACCAACTGACCCTTCTACCTCAACTGTTCTACATCTACTAACCGGAGTACACTCATTTATTCTTTCAACGTGGCCATACCATCAGTCTCCTCTTTTGTACACATTTCCCTATACTGTCCAGATTTAATCTTCCTCTGAGGTCATCAGAAACTTAACCTGTCTTTTAAACTCATATTACGCATCCATTGTATTCTCATATCATTTCTCTCAATGCAATGCATGTCTTCAACCCTCACTGGACAGCTTTCACTTCCATACATCATCACACTGCATACACATGCCTGATAGACTCTTCCCTTGGTAGACAGTAACACTCAACTGGTTAGTAATGGTAGAAAGTCCCTGAACTTACTCCTCCATCCACTCCTAACGTTGTAAAAAAAAACAAAAAAAAAAAAACAAGCCGAGCATGCGTGGTTCCCCTCTGTATGTGACTCGATGTGGCGAGTGTAAAATGCAATAAATTTGGGCAATTTGGGGCATTTTTGACCCCCCCCCCCTTTGGCCTCCTGGGGGCGCGAACCAGAATTTTTATGAGGTCAAGGATGCTCATTTTATATCCAGAACAATTGCCTCCACATTTTGGCCAAGTTTCAGAAAAATTGAATGGATGGGTCAAACGTTATGGGAGAAAAAGGTCATTTTTTGCCATTTTAGGGGCTTTTGATCCCCTGGAAGCGTGAACCAGATTTTTTCCAAGGTCAGCGATACTTATTTTCTATTAGGAACAAATGCCTCCATATTTTGGCCAGTGTGTAATATAATTTAACTCGCAGGAAGACTCGACGTTGCTCGGGATTGAATGAGGATCACTATGTACTTTTTCACCATGCTCATAACACCATATTACTTTCTTTGTTTTTACTACCCCCTCCTTCCGTTTCAAAGCTAATATAGTCAGAAGATGAAATGTTAGAAAATTTGGAATTAGTGTCTTATACATATGGATTAAATTTCATAAAAATTAAATATATGTATTTGAAGTTTTAAGGGGGCTCTGTTCCAATGGTCATTTAGAGATGGGGGGATGGCATGTAGATATTCGGCACATAGAGGGCAATGTAGAGATTCAAGAACACTTCCATTGTCTTCAACGAATTTCATAAAAATAGGATATATTTGAAGTTTTAAGGGGGGGGGGTATGTAACAGAGAATTAATAAAATAAAAACTGAGTTCAAACGGGACGTCGAATTGTCTTTTTTGGTCTTTTCACTACCAACAGTCCAAACACGCACGAGAACGACGCAACGTTTACAATCAAATTTTTCGTCCAGAATTTGATTACTTTTTTTTCTCTTTGCACTCAACGTAGTCACAACGTCAACCTTTATCACTCTTCCCCCCCAGAACAAAGTGTCTAAGCTTTTAATCACGACGAGAATTAGCCCATGCAAAACAAGGCTCATTTGCATATGTGAAGTCTCGTCGCGTGACAAAAACACACATTTCTATTTGGTGACTAGAACACTCTGGGTTCAATCCCAGATGGACAATGCACGGTGCAACCCTCACTCTTTTTCCTTCTAGACCTGCATGATTGCTGCTATGGCCTTAGGGGGTGCACTTGAAGATTTGAGAACACATATATAGTCGTCCACGGTTAATTTTACATAAGAATTCACTTTTAGATTTTATGTAGATTCTCTAACCTTTCTTTCTATAGGGAAAATAAAAAGTATAACTAAACAATCTGCTTAATATTGTAATATGAAATGTGCGACTTCGTTTAGAGACAAAATCAAAATAACAATCATTCCGTTCAGGTTGAGGTTCAGAATTCAAATTATGCCATTAAAAATGATTCCTGGCAAAGGAATATCCAACATACGTCCAATTACAAATTATGCCATTAAAAATGATTCCTGGCAAAGGAATATCCAACATACGTCCAATTTAAATTATGCCATTAAAAATGATTCCTGGCAAAGGAATATCCAACATACATTCAATTTAAATTATGCCATTAAAAATGATTCCTGGCAAAGGAATATCCAACATACATTTAATTTAAATTATGCCATTAAAAATGATTCCTGGCAAAGGAATATCCAACATACATTCAATTTAAATTATGCCATTAAAAATGATTCCTGGCAAAGGAATATCCAACATACATTCAATTTAAATTATGCCATTAAAAATGATTCCTGGCAAAGGAATATCCAACATACATTCAATTTAAATTATGCCATTAAAAATGATTCCTGGCAAAGGAATATCCAACATACATTCAATTTAAATTATGCCATTAAAAATGATTCCTGGCAAAGGAATATCCAACATACATTCAATTTAAATTATGCCATTAAAAATGATTCCTGGCAAAGGAATATCCAACATACATTCAATTTAAATTATGCCATTAAAAATGATTCCTGGCAAAAGAATATCCAACATACATTCAATTTAAATTATGCCATTAAAAATGATTCCTGGCAAAGGAATATCCAACATACATTCAATTTAAATTATGCCATTAAAAATGATTCCTGCAAAGGAATATCCAACATACATTCAATTTAAATTATGCCATTAAAAATGATTCCTGGCAAAGGAATATCCAACATACATTCAATTTAAATATTATTCTAAATTTTAGCTAGAAAGACAGATAATTATCATAGTAAGGATCAAAAGGTCTAACGAAATAATCTTACCACTTTCTTCCAGATCGTCATTAACTCATTTATTCGTAATAATGTTACATCTTGGTATCTGGTGAGGAAATTCAAGATTTGACAGATATCAGGTAGCTGAAAGAGAAAAAAATAAAATCTAGAACAAGTCAGATATGTATGTATAGTAGATTTAAATAATATTTAAATAATATGTATAGTAGATTTAAATAATATTTAAATAATATGTATAGTAGATTTAAATAATATTTAAATAATATGTATAGTAGATTTAAATAATATTTAAATAATATGTATAGTAGATTCAAATAATATTTAAATAATATGTATAGTAGATTCAAATAATATTTAAATAATATGTATAGTAGATTTAAATAATATTTAAATAATATGTATAGTAGATTTAAATAATATTTAAATAATATGTATAGTAGATTTAAATAATATTTAAATAATATGTATAGTAGATTTAAATAATATTTAAATAATATGTATAGTAGATTTAAATAATATTTAAATAATATGTATAGTAGATTTAAATAATATTTAAATAATATGTATAGTAGATTTAAATAATATTTAAATAATATGTATAGTAGATTTAAATAATATTTAAATAATATGTATAGTAGATTTAAATAATATTTAAATAATATGTATAGTAGATTTAAATAATATTTAAATAATATGTATAGTAGATTTAAATAATATTTAAATAATATGTATAGTAGATTTAAATAATACTTAAATAATATGTATAGTAGATTTAAATAATATTTAAATAATATGTATAGTAGATTTAAATAATATTTAAATAATATGTATAGTAGATTTAAATAATATTTAAATAATATGTATAGTAGATTTAAATGATATTTAAATAATATGTATAGTAGATTTAAATAATACTTAAATAATATGTATAGTAGATTTAAATAATATTTAAATAATATGTATAGTAGATTTAAATAATATTTAAATAATATGTATAGTAGATTTAAATAATATTTAAATAATATGTATAGTAGATTTAAATAATATTTAAATAATATGTATAGTAGATTTAAATAATATTTAAATAATATGTATAGTAGATTTAAATAATATTTAAATAATATGTATAGTAGATTTAAATAATCGAGCTGAAAAAGAAAAACCCCATGGTGGTTGGATACAATGCATCTACAATCGAAGCACCACATTTTCAGATTAGAATTTTTTTTTAATTATTTGTTCTCATTCTGGCAAGGCTTCAAGTCTGGCAAGGCTTCAAGTCTGGCAAGGCTTCAAGTCTGGCAAGGCTTCAATTTATTTATCAAGATAAAATATACATTTCCAAATTGAATATTGAAAAATATAAATTGTGTTTAGGATAAATTAATAAATTGACTTTTCATTTAAAGAATAGTAAAATATTACAAAGAAACTTCATTTTCTCACATAGGAAAATATATGAACGGTCGCGTATTTTTAATAGATATTTATTTTTTTATTGACGTGTTTTTTTGTTGTTTTTTTTTGCTTAAAAAAATAAAAAAGATAAATAAAATTTGATAGAGGATGCTTGTCCATGAAAAGTTTTTAATATAAAAAAAAAGAAATAAGTTTTAGTGGCTATTTAAAATAGCAACAACTAAAAAAGAATTCTCCAGGCTGGAATTGCGGCCTGTCATGTATCGGCTTTGCATATGGGTTTTTATTGATTGCATTGGGGCCGTAATGTATTCTTTCTTAAGCACTAATACCTGTTTTTCTCCCTTTGTATATAAAATTGTGTACCACCTTACTTTTTATTACATTTTTATTCAGCTTTTACGAGCATGCTTTCTCAAACCTTAACAGGCTTTGCCTCTAGGTTACATCTTCTGATAGTAGTCGCATAGACTCTCAGAAACACTCAACACAAATTAAGTAACATTTACTTTTCATTGCTCATGCACAGTTCTCTATCTCAGACCCTGGCAACATGTGCATTTCTTATTGTAATTGGGACATTAATGTATTCCTTCGGCCTCGGGAAAGATATACCCAGACACGTAGTTGCTATAAAAATGTAAAAGCTAGGATATAAAATATCCATCAGCTTTTCAGCATGTAGATTGATTGATTTGATTTTGCTTCATGGCTCATCAACAACTGTTGGGTCATTTACAGCCAAGAAGATTATATTTTTGAAGGTGTTTTTGAAGTGTGGAATTTTTTTTATATTATTCACAAAGTGTGATTGATTTTGTTTGATTTCTATAGTGTTTGAGTTTTGTGAATAATTTTCGTTTCTTTTAGGATGTTTAAGCTATTGTGGGGGTCATTAGTGTTGTTTGCTTGGTAATAAGCTAATTGCCAGGTTTTCTTTTTTTTGCAAGACGGATGTGGGTTAATTTTAATGCAAATATATTGGTTCTTTGTTTCATTTTATGTTATATCAACCCCTTTTTTGAGCCGTTCAGTGCCAGACTCAGTCATCCCTAAAAATACCTCAATACTTCAAGATTTTAGTTTTACTGATAGTTTAAAATCAATAAATATTGATCATGCGATGGAAAATTTTGTTTTAAACAAAAACAAACAAAAAGTTTCTACCTATTCAGGCACAAATTTTTCCGATTCCAATTAATCGTTTCAACACTAATCAAAACACCTTACCTGTACATAATTCAATGATACAATAAAATATTTTCACATACGGTATATATACTCACAAAAAACCTTACTAAACACTCTCAAGGCTATAATTTTTTTGTATATTTATTTTTTAAACATTGTCTAATAAATTCATATTCAATATGATTCACTTATAATTTGATTCTGCTATTTTATTATATATATGATAACTTTAACATTTGCTATGAAGAAGAAAAAACTCCTATTCTTTCTAAATTAAAAAAAAAAAGATTCTTTTTTAATATTCATTAGTTTTTTTCTTCTGTCTTCAATAATAATAAAGGCTAAAAGCACAAAGTAACCATTTCATATTACTCAGTAATATAAAATTGTTTTATTTGACAAACTCTTTCATTATATTCATTTCATTAGATAACCAGTTTTTAATAGGGAATTCATTTTCATTTTTAGACTAAAACAAAATCAAATTCCTCGACTTTGAATATCTTAAAGATCATATCAATTAACCTTTGTTGTTTTTTTTTTCCTAATTAATAAAATTTTACTATGTTCATGCACAGTAAATTTCCTCAACATTGGAATATATCAAATGACACTACGACAATCATCTTTTTGTTGTTTTCCTCCACATTACTAAAATGTCAAATGAAAATTATTTCTTTGTTTTCTGTAAAGACTATAGCCTAAGTAATTGCTAGGGGGTTGCTAGTTTAGAATAAAATCAATAACTTTCTACAAATGCGTAAAAGCCAAACTCATACAAAAAAAGTAAGAAATAAACAGCTTACCAATATATCACTTCTGATAAAAGAGAAAAACACACAGTAAAGTGCATGCAGTTTTTGTACGCTGTCCAGGTAAGGACGTATGATGACAATCCAACGGATTAGAATGCTCTGAATAATAAAAATGAAAAAAACATGAATGAGAAGGAATCGTAAAATAATTACATGTGCAAAATTTATTGTAAGCAATTATGCAAAGTAGGTGACTCAAATAGATTTATGAAGTAACAGTTTTATTTCTATTGTGTCGTTGCTGGTTATAAGATAGACTAAATTAGACATGAACAAAAAATTTATTTACTGAATATTTATGGAATACGGAAAAGAGAGAGAGGGGGAGATATATAAATAGGAAATGGAAGAAGATATATGGAGGAAAAAAAACGACAAAGAAAAAAAGATGAGATAAAATGATGAAAAGAAAAAGGAAAAAGAAAGTTAAGAGGAAAAATGAAAAAAGTTAAAGAAAGAATGAAAAGAAAAAGAAAAAAAAAAGTTAAAAAAGAATGAAGAAAAGAAAAACGGAAAAAGTTTTTAAAAAACGAAGAAAAGAAAAAGGAAAAAAGAATGAAAAGAAAAAAAGGGAAAAAGTTTTTTTTTAAAAATGAAGAAAAGAAAAAAGGAAAAAAAAGAAAAAAGTTTTTAAAAAAAAATGAAGAAAAGAAAAAAATTGAAAAAGTTTTTTTTTTTAAAATGAAGAAAAGAAAAAGAAATAAGAAAAAAAAAGTAAAAGAGAAAGGAAAAAGAAAAAACAGAAAAGGGAAAAAATGTTAAAAATTTACTCAAAAAAAATAAATAATAAATAAATTTAAAAAATAAATAATAAATAAATAAATAAAAAAATAAATTTAAAAAAAAAATAAATAAAAATAATAAATAAATAAATTTTTTAAAAAGTAAATAAATATAATCATTTCTTATTAACAGCAAAAGTCATCAAACAATTAAGCAAGTTAATAAAGCAATTCTCACATTATGTGTATTTTTGTTAATTGAAGAAAATCACACTTTGCTGACATTGTTTTACTCACAGCTAATCTTGGATTCAGCTTTTCCTGAGAGTTCATAGAAGTGATCCAAGAGATAACTTTGACGACAGCTACTTCGGGGACAACAGTTCTGGGTATAAGGCAGCGGACAATATGATTGCTGAATATGTAACCTAGACATCAAAAACAAAAACAAGAAAAATCAGTAACGGTTACTTTCGAGGTTGGGAATTTTCAAGAAAATGATTTGGGTGGCTCTTTGATTTTACAGAATGTGAACAAGATGGTAGCGAAACATGGACACTTAATAATGCACTGATAGAAAAGCTAAGAGCGGCATAATTCAAAATGGAATGGATTATGCTCGGCATCAGTTAACGTGAAAGAAAAGGAAACACCTGGATCAGACAGCAAACTGGAGTAAATGACATCATCACTACCATACGAACGGCAAAAAATAGATTGGCGGGTCACCTTTCGATATATACAGACAACAGGTGGACATATAGAGCGACAGAATGGAGTCCGAAGCAATGGAAAAGACATAAAGGAAAGCTAAAAACCTGGTGGAGAGACGACCTCGACAGCCAACTGGGTCCTACTTGGCCACGCCTAGTCAGGGACAAAACAAGATGGAAGGAAAGTGATCAAAAACCCTAATGATGATGATGATGACGACTATGATGATGACCCACAGTCGGGTCATTTCATGCCGAAACTGTAAATGTTTTGTATACGACTTATTTGTAGATTCATTCATTTTGCAAGCGTCATATATTTTGTAAACAACTAGTCTATAAATGATAACCCATAGATGGTGGCCCTGACAGGTCAGTGTCAGAACGGACCTAGGAGTAGTGGTAACTATGGGGTGATTCCACACTTTCCGAAGCTGCCAAACTTGATGCAGTTTGGATTCATACACAGGATGGTTGGAAGGAGGGAGATTCAGTAGTTGATAGGGTTGGGAAATAGAGTAAGAAGAGAAAAAAAAGGGTAGAAAAGACAGAAGAATGGATTTCAGGATCATGGGATGGGGTAAAAGAAAACACCTTTCCCAAATGTGTCATGCCCAGAAAAGATTCTATCACTTCTGGTCGAAAAGAACCTGGAATTAGTTGCAACTAAACAGAGATAATTTCACACTACCCGATGTTCCCGAATTGAACTGCCTAGATTTGTTTTTTAAAGGACAGAAATTGAAGAAAAAAAAAAAAAGAAAAAAAAAATTAATATATTTTGGAAGTATATTAATTCAGATTCTGAAGTAAATGAAAGTAACCTCATACTTTTCAACCACACCCAATTCTCAATAAAAGTCGGAATGTGTTTAGTTTTGAGGACTTCATTTTACTTATGTCAAGTATAACTAGTAAGCAAATTAGGATTTTATAAGCCAAATAATTGTATTAATTCTACCTCAAATATCTGTGAGGATAACGGCGTGCGTCACTTCCTGTCACCACCCTCCATCCCGAGACAATGAATGTCATGATCTTAATTTAGAGACCTTGTCACCTGTTGTGGAGAGTTCGATTCACCGCCAAAACGCCTACATCAACCACCCAAGCGATTGGCCATATGCCCTGACGGAAACGAAGAGATTTCGCCAGAATCTTCTTGCCACCAGGTCAGTTGTGGCTGATTAAAAAAAAGAAAAAGAAAAGATAGGGAAGAGAAAGAGATAATGCCTTTACCTGTCTCGAGTCTCATATTCAGTTGAACATAGAAAGAAATATCGCTGCCAAATATGATTTCTATATGATATGGATTTTAATTGTATTTTGGATATCTTATCATTGCCGAGAACAATTGGATTCTAAAACTAAAACAAACTCTGTCCAATCACCAAAAAAACTGTTTCTATAAATTACATTTTTATCCTTCCATCGGATATTATGCTTCTGATACCCGGCATTATGATTGTATAGCATCAACCCTTGATTCAGAACTCAACTACTCCCTTGTGCTCGATATTTGCCAGACGTATATTTTTACTCATATTGACTCTTATTGAAGGAATAGTGTTTCTCTGATTGTTGAACTCTTACACCTTGTGGAGTGCTCCTTGTGCCACGCATCACCATTCTGTAAGTTACACCCCATTTTCTCGCATATCTCGTCTTAATACGATTCACTATAATCTTTGCTCGTCGTTAGATAGTAATAGCTAGATTACCTTTCCCTCATCTTTCTTCTTTTTTTTTACTTATTCTTTGCATGTTTATTTATTTGATGTAGATAAATATTTGTTATTAAATCATAACTTGGTTGTTTTGTGTTGTCTCTTGCTTGTTCGTCTTGTTCTTTATCTCTATACTTGGTGTCTTGAACTGGAGATTTCCCCCCCCCCCGTATCACGTATATGCTGCTGCAGTCCCAACGAAGGCTGAGTGTGACACTCACCACAGTAAACAATGCTAGTCCAACTAAGGAAAGAGAGAGCTCGATCCATGTTGACCCAATGTCAGACTGCTTTTTCCAGCTTTTTAGTAGACTTTAACAAAAATCACCAACTTGTCACTCTTGCCTTTAGTTCCAAAATATAGAAGATAGAATTATCCAAATACTACTCCATTCTTACGATATGTACAGAAAACTGATTATATAATGATCATTTTTTTATTTATTTATTTTTTCAAAGAAATCTCAGATTTTGTCATTTATTTTGCTTGCTTAAATTTTAGCGATTTATGAAGATTTAAGAAGTGCAAATATGACAGCCATTTTGATTTATTCAAAGGGGGATAAGTGTAATCCATTTACAGTTACCGCTCTTTGAATAATCCCAAAATGGTTGTTATATTTACACTTCCTCTTCGTAAATCGCTAAAATTTAATTTTTTTTTTAATTAAAAACAAAACTACTTCATTAATTTACGTGCTTTTTGGTATAGGATATATTCAGCCCGTGACAGGTACGTACATCAAACAGATATTCCTCAGCATGTTTTTTTTTTCCAAAAGTATCCGCTAAACTTGAAATGCACTAAATAAAGTCTAGAATTTTGGGTGTTATCTCCCTTAGCTCCCTTGAATATGACCAATAATGCCGTCGACATATCAACATTATCCGTTTATCAATAAAATTTGATTTTCTTTTATAAAATAAAAACTACTTGATTAATTTATGTGATTTTTGGTATACGATTTATTCATTGCGTCACGGGTACGTAAATCACACAGATATTTCTCAGTTTTTCTCCCCCCCCCCCTACGTTTCGGTAATTCTGGATAAGCACCAAAAAAACTATACTACAATGTCATTTTTTTCCTAGGCAGTAATCTTGCGATCAATTGTCGTCCGCACACTGTAGATGCATTTCTCTACCTTTTACCTTTCCCATAATTAAAATAAAAGCCGTTACCATAACGTTGACTTCCTGCCACATCGATGAGACGTACAATGTCCTCTGGAATAATACCAATGTCCTCTGCACATGCCTGGACGGTTTGAAGAACGGAACGAAATTGTTGTCGGGGTTGACCTTTGGTTCTTTCTATAAAAAAATACAAGAGAAAACCATATTAATGGTAAATTGATGTTGACAAAAATTACGAACAACCAATAAACATCAACAATAATAACTTACGTTTCTTTTCTGTCATTGGTCAGTGAAGGAAAAGTCCTTCTAGACTGATGCCGTTTTTATTTTTGTTCCAATCCAGATTACCCCTTTTTGGGGAGACCTGGATTATCCCCACATTAAAAACTGATATGGTATCTCTAACTCTGCCCTCGTGGGAATGCAAGTAAATAGGAACAATAATAACTTACTAGCTAGACCTTTTTACAGTTCTAGGGGGGAGGGGGGTTGAGAGAGTCGGTTTTAGGGAGACATTTTCAGGGAGACATTTTAGAGAAATATTACATGGTAAACAAAGAAAACAATGAGTACAAAAAAGATGTTTTTTATATGTTTAAAATGGAAGTTTACATAGGAAAACATAGAATGTCTGTTCATATTTTGCCAGCACTTGCATAACAGGGGAGGGGGTCATTAGCTGAGATATCGATGAAGCCTGAAAAATCATCATCAAAACTTTCTCACTCAATTACACAAATTACATTTGATTGAAAGTTATTAATAAGAATTTGTTCATTTATTTTCATTGTAGAAAGTTCAGTGAGAAATGTTAGGAGTATTAAAATGAATAACTTTATAGATTTGTTTTCGGTCAGCAGACGACAGTGTGAAAGAGTTAATGTGTTGTATGTGCGTTAGGTATGCGTGTGTGAGTTGAGAAATGTATTATTTAGCTTTCCCCAGGCCAGATAAGGGGTGAGGGAAGCTGGTGCAATGAAGATGTTAGCTCTATTTTGGATTTTGACTCAGACTGTTTATTGAAGGAAAAATCTGACTTTTTATGCACTCTGGGTAGATCAAAACGACAAATTTGATAAATTCAGAAATGCATTTGATTGGCTCAAAACGGTTTTATTAATTCAGGCGAGTGTATGCGCAGAAATATATGTGCAGAAACTATTTTAAGCATTTTCATTTATGGGCATCGAAAGGTAAACTTCGCCACTACAAACCCGTGCAAATTATGCAAATTTTGAAATTAGTACAGCTTCTCAATAAAATCAAATTGACGATGGAAGTAGCTGGAATTTGCCGAAATTACAGAATTTCATAATTTATACTTTGATATATTTTTGTTAAATGTTAAATTATTTATTTGTTACTAGCAGTAGCTACCCGACGTTGCCCGGGATTGATTGTCATGTTAGTGTCAAATTTCTTTCGTTGCACATTTTTTAAGTTATACAGAAAAAGAACTGATATTTTAATTTAAAAATACGTTATGATTTCAATAATTTTCACCATAAAATTTAGGAGATAAATCTTTGCAGGCTAAAATATTTGTTATTCCCCTTGCATTATTTGAATCATTAGTTATCTCCCTTGCATTATTTGAGTCATTAGTTATCTCCCTTGCATTATTTGAATCAATATCTAAAATATAGTCGCCATTGTAAAAATCTTCTTAGACAGTAAACTGATGTGGAAAACATTTTGATATTGCAAATAACATGCTGAAAGGAAAAAGGAAAAGTCACTAAGCAAAAACCGATGTATCAGATGTGATGCTATTTAGGTCTAAATTCTAAAATCCAACTCAATTTTATTATATTATATAAATAATTATTTTTATTGGTGATTGCAGCGTTCGTTGTTTTTTTTTGCTTATTATTATTTCGATTGTCTCACTAACGAAAAATACGTCCTATAAAGTTAAGGGCGACTAATAATGCAATTCTCTGCATCTTAATCACTTAGGAAGTGAGACAATCGAAATAATAATAAGCAAAAAAACAACGAACGCTGCAATCACCAATAAAAATACATTAAATATTTAAGTGATAAAAATCGTACATATTTCTAGACAAGCGTCTTGGTCCAGTGGTAAAGACGCTGGACTATAGACATCAACAAAACTCCCTTTTAAAACTATGCATAATCATCTAAACAAACAAAAAAGCAGACATCCCCCCCACCCCACCCCCCAAAAAAATGTACAGGAGTTATCTTCCATAGAAGAAAATTGGTTATCTGCCTTAAAATGCTAAAATGCCCCAGAATAGGAGATTATTTTATATTAAATTTATATGCAAATACTCTAAATTCTAAAATAATTGTTCTTTTATTTTTTTTCTTCATTCTGCCAAGTTTTTCAGTGTTCACACACAATTGCCTAAAAAAGGGTAGAATCTCATATTTTGGAGTTGACCTACAATAATATCAAAGAAATCTTGCAATCTATTCATTTGAAGACAGTCCTAGTATTAGATTTCAGTTTATTGTACATAACATGTATTACAATTCATCTTTGAGTTCTCTAACTTTTTTTAAAAAAATGGATACATGGTATTCTCAAGATATTGCAGTATATCGATGTGCATTTACTGCAGATTACTTGGAAACTTAATTTCTGGAGATTTTCAGCGGCATATTCTGATTCCTTGTACAAAAATAGACTAATGTGACAATATGCATTGCTTAAGCTTGTGTTTTAACAAAGATATAACATTTTTACTGAAAAAGTAGTGCAAAAATGTGATGAAACCAAGGCGATTCATGATACTTAATAATGATTACAGAGAAAAGATTTAGTAAGAAATTTCTTAGTAATCGCCAGTTATTCACAACTATAAATATTATTAGGAAGCAGCTTACAATAATTGATTTATTTCCATCAAATCAAATGTAAAAAAGTACAAAAATATAAAAGAACTAAATTCACCATGAATTAGGCACATTTAGATATTTCAAAATTCATGAATCGATTTGTTTATATTGACTACTTAATTACAGAAACTATGATATAATACAATCAAAAATTAAATTCATTTTTTTTATGGAAATCGCTCAAGACAAGGCATGAAACCACTTGATGTAAGGAACTAACAAGAACAAATACAATTATTGCAAAGACAGGAGATGCCTATTGGCTTTAGTCTTGAAAAAACCAAGACTATAGGTAGGAGGAAAACAGCCATCAGGAAGAGAGTTCCATAAGCCTGCAGTTCTTAGAAAGAAGCTACTGGAATAGGAAGCTGTATTACAATGAAGTATCAAAACAGCAAATTGATGGAGACCACTAGACCAGCGAGCTGGAACAAAAGAAGCGGGGAATAGTTCTGAAGAACACATGCCATAATAGTATTTATAGAAAAGACTGAGACTCGCAACATCATGTCTGTGGGAGAGAGGGTGAAGAGAAGAAGAAAGGGTAGGATCAATCAAATTACAGATATGCTTCTGCACCTTATCAAGAACCCTCAAATGGGACAGAGATTCACCAGCCAAAATATGACAACAGTATTCCATACATGGTCTGATTGCATATTTGTAGAGATAGAGAATAGCCTCAGGTGTGAGAAAGTGTTTGGAGCGATAGAGAGAACCGACTTTACAAGAAGCAGAAAGAGCAATGGATCTAATGTATGAACTCCAACAAAGATTTGATGAAAGCGAAAGACCAAGAAGTTTCAGAGTCGATTTCTCCTCAAAATCCCAGGAAGAAAAAGGACACACCTACGATTGAAAGATGAAACAAGCCATTTTGTATCACAATTCACAACTGAACCCAGGTCAACTTCTAGATCAGCTGCATATTTCGACTGATCCGAGGGAGATGGATGAGAAGTCACACCAGAATAGAGAGTGGTATCATCAGCATAGATGTTAATTTTCTGAACAATATTCTCTGGAAGATCATTTATATAACGAAACAGTGTTGGGCTTAGAATAGAGCCCTGAGGAACACCAGCATTGACAGGAAAAGAGAATGAAGAGACCCCATCAAAAATTACTCGCAAGCTTCGATCAGAAAGAAAAGACCTACTAATGTCAAGAACCTCACCACCAATACCATAACCTTGAAGTTTGTGTAGGAGACCAGAATGCCACTGTCAAATGCTTTCGAAATGTCAAGCGCAATGGCTCTATCTTCTCCTGAATTATCCATAAACCGACAGATCAGCTCAGTTAAAAGATCGAAAATCACAAAAGCCATACTGAACATCACTAAAAAGGCCCAGACTTTCCAGAAAATGAACAAGCTTGCAGTTGACCAACCTTTCAAAAACCTTGCTAATAACGGAGGAGACTAACTGATCGGCAGCATTTTTAAAAATAAGGGACAACATAGGACTCCTTCCAACAAGAAAAGAAACAGGACTTAAACAAACACAGATTGAATAATTTAGATAGGATAGAAGAAAGTTCAGGAGCACAATGCTTGAGAACAACAACAAAAATTGAATCAGGATCGGAAGCCTTGGACTGGTCAACATCAGAAAGAACCCGAGCAAAATCAAAAACTTTAGGAATAAAATAATGTTTGGAGAAACAATTTTAATAAGTTTTACAAAATTTGTTATGTTTGTTACGTATACAATTTGTTTTTATAGAAGATGAAGAAAACGCTTATTTTTTCATACGATAATACACATTATATGCAGTCTTAATAATAAAATCAACTTACATTAACAAGAAGATAAAATCAATAAAACAAGCATTTTCTTTAGCTTCTTTAAAAACAAATCGTAACAAACATAACAAATTTTGTAAAACTTATCAAAATTGTTTCTCCAAAGATTATTTTGTTCATAAAGTACGTCTAAAAGCCTGTCTAAAAAGTATCCGCCCTTCGGCCAGAAAAAATATTTCAAATACCTGACAGGATTGGGACCCTAATCCTCTTTAAAGTAGACCCCTTGTGTGTGTACACACTTAGCTCACCAATCCATTCACTGCCGGAAACACCTCTTATTTTGAAATTGTGTTCATCTCTGCCGTCGTATTCCGCATTATCTCTTCTCTAGTCTGAAAATGGGAACTTTTCAGTGGTGTCTTCAATTTTTTAAACAACCAGAAGTCACAAGGAACCATGTCTGGAGAGTAGGGAGGTTGGCGAACGAATGGAATTCCATGTTTGGGCAAAAAATGTTGGATCAATTAGGATGAATGTGCGGAGGTGATGTCATGATGCAGTTGCCAGTTTATCGCCATCCACATGTCTGGTCTTTTGAGCCGAACTGCATCACGGAGAACATCTTGATAAAACTCTTTTGTAACCGTTTGTCCTTCCGGTGCGTATTCGTGATGCACAATTCCATGGATATCAAAGAAGACAGTCAGCATCACCTTGATTTTGCTTCGCACCTGAACGCTTTTTTGGGCCTTGAAGACTTGGGATGTTTCTATTGCGATGACTGTCCTTTTGTTTCTGGGGAGTACCCGTACACCCATGACTTATCTCCAGTTATCACGATGTTCAGAAACCCAGGATCAGTGTTGGCAGTTTCCAGAAGGTCCTGTGCAACTTGAAAACGGAAGTCCTTTTTTTCCTGCAACAACTATTTGGGCAGAAATTTCACAACCACTCTGTGCATGTTCAAATCATCACGCAAAATCTTCACTCACTCCGACCTCTTGGGTGATCCCCCATCACCAAATTTCGCACCCTCTCAACAACAGCGGCATTCCGAGCAGTTTGGAGCCTGCCAGAACACTGGTCACTCTCCAGTAATGTGCAGCCATTTTTGAATCGGTTGAACCACTCCTTAATTTGTGTTAAACCCATTGCATCTTCTCCAAACACCTGCTGAATATTACAAATTGTTTTGCTTTGAGAATCACCAAGCTTTTGATGCAGTACCTTTGCTCAACACGTTCAGTCATCTGACGAACACGTTGTGTAGCATCTCCCTCAATGACCAACAGGAAACGACTAACGTGCAGGAAGAAGGTGATAAAATTCACACATGTGCATGACAATGCCTTCTTTCACTGTGTAGAGTGGCACCGCCCTATTTCGCACGGAAAAAAGGTTGGATATTTTTTAGACAGGTCTTGTATTTGATTTTGTAAAATGTTGAATTTGCTTTCTGATTGTATTATATCATTATATTTTTTGTAATTGTGAATTTAGTTCTTGCATATTTTTGTACATTTTACATTTGATTTGATGGAAATAAATCAATTATTGTAAGCTGCTTCCGAATATGTATAGTTGTTAATTACTGGACATTACCAAGAAATTTCCGTGCTTCTATAATAAAAAACCGAAAAAAAGTTTTTCTTGTCTTTTAGTGTTGGAGAGGTAAATAAGGGGCAGGTAATTCTTCACAACAGCTCTAGCTTTTGAACAATATTTTCTAACCCTAACCCTTTTATGTCTAATCGACGTTCTCCTTGCACAGTAGCCATATGTGCAACGCCAATTAAAGCCATCAGTTTTGATTACTGATGGCACAAGTTGCATCTCATGGCCACAGTTGCAGGTTTCTGCACCAGAAATTAGTCTGTGTGCTTGCAAAAAATCAATTTGTTTTGCACTGTCTGATGTAAAATACAGTATATCTTCGAACTTGAAAGAGTTAAGATCCATGATCCTAATTTCAGAGAAAATCGTGCTTAAAATTCGTTGTAAGAGTTACCTGCCCCTTATTTACCTCTCCAACATTAAAAGACAAGAAAAACTTTTTTCGGCTTTTTATTATAGAAGCACCGAAATTTCTTACTAAAACTTTTCTTGGTAATTATTATATAGTGGTAATTTTTGTCTTCACATGTCCACCCCTAGTCGTAGACTCCAGTCGCATGTTTGCCAGGCCTGTATTATGGATCACCTTGGACGAAACGCATATGGTCTTAAAGAGATAAAAATATCCAACTGCGTGAGGCAGAAAAATAGTTGTAACTTCTTACAGTCAGATTTAGAATTTTTTTTTTAAGATTCTTTCTTAGATTATCAAGCTCTTTCTATATCTGCCATTATTGAGATATTTTAAGCAATTTCAATATTGTCATATGTATTGCTAGTTAAAAACTAATGCAATGGATAAAAGCACATGGAAATGATATATTTGCAAAGATTATTTTTTTGTCTTTTCAACCATATAAATATTTGACTAGAAATATGTGAGAAAGAAATTGCAAGTTGAACAGGTTATGTCACATCATAATGCTGGACTGGTTGGGATTGCTGTAATTATATATTCTGATAACAGAATAGATCAAATTAAACATGTAAGAACATTTTCTATATTTATATTTTCGATTTTTTTTTTTTTTTTTTTTTTAATTCGTTCTGGAATAAAAAAAATAAACAAAAATCGTCTCTTGTTTACAGCTGTATGACTATTGCTGCTGCAGCCAGTTTTCCAAACTTAATAAATGGAAGCAAACCCCCCCCCCCCTCCGAGTACTGTAATTAAAAATTGCTACTATCAACAGCAATTTTAGCCCATTTTTGGCCTATTTTTTGCCCATGTGCCCCAATTATTGGCCAATTTTCAGAAAATTTGATGGAAATTTATCCATGCACTTGTCCTGTACACTAAAAGTTAGCATTGGTGAAAATATAAGCCTTTTTAGCCCACTTATTCAGAAGTTATTGACAATCATTCCTTTTCACGTCAAATTTTAGCCCGACAAACGGCAAAATCACATAAAATGCCCCCATACCTCAAAAAAGACTTTTTTTTCAAAAATTCTTTTTTTCCCTATCTATTATCATCCTAATGAAGAGATTAAGCTAGGTGCAAATGGATTTTGAAGATAGACCCCTAGTACTGCGGCCCTCTATTAAAAGCGAAAACATACAATTATAATTTTAATGCATCAAAGAGTAAAAAGATTGGTTTATTTACTAGTTGGGGTACGAAAAAAGATTTTTTTTCAAAATGTTCGTTATGTTGAGGGCTTATTTTTAACACTACAAAAATGGAGTGGACGAGTTTATTTGGTACCCCGAAAAAGATTAAAAGCGATGCCTCTCCGTATTGGTTTCCAAATTTCGTGACGGAATTCCTCATAGAAGAGTGGTAAGAAACTTTCAAAAGAAGGGGGGGGGGGCGTTAAAAAACTTTTCGAAAATGGCTGTTTAATGGCGTTAAGAATTTTATCACTTTATTTGCTCAAAACTCTTCAAATATATCATGTAAATTATTATTTATCAATGCATGTGAAAGTATATTCATTTCCGAAGAAAATGGTGACATTTTGAGGACTTAAAGTGCTTTGGTTTTTTAAATATTTAATTTTTTAAATATTACCATTTTAGTAGAACCGCCTTGAAATCTGTTTATCCTAAGTGCTTTCTTATCAGTGGGTATTGGTATGTAAAGCCTTCTGGAAGGATTTGTAAAACCTTCTGGAAGGATTGGTAAAGAATAAAAACTTCAGTTTAAACCTCAGAGCAATATGCGTGCGTATCCTTTGCTACAAAGATTAATATGGCTGCAGAGGAGGAAGAAACTAAGCAACACACCATCATAACAACGCTTGTAACGAAGAAAGAGAGGCAAACAAATTCTACACACCGTTACAATTACGACGGAGATATGATATCACAACTAATTGAGCTGTTGTCAACGTGTCAACAACACGGCTGTCTACAATGCGCATTGTCTAAAGATATGCTGCGGTCAACAGATAAAGAAATTATCTCTGTGGTACAAGTTTTCAAGAACTCTGGCGAAAGAACTGACCATGAAAATTATCCACACATAAGTCTCCTCCCGGTTTTCGCTATCAATTTAATGAGATTCCACGTCCTCGAAAATGCTAAACTTCTTTCTGTACAGCAGACGATAATATAAGACAAAGAATACAAAAGAAAAAAAAATACATATATTTGAAAAAAAAAAAAAAAAAAAAAAAAAAAAAAAAAAAAAAAATGGACAAACCAACCATATCTAAAGAACTATAAATAAACTTTTTTTTTTAATTTTGTTCGTGGGCCAAATAAACCATTTTAATTTTTGTTTGTCTTTTTTTTTTACATAAATCAAAGAAGTAAATGCTATTTCTTTTACGATATTTAGGCAACTTTTTTTTTTTCTTTTTACATAAAACAAAGAAGTATGTTATTTTTCTTAGGATATTTAGGCAAGTTTTTTTTTTTGTATATTTTTTGGAGGGGGGGGGAATCATATATTTTCTCGTCGAGGGTCAGGGTTTACGGATACGTTTGCGGCCGGTTCGAAAGGTCTTCCTACCGCTAGTTTTGTTGTGCTGAGCGCAGATCATTTGGCAGCAACCTGATCGGTCAGCTCTGCTTCAGCCTCGTTTTCATCTCGGCAGTTCTCGAGCGCTTCCGCGACTTGCCCGATCGTTGCCGCCGAGCAGTCACGGAAATTAGGCGCTTCATCTGGAGTAGTACCAGCTTCTTTCCTTCTAGAAGATACTGCCAAGTCTGCTGCAAAGAAAGTAGGCTCCCTTTACCGGGCTAGAAAACTTCTCAAACCTGCCAGTATTCTATATCTCTACAAAGCCACCATCCGCTCATGCATGGAGTATTGTTGCCACATCTGGCCTGGTGCACCAAACATGAGTGTCTCCCTCTTCGGCAGAGTCGAAAAAAAAGAATTTCTAACCTAATAGGTCCCACACTGTCTATCAAGCTCTAGTCCCATCGCTGCGATGTTGCACCCCTGTGCTTGTTTTACGAGTACTTCAACAGAATGTGCTCCGACGAACTTGCTGCACTTGTGCCCCCTCAACGTAAATACCTCTGACAAACCCGACAAGCAGCAAAATCACACCCCTTCACTGACCCCAGAAGGCTTTCTTATTTAATAGATTATATTCTTGAACCGCTTGCCTTTGGAATTCCCTCCCTGCTCTCTCGACTGTACCAACATGCAGAAATTTAACTGTAATATGAAAAAAAATATCTCGCTAAAACAATGAGTTGCAGCGATCTGTAATTGACTGTTTTTTAATTCATTTCTTACAATAACATCTTTCAAGTCAGTGGTTAAGTTGAAAAGACAGTGCATTATGATTAGCGCACTCTGGCCTATAAAAAATTCTGGAGAAGCCCCGTCGGCATTCTCTGGTTGGGGCACCTCAGGCGATTAGCGATAAACTAACGCCTTCTCAAAGAGAAGGTAAAGCCTGGGAGGATGGACCTCCTGAGGCTATGACGAGAAATGAGTCACTTCAACTTACTAACATCGTATATATCCATTCAGTCACGCAAAAGTGATCAGTAAAAACGGCTACACGAATCCCCTTCAAGTATTTAGGAGAATTAAAAAAGCAAAATCTATTTCCATTTTTTTTTCTTTCTGCTTTCCATACCATTTTGTTACTTTTTTTAAAATTTCCTCTTTTCTTTCACTTATTTCTTTTTTAAATTCACCGATTCAAACGTTATTTTATATGAATATGATATTCCCGTAAACACTGGAAAAGATCATTTTTCCCCATCATTTTTGCCGGGAGGTGTACACTCATTTAATCATATTAAATAATGTTGAAAGTGTTGATATGCCAGTAAACGAACCATAACTGAATGGTCCCCAGATACGGTAATAAATTGCCTTGGACACCCTTAAGCAAGGTGTCCTCCCCTTACCCACCCTTTCTACCTCCCCACACACACTTTTGCCTATCCTATCCACTACTCAAGATCTTTCTATCCTCAACCATCCTGAGTATGACATAAAACTACATTTAGTGCCGATATACATGTATGCATTTGTACGGAGGATGGACATCAGGTGTAGGTTTGGTGAATTTTAGGAAGCATGAAGGTTTTAAAAGATGCAATGTCTCGGCAGCCAATACTGATGCAGGCAGTGTTTCATGCTTCAGAAATTCTGAGCATAAAAAATGTTTCCGAAAGTCAGCATTTGTAGGCATGTTCATGTGTGTTGGAAAACAGAGATCAAAAAAGTGTTCAGGGTTGTTGTCGTTGGCGAGATGGTTAATAATTTTGAGAAAGTTTACCGAGTCGTTTGCCAGACGTCAGAGCTTCGATGAATCCAAGCCCAAAGAAAGATGGCGTTCAAGTATAGCAGATGTCTGATGGAGGGTATTCGCTTGGTTGCACATCTCTGAACGGTTTTAATAGCGTCAATGTTCTGAACAGGATAGGAGTTCCAGACCGCTGATGTGAATTCTAAATGTGATGCGAGTGATCAATGGCAAAAAGATCTGAAATTGAGATCAATTTCCCACCAATTTCTTGATCTGAAGGGCCACACCCCCACAATTTCCCAACTTGTCCCACCCCCATGAATTAAAGTATGTCAAAATTAACATTTCCAGAGAGATGAGAAAGAGAAGACAAGCAGAGATTGAGAAAGGACGAGAAAGAGAGAAGAAAAAAGATAAAGTGAGAGAGAAAGAGAAAAAAAGAAAAAAGAGAAAGTGAGAGAGAAAGAGAAAAAAAGAAAAAAAAATAAAGTGAGAGAAAAAAAGAAAAAAGATAAAGTGAGAGAGAAAGAGAAAAAAAGAAAAAAGAGAAAGTGAGAGAGAAAGAGAAAAAAAGAAAAAAGATAAAGTGAGAGAGAAAGAGAAAAAAAGAAAAAAGATAAAGTGAGAGAGAAAGAGAAAAAAAAGAAAAAAGATAAAGTGAGAGAGAAAGAGAAAAAAAGAAAAAAGATAAAGTGAGAGAGAAAAAGAGAAAAAAAAAGGATAAAGTGAGAGAAAAAAGATAAAGTGAGAGAGAAAAAAAGAAAAAAGATAAAGTGAGAGAGAAAGAGAAAAAAAGAAAAAAGATAAAGTGAGAGAGAAAGAGAAAAAAAAAGAAAGATAAAGTGAGAGAGAAAAAAGATAAAGTGAGATAGAAAGAGAAAAGAAAAACAAGGAAAGATAAAGTGAGAGAGAAAAAAAGAAAAAAAAAGAAAGATAAAGTGAGAGAGAAAAAAGATAAAGAGAGAGGAAGAAAGAGAAATAAAATCGCGCCAAAGCAGAAATAATTTTATTTTAAATAGATTTAAGCCAAAATCCTGTTTTTTTTTCTGATTAAAACAAAAATCGGAATTCTACTTTTTCTGAATTACTAAATCGGAGATCTCGCATCCCTGTTGGATACAATTTTAAATAGATGGCTAGCGATGGACTAAGGAAGGCTGAATCGGCCGACTAATGTTTTAGTGCAAAAACCTTATTGAAACAGTCCTATCATTACTTTTCAGAAAGGAAAAAATATGATAAAAACCTGTATACAAAACAAATGTTATGTAACTAATTTAATGTGTTTTCTAACTAAAGTCTAAAAATCAGGAGTAACATAGATGTAAGAAAAGAGACACTGGGAGCAATGTACAGGTGTAAGGAAAAGGGAAAATTGGAACAACGTACAGATGTAATGGAAAAGGGAAAATTGGAACAACGTACAGGTGTAATGGAAAAGGGAAAATTGGAACAACGTACAGATGTAATGGAAAAGGGAAAATTGGAACAACGTACAGGTGTAATGGAAAAGGGAAAATTGGAACAACGTACAGATGTAATGGAAAAGGGAAAATTGGAACAACGTACAGGTGTAAGGAAAACAGAAAATTGGAACAACGTACAGGTGTCAGGAAAAGGGAAAATTGGAACAACGTACAGGTATGAGAAAAGGGGAAAATTGGAACAACGTACAGGTATAAGGAAAAGGGAAAATTGGAGCAACGTACAGGTGTAAGGAAAAGGGAAAATTGGAACAACGTACAGGTGTAAGGAAAAGGGAAAATTGGAACAACGTACAGGTGTAAGGAAAACAGAAAATTGGAACAACGTACAGGTGTCAGGAAAAGGGAAAATTGGAACAACGTACAGATGTAATGGAAAAGGGAAAATTGGAACAACGTACAGGTGTAAGGAAAACAGAAAATTGGAACAACGTACAGGTGTCAGGAAAAGGGAAAATTGGAACAACGTACAGGTATGAGAAAAGGGGAAAATTGGAACAACGTACAGGTATAAGGAAAAGGGAAAATTGGAGCAACGTACAGGTGTAAGGAAAAGGGAAAATTGGAACAACGTACAGGTGTAAGGAAAAGGGAAAATTGGAACAACGTACAGGTGTAAGGAAAACAGAAAATTGGAACAACGTACAGGTGTCAGGAAAAGGGAAAATTGGAACAACGTACAGATGTAATGGAAAAGGGAAAATTGGAACAACGTACAGGTGTAAGGAAAACAGAAAATTGGAACAACGTACAGGTGTCAGGAAAAGGGAAAATTGGAACAACGTACAGGTATGAGAAAAGGGGAAAATTGGAACAACGTACAGGTATAAGGAAAAGGGAAAATTGGAGCAACGTACAGGTGTAAGGAAAAGGGAAAATTGGAACAACGTACAGGTGTAAGGAAAAGGGAAAATTGGAACAACGTACAGGTATAAGAAAAGGGAAAATTGGAACAACGTACAGGTGTAAGGAAAAGGGAAAATTGGAACAACGTACAGGTGTAAGGAAAAGGGAAAATTGGAACAACGTACAGGTGTAAGGAAAAGGGAAAATTGGAACAACGTACAGGTATAAGGAAAAGGGAAAATTGGAACAACGTACAGGTGTAAGAACCAGGGAAATTTGGAACAACGTACATGGGTAAGAAACAGGGAAATTTGGAACAACGTACAGGTGTAAGAAACAGGGAAAATTAGAACAACGTACAAGTGTAAGGAAAAGGGAAAATTGGATCAACGTACAGGTGTAAGGAAAAGGGAAAATTGGAACAACGTACAGGTGTAAGGAAAAGGGAAAATTAGAACAACGTACAGGTGTAAGGAAAAGGGAAAATTGGAACAACGTACAGGTATGAGAAAAGGGGAAAATTGGAACAACGTACAGGTATAAGGAAAAGGGAAAATTGGAGCAACGTACAGGTGTAAGGAAAAGGGAAAATTGGAACAACGTACAGGTGTAAGGAAAAGGGAAAATTGGAACAACGTACAGGTGTAAGGAAAAGGGAAAATTGGAACAACGTACAGGTGTAAGGAAAAGGGAAAATTGGAACAACGTACAGGTATAAGAAAAGGGAAAATTGGAACAACGTACAGGTGTAAGGAAAAGGGAAAATTGGAACAACGTACAGGTGTAAGGAAAAGGGAAAATTGGAACAACGTACAGGTATAAGGAAAAGGGAAAATTGGAACAACGTACAGGTATAAGGAAAAGGGAAAATTGGAACAACGTACAGGTGTAAGAACCAGGGAAATTTGGAACAACGTACATGGGTAAGAAACAGGGAAATTTGGAACAACGTACAGGTGTAAGAAACAGGGAAAATTAGAACAACGTACAAGTGTAAGGAAAAGGGAAAATTGGATCAACGTACAGGTGTAAGGAAAAGGGAAAATTGGAACGTACACGTGTAAGGAAAAGGGAAAATTAGAACAACGTACAGGTATAAGAAAAGGGGAAAATTGGAGCAACGTACAGGTATAAGAAAAGGGGAAAATTGGAGCAACGTACAGGTGTAAGGAAAAGGGAAAATTAGAACAACGTACAGGTATAAGAAAAGGGAAAATTGGAGCAACGTACAGGTGTAAGGAAAGGGAAAATTAGAACAACGTACAGGTATAAGAAAAGGGGAAAATTGGAGCAACGTACAGGTATAAGAAAAGGGAAAATTGGAACAACGTACAGGTATAAGAAAAGGGGAAAATTGGAGCAACGTACAGGTGTAAGGAAAAGGGAAAATTAGAACAACGTACAGGTGTAAGGAAAAGGGAAAATTAGAACAACGTACAGGTATAAGAAAAGGGGAAAATTAGAACAACGTACAGGTGTAAGAAAAGGGGAAAATTGGAGCAACGTACAGGTATAAGAAAAGGGGAAAATTGGAACAACGTACAGGTGTAAGGAAAAGGGAAAATTGGAACAACGTACAGGTGTAAGGAAAAGGGAAAATTGGAACAACGTACAGGTATAAGAAAAGGGGAAAATTGGAGCAACGTACAGGTATAAGAAAAGGGGAAAATTGGAGCAACGTACAGGTGTAAGGAAAAGGGAAAATTGGAGCAACGTACAGGTGTAAGGAAAAGGGAAAATTGGAGCAACGTACAGGTGTAAGGAAAAGGGAAAATTGGAGCAACGTACAGGTATAAGAAAAGGGAAAATTGGAACAACGTACAGGTGTAAGGAAAGGGAAAATTGGAGCAACGTACAGGTGTAAGGAAAAGGGAAAATTGGAGCAACGTACAGGTGTAAGGAAAAGGGAAAATTGGAACAACGTACAGGTGTAAGGAAAAGGGAAAATTGGAACAACGTACAGGTATAAGGAAAAGGGGAAAATTGGAACAACGTACAGGTGTAAGGAAAGGGAAAATTGGAGCAACGTACAGGTGTAAGGAAAAGGGAAAATTGGAGCAACGTACAGGTGTAAGGAAAAGGGAAAATTGGAGCAACGTACAGGTGTAAGGAAAGGGAAAATTGGAACAACGTGCAGGTGTTAATTTCCCACCACAATGGCAATGATAGCAACCATCATACAGCAGCTAGTTCCTCCAAACTTTTGGTTTCCAGAATCTTAGACATGAAAGTTCAAAATGTAATGTGTCAGTTATATAGCTAGTCACTTTCAAAGTGGAACCCGGTTTCAGATCAAAGCAAGGCTGGGTTACTGGTGAGTGTGTATGATGTTGAAAAATTTGAAACAAGCGATGACACCAGGACATCACTGAGGACTCGACTGAAAACTTCTTTAAGATATACTTTTCAATAGCAAAACAAAATCTTTGTAACTTGAAGATGAATTGCCTCGTATCCAATATTAACAGCTTATTTCTTTATGCTCTGATAAACATGAAGTCTGGGAAAACGAAGCTTGGGAAAATGTTTCCAGCAGACGCAATCCATTTCACAAGACGTGACTCACAATAAGACAATTATCCACAGGTCAGCAGTTTTTTTTTCTCATAATAAATTTTTTTTTTTTTTTTTTTTTAAATCCAGGTAGGTTTAGCTAACAAATACATAAATATTTTTTTTAAAGTTAAATTCTTAGGTGTCATATGTCTGACCATCCGTCTTGTCATGTTTATACAATATGGTTGGGCTGGATGCTAATTTTAGTTTTGATATCTATTTTTCATTTTCCTTCTTTTGAACCTGGCCTTTTTTATGTTTTTTTTTAGTATGTTTTTCTATCTAAGAAGCAGGGTTGCAGAGTCTGAATTTATCGCAATCCTAGGAGTAAGGGGTCACAATTTATCAGATCCTAGGAGTCAGGGGGTCAACATTTAACCGGGATCCTAGGAGTCACAATTTATAGAGATCCTAGGAGTAAGGGATCACAATTTATCAGATCCTAGGAGTCAGGGGTCACAATTTATCTGGATCCGAGGAGTCAGGGGTCACAATTTATCACAATCCTAGGAGTCTGGGGTCACAATTTATCACAGGGGTCACAATTTATCACAATCCTAGGAGTCGGGGGTCGCAATTTATCAGGATCCTAGAGTCGGGGTGGGGTGGTGGGGGAGGGAGTTTTCACAATTTATTGCAATCCTAGGAGTCAGGGGTCACAATTTATCACAATCCTAGGAGTCGGGGGTCACAATTTATTGGGATCCTAGGAGTTGGCGGGTCATAATTTATCGGAATCCTAGGAGTCGGGAGGGGGGGTTTCACAATTATCACAATCCTAGAAGCCGGGGGTCACATTTTATCGGGATCCTAGGAGTCGGGGGTCACAATTTATCGGGATCCTAGGAGTCGGGGGTCACAATTTATCGGGATCCTAGGAGTCGGGGGTCACAATTTATCGGGATCCTAGGAGTCGGGGGTCACAATTTATCGGGATCCTAGGAGTCGGGGGTCACAATTTATCGGGATCCTAGAAGCCGGGGGTCACAATTTATCAGGATCCTAGGAGCCGGGGGGCCGCAATTTATCGGGACCCTAGGAGTCGAACTTCTAACTCCGCAACACTGTTAAGGAAGCCATTTATTGTTTTGTGTGATAATTAGTTGTTTCACGTCTGTGGCCCAATTTTTAGACTCAATCATTCTCTTATTTAAAATAATTGTGTTTTTTTCTTCTTGGCTCACTTTTCTGCCAGGTCGACTTCCTGTGACGTCATTTCGTCAAACATATTAGCTAAATTCCTAGTGGAAATATCTGATACATATGATGTATGAAAGTGGAACATGCCCAATGTGGATTGAGAACGTGTTGTCTGGAGAGAAATGGATACGTAATGTGATCTTTTAAGACAGGCTTAGATCTTACAACCTCGGAGGAAGATCGACTCTGGACAGCCTAGGGAGATGAGTGGAGAACAAGAGACTTCTATGGTGTGGGCATGTTGAAAGAATGGATGAGAATGCTTTGGTTAGTAGATGTAGAACAGTTAAGGTAGCAGGTTCAGTTTACATGGGGAAGGCTAAAGAAAGCATGGGAGGAAGTGATAAGGATGGATTTGAGAGAAAAGGAGATAAATAAAGACCTGGTCAGAGATAGATTCGTTTGAAAGTCAATTTTTAAAAGCCGTCCAACACATGCCAACATATTAACCAAATTAAATGACCTCAAACTGAAATATCTTCAAAATTCTTTTACATTTTTTAGATTAATGAAATCATGGCGATCCTTTACGTCTTGAATGAAATACATTTCCTACGACATGTATTTCCTTTTTCATTTGAAAATATTCTATGCTAAAATGTATCATCAAACAAATAGATTTCTGACATTTATTATTTCCTATTCGAATAAAAAACAAAGACATTAAATGTTTATATAGTATTTTTGGCAATTGTTAACAATTTCCAACAGAAAAAAAGGGATGAAAAAACAAAAATAAATTGTCAACAAATAACTGTTACCAAACGAAAGAAAATTTAATCTTCTATCGATCAGCGTAGCTTTTAAGTTTTGGAATTGGTTTTAAGCGTGTTTTTTTTTTCTCGCTATTTACAAAGCTTTGAAAAATGATATTCAAAATGGCTGCCATTCGTTACTTGAAGTGAAGATTCGATTTAACAAGTGAGAAATCGAAAATTAAACAAAGCTTTGAGAAATGAAATTCAAAATGGCTGCCATTCGTTACTTGAAGTGAAGATTCGATTTAACAAGTGAGAAATCGAAAATTAAACAAAGCTTTGAGAAATGAAATTCAAAATGGCTGCCATTCGTTACTTGAAGTGAAGATTCGATTTAACAAGTGAGAAATCGAAAATTAAACAAAGCTTTGAGAAATGAAATTCAAAATGGCTGCCATTCGTTACTTGAAGTGAAGATTCGATTTAACAAGTGAGAAATCGAAAATTAAACAAAGCTTTGAGAAATGAAATTCAAAATGGCATTGTTTGTTTAGTAGATGTGAAGATTTGATGCTGTATGTTTAACAAGTGAAAAATCGAAATACAACTAATAATTCGCAGAAAAGTATCTAGATGAAACAATTAGAAGTGATGTCTACCTCTTCTTCCGAATGAACACTATGGAAAAGCTGGGGTAAACTTTAGCAAATGACTTCAATCATATAAGTAATACTTTCATAACTGTAAACCTTCTTTTGGGCCACCCTCTATACAAAAACTCTTTCTTCCTCTCTCGTTTCTTAGTATTTTTTCTATATTTCTTTTCCTTTCCGAAGCACTCTTCATTTCTTAATAACTATACACTTAGCCCACCCTGTATGTATCCAGGCAAGTTTAATTAAATCAATTATTTTATCGACTCTGCGAGCAATCTTCAGAGTATCGAGAAGGTAGTCGGTGTAGTAAGGATCCAGGGTTGCTTTATGGTCCATCACGAGCACTTTCAATCTTCGCGATCCTCGTCAGGAGGTAATTTTTTGTTGTTTGTTTAGAATATTTAACTTATTGTTTTGGTTCATTATTTTGTCGAGATAAAGATACTTCTTGGCCTTTTGGCCAAGATCAAAGTGTAGTATCTGTTCCAATGGATACTACACCCTATAGACCGGTATCGTCTTGATGACGCCGATCTGTGGGTTTGTCCTGTGTAGTTCTAGGAGGTCCACCCGTCCAGGCTTTGCCTCCCCTCTTTGGGGAGGAGTAAGTTTATTGCTTACTGCCTGAGGCACCCCTACCGGGGAATGCCGACAGGGCTGCCCAGGCATTATTTGTAGGCCAGAGTGCTCACCTTCTCGGGCACTGGCTTTTCAAATCCCACTTTCCCGACTTTGTGTCACATCTTACGTTGTGGGAGGAAGATGATTTGGTGGCATTAAGTCACCTATGTGTGAAACAAGGATGTGAGCAGCCAATAGCAAAAAAAAAGGTTGAAATCAAGATGAATTTCCCAACCTGGGAGACTACGGCCCCCTATGTAGAAAGAGGGCAGCACAAAAAAAAACTTGTTTTCCTAAACTCCAATCAATTTCAACTAAGAAAATCATAATTAAGAGAAAGACACCAAGTGTACATGTGGAAGAAAAGGAGACAGGAAGTCATTCTTTGATGAAACAAAAGTCATCTAACTCCCCTGCTCCCATCATGAATTGCTTGAAATTTTAGCCCTCACTGCAAAACTAACATTTTCAATTTTCAGAGAGAACTTTCATACAAGGGAAAAATCAGCTTTTCCTCATTTAAAAAAAAAAAAAAATAGGATTTCGATCAAAAAAACAGATAACACCCCCATGAGAGGCTATAGCGATTTAAGCAGAATTCAGCTTTTTCTGGATTAAAAAGAAAAAAAAGCAGAATTCCGCTAAAAAGCGAAGAACTCACATCCCTGGTGAAATAGTAGGGTATTGATTTACTCCTCTCCAGGAGTTACGCACAAGGCCAGTGTTTATCTTACTCCCACAAGTAAGATGTGACCCAATGTCAGGTCGGGAAAGTGGGGTTTAAAAATTGCCTGTGCAGCCCCGTCCGCATTCCTCGGTAGGGGCGTCTCAGGCAGTAAAGCAATAAACTTACTCCTCCCCAAACAGGGGAGGCGAAGCCTGGGAGGGTGGACCTCCTAGAACTGCACAGGATAGACCCATAGACCGGCGTAAATCAAGCCCCGAAGGACAAGACAATACCAGTCTATGGGGTGCAGTATCCATCGGAACAGATACTACACTTTGATCTTAGCCAAAAGGTCAAGACTAGAAATAAAACTCAAGTATAACCCATGCGTCAGATGGCAAACAATGCATCTACGTCAAGTGGCAAACTTCATCTTCAGTCATCACTTGCCTGGTAGAGAGGTTGCATCATGTTCTAAACAAGGCATAATCCACTGTGGTCAATGTTAGTACATAGTATTATTAAATAAATAGACTAGCAGAAGAATATATATGCCCGGGTCACACACACATATTTGCTAGTATTAAATTATTCTCAATATCAAGAAAAAAGAAAATATGAAATAATGTCTTTGAGAACTGTGACATAATTTTGGTTACAGACACAATCTCTATTATAGCTGGCATATCCATCCAAAGGCAGGTGTTAAGTATTGGGTGAGTATAATTTTGGTAGTTGAGAATGATAGTAAATGGGGTTTGGTCAGCTTAGTGTGCTCGAGCTACTATGGGAATTGATACGTGACGTCACATGTCTCAAAGAGGAAGGAATTCGATCGGAAGCTTTGTGGTGCAAACACGTGCATTGAGAAATGCTCTGTTAAAATGTGATTTACTGACCTCTCCCTTTCTCTGTCTTCAACTCCTTCCCCAACTGATTGAGAACAACCGAATAAACCTCTTCTTGTCTTCAACAGTTGTCCCTTCTTAATCCCTTTTTAGGGTATGAACAGACTTGTTTACAGGTTGTGTTTCCTCAGTCAGACAGTATCACAGTAAGGGACGCATGCCAGAACGAACAGCCAGCAATGTATTTTATTTGGTTGTGACTAACGATACATCAGACCTCCCCTGTTAGGGGAGGTATATGTAACAGGTTGATAAAAATGAGAGATTTGGAACATTGAATAAGTGCAAGAGTTCAGACTCGACAACGTGTGTTGCAATGGCGTTCACCGTGGCCGGGTTGAGCCGACTTCTCCACTACATTCCGAATCATGGGGCCCACGGCAGTCCCGAGCAGAGTCGCACGAAATAGCCAACCAGTTGCGATTCCACCGTCAAAGGCCGACCACCTGTTGACCTGAGAACTCAGCTATGTCCACCTTGATGGTTGTCGTTCGGGTCCTCAACTGTCCACCGACACGCTTGCGTCACCCAGGCAGAGAGGATTACATTGCGAATTAACTCTTCCTCTGGCCGACGAGCTGTACGCACAAACCATCAGCAAAGACGCCGCTGCAACACGACAGATAGTAAAGACTTTAAATTGAGATGTTGGAGGAGAACAACAGTCGGGACAAGGTCGGTCCGCTGGCAATACAAAATGTTACTCAGTTAGTAGTATTGATTTACTCCTCTCCAGGAGTTAGGCACAAGGCCAGTTTTTATCTTACTCCCACAAGTAAGATGTGACCCAAGGTCGGGTCGGGAAAGTGGGATTTGAAAATTGCCTGGGCAGCACCGTCGCCATTCCCCGGTAGGGGCGCCTCAGGCAGTAAGCAATAAACTTACTCCTCCCCAAAGAGGGGAGGCGAAGCCTGGGAGGGTGGACCTCCTAGAACTGCACAGGACAGACCCATAGACCGGCGTAACTCAAGCCCCGAAGGCCAAGACAATACCAGTCTATGGGGTGCAGTATCCATCGGAACACATACTACACTTTGATCTTAGCCAAAAGGCCAAGAAATGCCTAAGAGTTAGTAGTAGGAAAAAAGATTTCTTGTAATAATTTCTATGCATATAGGATTATGGTCCGTGACGGAAGTGTTAACATGCTGCTTAAATGTAGGAAGCTATTCCAATAGTACATAGTTGATATGTATGCAAAAATAGAGCATGAGAGGCTTACTTACATTAAGACGCATCAAAGGGAGTTAAGAGTTGCTGATTACATTCACTTGAGGGACTCACTAAGTATTGATGGCAATACTGAAAATGTTGGCCAACTGACAATCCTACCAGCAACATTTACTGGGGGACCTCGCTATATGCATGAACGCATGCAAGATGCGATGGTGTATGTGAGAAAATATGGAACTGCGGATTTTTTTAATAACTTTTACCTGCAATCCGAAGTGGCCTGAGATTGTGAATGAACTTCTTCCGAATTAACAACCACATGATCATCGTGAAAAATTTCCAGCTTCCACTGATCAGCCATCCTCATTGTCCATGTCTTGCAGCCATAAAGGAGAATTGACCAAAGCACAGATTGGTAGATACGCCTCTTTGTTGATATTAAAATCCCCTTCCATCCCCATAAGGACTGCTGGGAGCATACAAAAGCGGATCTAGCAGCCACAACTCGACGATAGACCTGTCGCACCCTGCCCGGATGGAACAGTGGACCCAAGGTACGGAATGACTCCACATCCTCCAATATAGCACCATTTGGCGCTTATACAGATGAGGGCACATATAAAAAATGCAGTTACACAGGTGAAAATCAGTAGTTTGAAATAAATTAACCAGAAAACTCCTTCATATACTTATGTATCAGGTAAAAATAGGTATCTAAACTAAAAGTTATTGAGTATTTATTTACCTCCTCTCCAGGAGGTTAGGCACAAGGCCAGTTTTATCTTACTCCCACAAATAAGATGTGACCCAAGGTCGGGTCGGGAAAGTGGGGTGTGAAAAGCCAGCGTCCGAGAAGGTGAGCACTCTGGCCATTAAAAATTGCCTGGGCAGCCCCGTCGGCATTCCCCGGTAGGGGCGCCTCAGGCAGTAAGCAATAAACTTACTCCTCCCCAAAGAGGGGAGGCAAAGCCTGGGAGGGTGGACCTCCTAGAACTGCACAGGACAGACCCATAGACCGGCGTAAATCAAGCCCCGAAGGCCAAGACAATACCAGTCTATGGGGTGCAGTATCCATCGGAACAGATAATACACTTTGATCTTGGCCAAAAGGTCAAGTAGAATTTTAATTAAAAATCAAAAAAAAAAAAAAAATATATCAGTTTTATCATATTTTACAGATCAGTCATTGATTTGAGTGAAAAAAAAAACATGTAAATCAGGGGGGCATAACTCAGTCTATCATAAACAAGTAATAAATGAACGGCGGTCAGCAAAATATGGTATTACTGAATTTTATTTTTAATTAAAATTCTACTGAATAATTTTTCCTAATTTTTGGTGAGGATACTTATTTTTGCCTGATGCGTAAGTTTTTATTTGGAAATGCGTTTCTCATATGTGCCCTCATCTGTAGAATCCCCCACCATTCATAGACAGCCACCCCAAAACATATATTGTTATGGTAAAAAGTTAATCTCCAATCAGGTCTTTTATGATTAAAATGTACTCAGATATCCATAATCAATGAGAGAGATATATAAACATAGATAGGGAAGTACGAGAAAATAGAAAAGTGATATTTCTGAGAATACAAATAAGTGGAGAGATAAGTAATTCCCATGGGGAGCATTTTTTTTATTTTTATTTTGTTGAAATTTGTCTCACCTCAGAGAAATAAACAAAGTATGCCATCATAGGAAAATAAATAACAAGCCGCACGTGTGTGGTCCCCCTCTGCATGTGACTTGATGTGACGAGTGTAAAATGCAATAAATTTGGGGCATTTTTGACCCTCCTTTAACCCCTTGGGGGCGCGAACCAGAATATTTCTGAGGTCAAGGATGCTCATTTTATATCCAAAACAATTGCCTCTACATTTTGGCCAAGTTTCAGAAAAATTGAATGGATGGATCAAACGTTATGGGAGAAAAGGGTAATTTTTTGCCATTTTGAGGGCTTTTGACCCCCTGGGGGCGCGAACCAGATTTTTTCCAAACAGCGATACTTATTTTCTATTAGGAACAATTGCCTCCATATTGTGGCCAAGGTTCAGAGAAATTGAATGGATGGATGAAAAGTTATGGGGCAAAAAATGTCACTTTTTGCCATTTCGGGGTCTTTTGACCCCCCGGGGGGCTAACCAGATTTTTTTGTCAAAAATCGTGAATGTCACTTTCTAACCTGACCAAAGTTACAACTTCATGCAAAATTTCAGAGAAATTCAATGGATGGTTGCGGAGAAAAATCCGGACAGACATGCCTCAAAACATAAGTCCCCCGATTTTATAAATCGGGGGACCAATAAGTATTAAAGGAATCACTCTCTATGGGGGAGCACTTTTTCATTTGTGCAAGTGATACTTCAGAAAAGGAAAAAAATCCACTTGTGGGGGAGGGAGGTAAGTAAATAGTATTAAGGGAGCATTTTTCTTCATTTGTGCGAGTAACACTTCAGATAAATAAAGATTACGCTCATGGGGTAGTAAGGAATTAGTATTCGGGGGGGTCATTTCCTGGAAGAGCCTTCTTGGAGATACATATGATAAGGAAAAAAGATCCCCCTTATAGGAAGTAATTGCTATTAGGGGAATGAGTCCCCATGGGGAGCATGTTTCTTTATCCGCGCAGTTGATATTTCAGATTAGAAAATGATCCACTCTTGAGGAGGTAATTACTATTAGGGGATTACCTCTGATAACATCACATGCTGACCCTCTCTGCATCCAGGGTAAGTTGTATAGCAGCTGTGTCAGGAGCATCATGTGTTATATGGCAGTGAATGCTGGGCCCTCGCCCAGTCCTCTCTCGCCTGTTTGCAGCGATATGACAGATCCATGGTCAGATGGATCTGCAATGTGAAATCTGACCAAACCCAACACATCAGGTCAGAGGATTTGCTGAAAGCACTACACTTGTCCAGCATGGAGGTTATCCTAAGGATGGATCGATTAGGCTGATATGGTGTTGCGCAACATTCATCCTCGAGGATAAACCGTTGCAGAAGCATGAATGTTATAAATTGCAGGAAGCTTGGCCGGCCAAGGAAAACTTAGAAGCAAGTGATTGTACATGACCGCACCGAGTCGAATTTCGAGACTGCTGACCCGCTAAATCGTGAGAATTGAAGAGTGGGCTTGCGTAATATAATTAAATGTCTGACCCTGAACAAGGGAAAAAGTGACGTATGAATAGAAAAAGAAGGATTACCCAAGGGGGGAGGGGCATGTTGCTTTATCTATGCCGTTGATACCTCAGATAAGAAAAAGCCCCCCCCCCCTCTGTCATGGGGAAGCAAGTAATTAGTATTAGTGGAATATTAAGGGAGCATTCTAGGGGTTTGATTTTCTCATTTGTTTTAGTAATATATCAGAGAAAGAACGAAGATACCCAGCGTAGAAAAGTAATTACTATTTTTGCTATTACGGAAGATTTATGTTTACATTTTTCTACTGTGATTCATTCATTAAAACATTCTCTTTCTCTAGAATCCATTCATTACAGATACTCAATACATCAAGAAGTTGTCAACTACCTCAGTAAAAGCAAGTTACTTAGTGACAAGCAATATAGATTTCGTCCTGCAAGATCAACAGCTATGGAATATCTGGAAATGCCCCTCAACCATCAAATTCTTTATCACTAATAGGTCTATAAAAGTTGTTGTTGATTTCAATAAATAATAATAATTAATTATGTGCTTCCTTCTACACAATACGAACCAAACTAAACCGACTTTTGCCGAACTAAACCTAAAACTTAGGTTAGGATTAAAAAATCAGTTTGGTTCGTAAAGTGCAGAAATAAATTTAAAAAATAAATGGCACTTGTACACGGTACACGAGCCGAAATTTATTTTAGAAGAGTTCCAATTGTGTAAGGGGCAGACAACTCTTTTTTTAGTACGCAATTTCTCCAAAAATGGAAAATATGCATTTTTTAAATAAGAAGTCATGCAAATTCAATTAATAGAACATTTTTCGAAGAAATAACAATTTGTGAAAATCAGCAGTGTATTGATAGAACATTTATTGAAGAAAATAGAATTTGGGAAAATCAACAACACGTCGATTACGTCCATTTTCGGAGAAGCTAGAAATTATATACTTTAAAAAAAAAGGGAGTTGTCTCTCCTTTCTTACACCATTGGAACTATTCTAAAATAAATTTCGGTTCGTGTACCGCATCTATACAAGTGCCAAATAAATAAATAAATAATAATAATAGCGAGAAACACAGACATACGAGAAGTGGTTACACAATGTTATGAATATAGAGACTAGTAGTGATTAAGTAGGGGTCTGGTGGAAAATTATATTTTAGTTATTTCTTTTTTATTAACAATTTTATTAAATTCAGAAACATTTATGAAATAATAAATAACATGAAAAAACTTTGGTACTTCTGCAGTTTACGGACAGTGCTATTTTTTGATAGGATTTTCAAGTTAAATTCAATTTTTACGGTATCTTTTGTTTATCAAATGTTTAGATGAAAGTACAGAATAGTTAACAAAGTCCCCCTCCCCATGTTAAGAATGGGTTTCTAAATAATAACGTTATGGGTATCTTTCAGAATGATCAGTACAGTCGCGGACGGGGTCCAAAAAACTAACGAGAACGGGGTTATAAAAATAAATATGCAACAAGTGAGTTTAACCTACGTCGAGAAGAGATATTTGTCTACTTACCTATGATATTTGTTTGTATTTTTACGTACTATAAATGGGGATTTATTAGATGTAAAAAAAATTTCTTGTTCATTTTTTCTCGTTTTTTTAAGACAATATGGCGTCTTACGAGCAAGCGCCATTTTTTTTTTTTTTTGCAAGTTCGCGTGATAAAACTATTGATTTCTACTAAATAGCAGTTGGAACGGTTTAAAAATACAAACAAATATCACAGGTCAGTTTTAAATTAACTTTTATCGACGACAGTTACTTTTATTTGTTGTATATTTGTTTTTTTTAGCGTTTTCAGCGTACTGATCATTCTGAAAGATACCCTAACGTTATTATTTCAGCACGGATCGTAAACTTAAAATGGTAATGATCTCAAACAATAAAACTTGGGTTAAAAGGTAGTTTAGAGTCCTGAACATAATACGATAAAAATTAGGCGATAAATATTGTTTCCCGTTTTTGTTTTTATGAGGAAACATTTCGAGTTAAAATCTAATTAGTTTTACGCATGTAATTTTTAAAAAAAACACGCTTGAAATGTGTAAATAATCTCTAAGGGGGGAAAATGAAGTCTTCATAATAACAGAAATAATGGTTTGAAGACTCCATTTTTTTCTTCTCGCAATTATTTACCAATTTCAAACGTGTTTTTCTTAAGATCACTTGCGTAAAATTAATTTGAGTTTAACTCGAAATGATTCCTCATGTACTAATATTTAACAAAAACAAAACAAGAAACAATATTATCGCCTATACGCAATGTTTATCGCGTTATGTTCAGGACTCTAAACTACCAAAACTTGTTTGTCAACAAAAATAAAAGTAAAAATGTAAATCGTTCTAATATAACTGGCAACAATATCGAACGTCCACTGGGTCCGCGCAAAACATTTAAGAAATTAACAAACTTTAAAACCTATATAAGAAATCAATATAAAATTAAAGGAAATTATTTGGAAATACTGAAATAGAAACTTTAAATGATTAAAAAAAGTTACTTTTTCTTCCCAGAAATCTATTTTAAATGTATATTTTTAACTTTCATAAAATCAGCGCGCCACTACGAGTTGACAAAAAAGACGTTCAACATGATAGCCGATTACACCGAAAAGAGTGGCATTTTTTTTTTTTCAAATTGCTAATCTGGCTGTTTACGTTGAGAATTTTACAGAGATCATGTTCATTTATGAAAATAAGACTTTTTTATAACTTTATTTAAGAAAAATAAGGATTTTACCATTTATAAACAAAAAAGACAGGTATGGTTATGAAAGAAATTTACTGACAAGATTTCAAAAACTAAATCTATCACAAAATCAGAAATTTTGTTTCGAATAGAGTAATATATTTATGAAAAGGAATTGGTTAATCAAGTTAAAAAATAGCTCGAATATAAATAATTTGACAATTTCCGATTACTTTTTTCTTTCTTTTTCTCCTTTCAATTTATTTTTCTTCCTCTTTCAATGTTTTTTTTTTCCGAACTTGTTACAAAAGTTTGAATATTGTTTTTAATTTCGCCTTTTTTTTTTGGGGGGGGGGGGTAAATTGTTTAAACGTAAAAAAAAAAACGATCAGCAAATAATTAACAGCAAGAAATATATTGTATTATTTCGATTATTCTCATCTTGGTTTTTATATTCAAAACATTTCGACCGATGTAACCCCCCCCCCCTCGGCCTGTTTTCATTTGCATCTTTTCGAACTCGGGAATCTGGACAGAATTTTGATCTTAACCCTATATTTAATCCACAGGGGTTAGATTGTTGTCATTCCGTATTCAAATGTTAATTTCACTGTCACTTGAATTACTGTAAATCAACGCTATTAACCGTCACACCATGGGTCCAATTCTAGTATGAATTTTAAGAGTCTTATGTCTAATCGCGTCTAGATGTGTAATATTACTATTGAATTACTTTTTGTTGTATGCAACTGAAGAAGGTCGGATGTTACATCGGTCGAAATGTTGTGAATATAACAACCAAGATGAGAATAGTAAATTATGATGTGCTTCTACAGAATTTGAACCGAACCAAATCGACTTTTGCCGAACCAAACCTAAAACTTACGTTAGGGTCAGGATTAGTAGGGTTTAAAAAAAAAAAAAAACAGTTCGGTTCAAATTCTGTAGATGTACCGATTTGAGAAAAAACATTACCTAAATTGTAAATGTAATGAAAACAGGAAATCTGTTTCTTATTAAAATGCTAAAGGAAAATCGTATAATAAAAAAAAGAAATTGTTAAAGAATAATAAATAAATAAAATCTATGATAATATAAAGTAATTTAAAAGAGAATATTAATTAATGTACTACACTGTGTTCTGTTCGTGTTCCCACAACAAACAATGGCTTCAAACTCGAGTAAGTCCGACTTTTCATTGTTATGGACAGCGATATTAATCAGAATCAAGAGTCTCCATATAACTTAGAAACTTTATTTTTTACTTACCGTTGCAAACGATGTCGATATTCTTGTCTAGTAAGCGTACCCGGTTTTCAAAAGAGAGAGTAACATCCGCCATTTTCTTCCATAGTATTCTGTCGCGACAAACAAGTTGTTTCAAACTTCCCGGCTTTTCACGTGACCTGACGTCACTTCCGTTTCTACCGATAAATTCCCCCCCCCCCCCTCTCCTCTGTATAATTAGAAAGTAAATGAACAACAATAACTATCTGCTGTGCAGCATATCTGTTCTCTGTTTTCTTTCTCAGGACGCCATCTTCCCAGGCATGATCTCCTCCCACGGAGAGAATGGATTGGTTTATTGCCAGTCGTCTGATGTAGGGACACAACGCTACATTCATAGTATAATATTGTCAGATAAAAAGGTATTAGACACGAACACCATTTGGAGTGAGGCCTACTCTCATCCACTGTCCCTATTTACTTGCCTCCCCACGAGGGCAAAGTCAGACACAAGGTCGGTTTTTAAAGTGGTGCCACTCTGGACTGAAATTTAAATTGCTTCAGTCTAGAAGGATTTCTCCTCTTTCACCGATGAAAAAACATATATTACACTTTGAAATTATTTATTCGCAAATAAAAAGTCTATTTTGCAAATTAGGCACAAGGTCATCAAAAGTGTGAGGTGTTGGAGAGGTCTGTGATCACCCTCTATCTATCCTACTCTTAACAGAACTATATGTATTTTGACCTAGACGATCATCCAGGCCTGACAAACATGCGACTGGGGTCCACAACTGTGAAGACCAAAATTACTACCAAATAATAATTACCGAGAAAAGTTTTAGTAAAAAATTTCGGTGCTTCTTTAGAGACGTGGCCGAGACGAAATATGAAAGGGGGAGATAATTCAAACTTTTTTTTTGGGGGGGGGGGGATCAAATCTGATTTCTCACAAAATGGACGCAAACGATTTGAACTTAGAAAACCTGTTGTTTTTACTTAAAGATAATTGCAAAATAATCGAGTTTTGGCAAGTACACAGACTTATTTCAGGTGCCGAGACGTGCATCTGTGACGCTGAGATAAGACTTACGCGTAGGAAGATGTTCATTAGACGAGGAAGTAACCCTTACCCTAAACCCTAACCTTTTATTTATTTATTTGATGTTTAATTTATTTTAATAAATCTATTTAATTTCAACGTATCCTCAGAAGTTTAATTTTTTGCATTTTAAATTCGATTAACCCCCCCCCCAAAAAAAAAAAAAAACGTTTGAATTTTATTCAACATTTGGGCAAATGCAGAATGAAATGGGCAAAACAATTCCACAGTCTCTATTGTACAATTGAAACCCCCCCCACACACACACACACACATACAGTTAAAATAATTATCATAAGTAAAATCGGTAAATTTATAGAAGTGCACCTTTCGTATTTCGACCCCTAAAAAAAAAAGTTTCTACTTTTTGGGGCAAATTACATGTAAACAGCTTCTGCGCGGATATTTGTTGAGGCTGTTTACATGTAATTTGTCCAAAAAAGTAGAAACTTTTTTTTTTAGGGGTCGAAATACGAGTGGTGAGATTCGGTGGCCAAGAAATACGTGCTCACTTTACGTATAACTTATATAGGAAAGTGATCCCCCACCCTCCTAACATCTAAAATAATTTAAAAAATCATTTTTTTTTTCATAGCGGATATTTGTTATGGATGGCTGTTTACATGTAATTTGCCAAAAAAAAGTAGAAACTTTTTTTTTAGGGGTCGAAACACGAGAGGTGAGATTCGGTGGCCAAGAAATGGGTGCTCACTTTACGTATAACTTATATAGGAAAGTGACCCCCCCTTCTAAAATCTAAAATAATAAAAATTTTCATAATTTTTTTTCATAGCGGATATTTGTTGAGGCTGTTTACATGTAATTTGCCCCAAAAAGTAGGATACTTTTTTTTTAGGGGTCGAAATACGAAAGGTGCACTTCTATAAATTTACCGTAAAATCTTACATCAGTTTGAACAGTTTCTGATGCATCATTTCAATATGAAAAGAGAGCATGGGTTTTTATTATCCAATCTATTTTTCAAAAAATATTGTTTGTTTGATTCACCTAAGGCAATTCAAGAACCAGCACTAAAAGTTTTGTATATTATCTTAAAATATTATTTATAAAATAAAAATGTTTATACAATTCTCATGACAACATAATCAGTATTGATAATGCATCATTTTCCAAGCATGTTTTACATTTCCCCACTTTTTACATATATTTTATTGGTTTTGTGTTCTCGTTAATGTAAGTTGATTTTATTATTAAGACTGTGTATAATATGTATTATCGTATCATGAAGAAATAAGCATTTTCTTCATCTTCTGCAAAAACAAATTGCATATATAAGAAATAACAAATCGTGGCACTGTTTCGGAAAAGACAACCAAAAGATTATTGGCGTGACGTATGTACAACGAATGCTACGAAATCGAACGAAAAAGTACGAAGCTAGTCAAGTTTTTTTTGTGGGGGGGGAAGGGCGAACTCGGACGGGTTAACGACTGGAATAACTCTGACTCGCTTAAGTGGCGTCCGTGCCGAGTAGTCGATTGGTGGTGGGAGTAGCGGTTAGCGAGTTAGATTTAGGGTTAGAAATTTCTTGTAATCAAAATACCCAGGAAAAAAAAATTTCTTCCCCAAAATCCATGCACTAAAACGAAACATGGATCTTGTATAGATCGAGTACACGAGCGAAATTTATTTTAGAAAGTGTCCAATGGTGTAAGGGGCGGATAACTCGTTTTTAGTACGCAATGTCTCCGAAAATGGAAAATATCCATTTTTTAAATAAGAAGTTATGCAAATTCAATTAATAGAACATTTTTCGAAGAAATAACAATTTGAGAAAATCAACAGTATATTGATAGAACATTTATTGAACAAAATAGAATTTGGGAAAATCAACAGTATATTTTTTCATTTCAAAACCAGCAAAACGAACAGTCCTATTGTTTGGATTAACAGATTTTTTATTTTTTTATAGTTTAAAATATTAAATTATCGCAGATATTGGCTCTTGTATAGATCGGGTCTTCGAAAAATGTTCTATTAATTGAATTTGTATGACTTCTTATTTAAAAAATGGATATTTTCCATTTTCGGAGACATTGCGTACTAAAAAAGAGAGTTATCTGCCCCTTACACCATTGGAACTCTTCTAAAATAAAATTCGTTCGTGTACTCGATCTATACAAGAGCCTAAAACATTGCTGTTTGTTTAGTTATATTTGCTTAAAAAGATCGTCTGATATCCACAATTTAGAGTTAGGGTTAGGGTTAGAAATTTCGGTACTTTATCAGATTAGAACTCGAGCTAATTTTGACCCTGACTCTAACCCCCACCCTGACCCTAACCCTAATGACAGGGTCAAAGTTAGCTCGAGTCCTAATCTGAATAAGCACCGAAATTTCTTGTATTCAAAATACCCAGAAAAAAAAGATCGTCTGATATCGACAATTTAGGGTTATAATTTAGGGTTAGGGTTAGAAATTTCTTGTATTCAAAATACCCAGAAAAAAAAGATCGTCTGATATCGACAATTTAGGGTTATAATTTAGGGTTAGGGTTAGAAATTTTTGTATTCAAAATACCCAGAAAAAAAAGATCGTCTGATATCGACAATTTAGGGTTACAATTTAGGGTTAGGGTTAGAAATTTTTTGTATTCAAAATACCCAGAAAAAAAAGATCGTCTGATATCGACAATTTAGGGTTAGGGTTAGAAATTTTTTGTATTCAAAATACCCAGAAAAAAAAGATCGTCTGATATCGACAATTTAGGGTTATAATTTAGGGTTAGGGTTAGAAATTTCTTGTATTCAAAATACCCAGAAAAAAAAGATCGTCTGATATCGACAATTTAGGGTTATAATTTAGGGTTAGGGTTAGAAATTTCTTGTATTCAAAATACCCAGAAAAAAAAGATCGTCTGATATCGACAATTTAGGGTTATAATTTAGGGTTAGGGTTAGAAATTTTTTGTATTCAAAATACAGAGAAATTTCTTTTTTCTTCCCCAAAATCCACGCATCAAAACAAAACATTGCTCTGTCTTTCGTTCTAATTGCTTAAAAAGATCGTCCTATATCCACAATTTAAAAATGATTTTTAGCTGTGAGAAAGCCAAATTTTTAGGTGAAATAAAAAAAAACGGTAACTGGACAAGGATAGGTTTGTGTAACCTTTCTTTGGGCCACGATACAATTGAACAACACGGTGCACAGACGAGTAATAGTTTTATGTAGGATAAACACAAGAACAGAACAAAAGATAACACAGGGGTGAGTATAAGTTGACAAGATGAAATACTCATTCCCTGGAGTTCGTAGATTCTCTGCTGAGCCGACAGCAGAGAATCACAGGATCACATCTTGTCTGGTTGGGAAATGGTGACAAACTGAAAATAGTTCTCTAAAAAAAAAAAACAACTAAGGAAAAATTTTAAGATTGCCAACTTATTTTATAATAGCCTAAGTAGGACGGCCCCTAGAGCAAATGTGGTATTGTGGTGACTGAGATGATTCTAGTTAAGAGTAGGATAGACAATTTTATTACCTTAGACAAAGGATGACCAACAACAACCCCCACCCCACACTTTTGATGGCCTTGTTTCTAATTTGTTTTAAATATAAATATGTATTTTCTGCAAATAAATATTTCAAAGTGTAGTATCTGTTCCGATGGATACTACACCCTATACACCGGTATCGTCTTGGCCTTCGGGTCTGTCCTGTGCAGTTCTAGGAGGTCCACCCTCCCAGGCTTTGCCTTCTCACCCTTTGAGAAGAGGTTAGTTTATTGCCAATCGCCTGAGGCACACCTACCGGGGAATGCCGACGAGGCTGCCCAGGCAATTTTTAAAGGTCATAAGTGCTCTTCCTCCAGGGTGCTGACTTATCAAGTCCCACTTTCCGACCTTGTGTCACATCTTACACCTGTGGGAGGTAGATAAATACCTTGTTACATGCAGACGCACACCTGTTGAAGAGATGATGATTACAATGATCGCCAAACCGAATCACAACTTACATAGATCGACAGAAAATAGTTCATTCATATAAGCTGTTACAGTTTCTAGTGGTATTTTAAAATTTTAATTCATTAAAGTCGTCTGGTGCAAAAATAAAGGGACTGTTTCAGATAATGTAAACATAGATTTATTGGCGGATTTTTAGAAGCAATTCTTAACATCGAGAGGGGGGGAGGCTTCGGTAACATTAGGACCGGCGTAATTTGCTGCGTGTTTCTCTATTCACATTCGTAGTACATACGTCTCGGCAGTAAATTTTTGGTTGTCTTTTCCGAAATAGTACCCAAATTTTGTAAACATTATTAAAATTGTTTCTCCGAACATTATTTTGTTTATAAAGTATTTGATTTTGTAAAATGTTGAATTTGCTTTCTGATTGTTTTATGTCATTATATTTGCTACAATCAAGTAGTCAATATAAATAGGTTGACTTGTTATTTTTGAAATATTAAAAATGTGTCTAATTCATGGTGAAGCAAGTGATGTTTTATGAATCAAGTTCTTGTATATTTTTGTTCTTTTTACATTTGATTTGATGGAAATAAATCAATAACTGTTAGCTGCTTTTTAATAATGTGTATAGTTGCTAATTACTAGACATTACTAATAAATCTCTTACTAAAACTTTTTCTCGGTAATAGTTATTTAGTCGTTATTTTGGCCTTCACATGTCCGCCCCTAGTCGTGGACCCCAGTCGCATGTTTACCAGTCCTGTATTCTAGATCGCCTTGGAAGAAATGCATTTGGAGGCAAAATATACAGAAAGAAACAAAGAAAATAATTCAAAATAAAAACATAAAAAATAAAAGTAGGATAAGCAGATGAACTTAAATTTAAAACAAAGGGCCGCCAAATTGTTTTATCGATTCAAATCATCTTCTTTACATTTTTATATGTGCGCCGCATTTATATTTCCTTTGTTCTTTATTTATTAATAATTGTAAGCTGTTTCCTACTAATATTTATAGTTGCTAATTACTGGACATTACTAAGAAATTTCTTACTAAATCTTTTCTCAGTAATTATTATTTAGTAGTAATTTTGGTCTTCACATGTCCGCCCCCAGTCGTGAACCCCAGTCGCATGTTTGCCAGGCCTGTATTATGGATCGCCTTGATTTTGAGCCATTCGTAGCGACATACAAGCATTGTTTCTTTCATTCTTTCACCACTTGTCCATCACGTTTACTCTACCAATCACCACAATACCACATTTACTCTTAAAATATTCCCAATGGTTTCAAATAAATTTTTATTTACAAATGATATTTAGAATTTGATTAAAAATGATGGGGCACCGAAATACCAAAAAAAGAAAGACAGAAACTAAATAAAATTAGGGCAGGTTAGTAAGACTATCAGAGCCCTTTCTAAGAGTAAACCTCCACTTGTTTTTGAAAAACAAGCAGGTCGATCTCTAAATGGGAGTGGGACTTAAATGGGAAAAAATTAGATAGGGTGGAGTTTGGAAGTGGATGGTGTCCTTCCAAGATTGATCCAAGCCCGAAAGCCAGGTAGTTCATGGTCTATAGATCATCATTCGTCCATCACATACATACCATGGGGAATGTCGATGTGGCCAATCACGGCAAATTTAGTACCAGTCAAAAAGTGTCCCATTTTGAGGGGAGCTGGATTTCCCATCTTAAACTGACCTTGTGTTACACTTTGTCACGGTGGGAGGCAGGTAGACAAACATTCCATCCAATTACAAAAATTTCCTCTTGTCTATATTAACTACCTTACTTAAAATATCCCCAATAACGATGATTTTTATGTTCAGTATGTGTGGCAGAAATAGACATAATTTTGTCTCTCTGCGCACATCTCCCTGTTCGCTAACCAATCAGGTGTCATTGAGGCGTCAATATCAGCAGCAGCCAAACAATCACTATAAAACAGTTGCGTTTTTCCACTCAATAGTCAATTTGTGGGTTTGCCCCACTGTTGCCGGCAGGCAAGACAGTGATCCAGCAGCGAGGTGACGATCCACAATGATGGTGGTGATGACCAAGTGTCTAAGCAGCAGTAGCAGTCCCAATCTATCACCATGACAACGATGACTGAGTAGCAGTACAGCCAACTCTGACTCTGAAACCACAGTTAGCAGTAGCAGCTCCCAGTCTATCTACAGCACAATATTAGCAGCAACTATGTTCATTGCAACAAGGCTAATAACTGTTGCTAGATCCGAAACATTGCTACACTAATCATCATCATCATCATCATCATCATCATCATCATCATCATCATCATCATCATCATCATCATTCACTGCGATGAGCAAACTCTCAATCCACTTCAAGATTGCTGGCGACTATTCCAATATTGCGATCTCTCTGTTCCTATCTATAACTAGCAGCAGTTTCCGATCCTGCCCGCTACAACTAGCAGCAGTTTCCGATTCTGCCCGCTACAACTAGCAGCAGTTTCCGATCCTGCCCGCTACAACTACGCTACAACTAGCAGCAGTTTCCGATTCTGCCCACTACAACTAGCAGCAGTTTCCGATCCTGCCCGCTACAACTAGCAGCAGTTTCTGATTCTGCCCGCTACAACTAGCAGCAGTTTCCGATCCCGCCTGCTACAACTAGCAGCAGTTTCCGATCCTGCCCGCTACGACTAGCAAAAGTTCCCGACCCTGCATGCAGCAACATGATGATCACCATCATCTCTCTGTCCCTATCTACAATTAGCAGCAGCGATTTCTGTCCTAGAGGACTAGCAACAGTTTCCGATTCTGCCCTCAGCAACATCATCAGCTCTTTTCTAAAGACGTATTTTATTTCACTAAAATAAAAATCCTCTAACCAACCCGCAATTAATTTGGCAGAATTATCTCCCTTTGGCAGCCATTTTAGATTTCATCTAATCCATATCATTTTCAAGCGTCATCCACCCCCAACGAATAATGTTTTACTTTATTATTTCATGTGTATTAGCAGATTTACCCAGCATTGCTTGGCTATCAAACATGTCGAACTTAGTTAAAAAAATATTGCGTTTCGCAATTTTTTTGAGATGAGGATTGAGAATTTGTATTCTTTACATTATCAAAACTACTGCTCTCATCTTGGATGGTATTCGCGCTATGCTTCGGCTGATCTAAAAGATTAATTTGGAAAATCTGTATAGATTCCCAAGTTCAACAAGATGCACTTTAGTCGGAGGTTACATGTTAGCAGCTAATCTTCGTATGCACTGTAAGACAAACTCCTATCATATTTTGTAAAGAAAGAGTCGTCAAATGAAAGGAAAACAGAGCCATTTTATAAACAACAATATATGTATTTATTTAAATGACCGACACCGTTGGGTGTAGGTTATTGAAAGTTTAAACAATCAATAAAGGAATAGAAGAGTGACAAGGTTGGTGGGCTGCCGAAAGTCTTCTAAGAGCAATATATATCTTCAAGTGAAGATAGCTTTGCTAGGCGACGAAAGCAGGAGAGAGAGCGTCTTTCTTCATTGGTGCCTGGAAGCCATCTGTAACTGCTGTGTAAATTCCCAAAGGGTCTGAAAGTAGTCCTTCAATGTTCCGGATGAAGTTAATACGCCCTGATTAGTCAGTGTGTGACCTAACCACCTCACAGGAGCTGCTCTCTGCGAGTTTGCATGATTGATAAATTAAATCCTACTAAAAGCTTGTTATTTCTTAGGTTTTTATTTCACAGTTGGAGCAACTACAGTTTTTTTGTTACATGTGCATACAAGAGTTTCCTCCCTTGATATGGCTTGTATTTAACGAGTATGTAGCAGCTCATATGAATGAGCTATTTTCGACCTACTGAAGTTGTGATTCGGCTTGATGATCATTGTAATCATCGCCTCTTCACCAGGTGCACGTCTGCATGTAACAAGATTCACGCGCGATCCTTAAAGCCAGATCACGTGATCGATATGCACATTTTGAGTTTGTCACTCTTTCCCAACCAGACGAGATGTGATCCTACGTTCTCAGCCAGGCCGATGGCAGAAGAATCAACGAATCCCAGGAAATGATTATTTCGTCTTGTATACCTTCACCATACTCAACCAATGTATTATCTTTCATTTTGTTCCTGTGTTTCTCTACTACTATCCGTCTGTGCAATGTGTGGTACAAGTGAATACGTCATAAAGAAAAGTTACACAATCTGTTCCGATGGATACTGCACCCCATAGACTGGTATTGTCTTGGCCTTCGGGGTTTGATTCACGCCGGTCTATGGGTCTGTCCTGTGCAGTTCTAGGAGGTCCATCCTCCCAGGCTTTGCCTCCCCTCTTTGGGGAGGAGTAAGTTTATTGCTTACTGCCTGAGGCGCCCCTACCGGGGAATGCCGACTGGGCTGCCCAGGCAATTTTTAATGGCCAGAGTGCTCACCTTCTCGGGCGCTGGCTTTTCAAGCCCCACTTTCCCGACCCGACCTTGGGTCACATCTTACCTTGTGGGAGTAAGATAAAACTGGCCTTGTGCCTAACCTCCTGAAGAGGAGGTAAATAATACCAACAACCTATCCTTGTCCAGTGCCCGTCTATATCACAACTAAAATTGAAATTCCTACAGCTAAAAGTAAAACCAAGAATTATGAACAATTGATTCTCGTTAGAAAGAAGAAAATCACATCACTAACAAACAAAAAAATAAATTAAATTCGACTGCTTATCAAATATCCTTTTTACATAGGAAAGTAATTTCACTTGTGGATTTTATATAAATACTGGTAGAATACCCATACTAAGTTCCAACCAGGGTTCAACCAGGGTTTTTTAGCCCACCCTATAGACCGGTATTGTCCGGGCCTTCGGGTCTGGATTTACGCCGGTCTATCGGTTGTCCGTCCTGTGCAATTCTAGGAGATGCACCCTCCCAGGCTTTGCCTTCTCACCCTTTGAGAAGGGTTTTATTTATTGCTAATCGCCTGAGGCGCCCCTACTGGGGAATGCTGATGGGGCTGCCCAGGCAATTTTTAAACAGCCAGAGTGCTCAAATTCTCGAGCGCTGGTTTTTTCCCACTTTCCCGACCTTGTGTCACATCTTACCTTGTGGGAGGAAGATAAATAGAACCCATACTAAGCCGGGCATTCTGCTAGTTAATAAAATTAATTAATAGAACAGTTATACACTTATCTTTTTTGTTTTTGCTGGGGATGGGGCATCCTACCGGATGCCAGATATACACCCGCTATTTTAGAGACTACAACCGAGAGATCGTTTTAGAATTCTAACTGTCCCTTTAGGCACAATTGTTTGTATCTCTCTTGCACTTGGTTCACCGGGTAGTTTTTAAAAATTCTTTTTCATGAGCCCGGTAGCTCTTTTGATTACTAGAATGATCGAGATCTTCCTAAGATTCCAGATTTTTTTTTCATGGCGTACATAAAACCTTGGTATTTAGTTATCTTCTTCCTCTCAGCTCTGTTTAAGCCAACATCATTGGGGACACTGACTTCAACTAGGGTTGCTACTCTCTCCTTCTTGTCCCATATTACTATGTAAGGTTTCACAGCTCCGTTTTTATACAACTTTTGTATCCCCTTATGAAAATTGAAATCAAGATATACAGGGTATTCATAAAGTCCCTTAACAATTTAAATTGTTGTGCCTTCTCCTGGAGAGTAGCTATTTTATAGGGGTTCACTTAGAAGTTGTTCTTCCATTAACAAAATATCTGCAATGCAACATTTTATCTTCTTCTATTATATAAAGAAGGCCGGAGGTTACATCGGCCGAAACGATGTGATAAAAACACCCAAGATGAGAACGGTAGTCCGAATATTCCAAATTCTACATATCTATTATATAAAGGGCAGTTGTCCCTTTTTTCATAATTTTAATTCAGTTAATCTAAAGAGATCAAGGGGCCCTCTCTTGAGGCTAACACTTGATTTCCCTATGAGTGGAACTTATATCGGAGGGCTCTCTTAAGGCTAGATGTGTTCTCTTTCAGGTCTTCTATCTGTACTTCCCTACAGTTTGCTCTTCCGGGGATTGCGTCTAAGTATTTTATTAAATTTTTTTTGCACTAGTCCAGTTGGCCCCACTACAACCGGTATGATGTTTATTTCGTCGAGGGACCATGTTATTTTAAAATCATTTTTGAGGTCTTGGTATTTGGTTATTTTTTCCCGTTCGGCTCTAGTGAGGACATAGTTGTTTGTGACAGTTACATCAATGATGAGAGCAGTCTTTTCTGGTTTGTTCCAGTTGTCTGTGTGTATGTGTGTATGTCCAGCTAAAACTCTAAAACTACAAAAGAAAGACCCACAATGTTGGTATTTTCTTGATCGGTGTTGCCCCGGATAAATAATATCTAAAATTTTAAAAAAATTATTCATTCCTTGACCCTAAACTGGTGCAGATTTCGTCAGGGAAAGGGGGTCTGTTTTACCTTTCTCAAGGTAATCGATGAACAAAATATCTTGTACATCCCAAAAATACAGAGGCCAAAACCTTGTCTGCTGATGTTTGCGTCTTTGGTCACTTTGGACGGTTTTCACCTGCTGCTGTCCACTCAGCTGACTACCGATTTGACTTTGGAGTGAAATGGTGCATCCATATTTCATCCATTGTCATATATTAATGTAAAAACTCTTTTTTATTGCATTGAAAAAATAAAATGCTCTGAATCATCAACATATTATTGTTTATGATCGACTTTATGCGCCCACTTTCTCATTGACAAATGTTCATGTAAAATGGTGAATATAATGCCTTCTGATATTTTCAACACCTCTGCTATCTCATGCAACTTAAATTTGCGATTAACCAAAATTAGTTTGTGGACTTTTTGTATGTTTTCCGGGACAACTGCCAAATTTAGTCGACCTGAGCATTTGTGCCTGTACGACTGAATTTAAAGTCAGCATACCACCTCTTAGCAATTGTTTCTGACAGAACAAAGCCTAAATAACATTTCCATTGCTTGAATAGTATATTTTTCTATCAGAAACTAATGCTTTATCAACACACGAAATTCAGATTTTTCCATTGTTTCGAAAATTTGCAACAGTAGCTTCACTTAAATAACTGTAATTTGTAAACTAATAATCCGATTGGGCTCAAATTTTGACACGTGACATTTGAAGGTTAGTACTTTATAAAAATCATACAAACATTTTTTTTTTTATTAGTGGCGCTATCTCTATGTCAGGCCCGGTACTTACTGAGTGATGTGTTATATATGTGGAGATTTTTTTATTAGTTATTTGAACTATTACCTTCAATCCTATTGGAGATTACTGTTTAAAACATTCCGGAAGTAGGTGATCATTTTACCTTAAATTTATGTGGGAAAGTGACGGATAACTTTAAAATATTGTTGTTTCTTATTACATTTTTGCAAATACTTTTGCAGGTTGTTTACATGTAGTCACCTAAAAAAAAGTAGAATCACATTTTTATTTTCCGGTAAAAAATCCTGGGTTAAAGGATACAATTCACAAAATCAAGTATCATGGTTTAATTTTTAGGGTGGGGTTAATTTCATTCTCGACATAACAATGATCAGTAACTACAGTAAACATGATTCTAATTGTATCTTATGCAGACTTCTTATTGGTTGGTTAAAATATAAGTTACGACGTCTCATCAAATCTTGTCTGATTTTATGATTCAAGAGCAATATTCCACAAAGACCTGGTTTTAACAACATCACTGACACCACAGCTAAAACTATACTTTTTAAAAATTATTTGAGAAAATATGATAACCAGTAATCTCAACCGCTCTTTCCCCATATTCTCATCCCGAACTTCATCATCCCTCTCTACATGTTTTAATTTTCTTAACTTTTTCTTTTTGTTTCTACCACGTGTTTCTAATTTATTTAATTTTTCATGTCCACCACGTGTTTTAATTTAATTTTTAAATTTATTTAAATTTTTTAATTTTTCTATTTCTTTCTCCACGTGCCTTCATTTATTTGTATTTTTCCTGCCTACCTGCTGTTTCCTCTCCTCCCCTCCCCCCGCCTTACTTACCTCTCCACCCACTCCTCCCTCATACATCTTCCTCACTACCAGCCTCCGACTCTTTCCCTGCTTTACATCTCCACCTTCTCCTTTCCTCACGTATCCAACTCACTATATACGACATCTATTTCCTCCCTCCCCTCTCTTACTAGCGCTTCTCCCCCTCTGTTTTTTCTAAGCTTCATCGTATGAAATGTAGATTTCTGTTTAATAAAGCTCATTTTACTAAATGAATATGGTCGAACGAATGGACCGAAATAATTTGGTCTAGCTGTAATGATGTGTTTGTGTCCTTATTTCTACTAGTATGTTTTCTTGCTTATCCACTATTCCATGAACTAATTTTCCACTTCTTATTGTGTAGAAAAGTATTATTTCATAAGTTTTAATGAAAATAAACAAGTAGTTTTTTTCCAGGTTTATCGGAATTATTCATAGTGCTCCTACAATTATTATTATTATTATTATTATTATTATTATTATTATTATTATTATTATTATTATTATTATTATTATTATTATCATTATTATTATTATTATCATTATTATTATTATTATTATTATCATTATTATTATTATTATTATTATCATTATTATTATTATTATCATTATTATTATTATCATTATTATTATTATTATCATCATCATCATCATTATTATTATTATTATTATTATTATTATCATTATTATCATCATCATTATTATTATTATTATTATTATTATTATTATTATCATTATTATTATTATTATTATCATTATTATTATTATTATTATCATTATTATTATTATTATTATCATTATTATTATTATCATTATTATTATTATTATCATCATCATCATTATTATTATTATTATTATTATCATTATTATCATCATCATTATTATTATTATTATTATTATTATTATTATCATTATTATTATTATCATTATTATTATTATTATTATTATTATTATCATTATTATTATTATTATTATTATCATTATTATTATTATTATCATTATTATTATTATCATTATTATTATTATTATCATCATCATCATTATTATTATTATTATTATCATTATTATCATTATTATCATCATCATTATTATTATTATTATTATTATCATTATTATTATTATAATTATTATTATCATTATTATTATTATAATTATTATTATTATTATTATTATTATTATTATTATCATTATTATTATTATTATTATTATTATCATTATTATTATTATTATTATTATTATTATAATTATTATTATTATTATTATTATTATTATCATTATTATTATTATTATTATTATTATCATTATTATTATTATTATTATTACTAGTGGACACCCTCCATCAAAAATGACGGGAAAAAAATTACGCTTCACCAGTGTTTGCATTAATCTTCATAGAATCATGTCAGTAATTTAATTTTTTATATATAAATTATTATTATCATATCTGAGGACCTAAAAAAAACGTTGACTTTTTATTTAGAGTGGAAGATTTCTTTTTAAATTCATTTCACATGGTGCAGGTTGTCTGACTTGTTTGCTTTCCAATGTAAGTCTTGTAATGCCTTTTTTATTTGATTAGGATAGAACTGAACTATCGCGAGTTGAAAAAAAAAATGTGAGTTATTTCTGATGACCTAATGAAAAAAACACTGCTTTTTAAAATGTTCTCCCTTTGATTATTGGGAGGTAGGGGGGGGGGCTAGACATAAAAAAAAATGATGCAACGTTAAAACCATGTTAAATACATAAAAGACATTAACAGTTAAAAAGGAACTTAAAAGAGAACAATCGCATAAAGAAATAAGAAAGAAAGAAAATATCCTGTGATGATAAAGAAAGAACTCTTCAATCCCTTTTTTTACTTTTTAGGCATGAATTACTTCCCTTTGTTCACTTTTCTCTTAGGCAGTCATTATTAACACAGCGACTCGATCTTTGTGTAGATCTTTGTAGAATAAAGCTTCTATAAGAATACCGGGAATCTTTTACTTTACTCCGCAGAGTCGTGAACGTGGTCAAAAAAACGAACGAGAAAGTGTTTAAAAACATAAATATGCAACAAGTAAAGGCGACCTACGTCGAGAATAGATATTTTCCTACTTACCTATGACATTTGTTTGTATTTTTACGTAGTATACATGGGTTTTTATTAGATGTAAAAAAAAAAATTCTTGTTTTTTTTTTGCACAAAAAGAAAATGGCGGTCGGTCGTGATTCTCTTACATACCCCCCCCCCTACGACCGCCATCTTGGATTTTGCGATTTTGGTGTGACGAACAATTTAATTTCTAATAAATAGCACTTCGAACGGGTTAAAAATACAAATAAAATGCCACAGGTAAGTTTGAAAATAATTTTTATCGCCTACAGTTACTTTTATTTGTTGTATATTTGTTTTTTGAGCGTTTTTAGTCTGCTGAGTAAAGTAAAAGAAACCCAGAATACCATCACTTCTTCTACTCATTCATTGCAATTTATTCTACTAAGATCAGGGATTAAAAATGCCTCAACCCTGAACAACTGGATTTAAACCCAACTAAATAAGACGCTGCAGACAAGTGGGAAACATTGGAAGAGATCTTTCCATATTTTTCTTGAGGCAGTCAACGGTTTTCCACTTATAGACGAGTTGAAATTGAATTTGCTAATCAATCTTGTCTCTCCAGTTATTTTGAAGGATATCTCAGACATTAATAATTACAATTCAGCTATGAACTTTCTCAAAGAAGTTTTCGTTCAGCATAAAAATAGCATCTTCTGTAGACAGTTGTTAGCAACTCGTTGCCAACAAACTGATGAAAGTGTGGGCCAGTATTTATACTCCTCAAAAAAAAACTTGCAAGGGATTGTGATTTCTAGGCTGTTATGGCAATATCAGTGCGAGACCAGTACATTAGAGAAACATTCATCAACGCTATTTCGCCCAACCATGTCAGACAGAGGCTACTGGAAAATAAAACGCAATACCAGGCTCTTACACTTGAAACAGCCTGCAGCAACATTATTTTCTCTATGTCGTATCTGAAACAGACAAGTTCTAATTTCCATCTCGTGATGTTCTCGTTTTTTATTTTGTGCTTACCTTTACGGTTGAACATACAGGAGACAGATTTTTTTATCTGTGATAAGCTTAAAATGTTTCTCAAGTAGTAAGTGTCGCCATTTTCGTATCGCCTCTGCAATAGCATAGGCCTCCTTTTCAACCGAGGAGTACTTTTGCTCGTCAGAAGTTAAAGTTCTCGAAAAGAAAGCTATGGGCCGACAGTTTTGGGTTAAAGATGCAGCGATAGCATGTTCGAAAGCATCAGTTTCGACCTCAAGATGGAGAGAAGAGTCTATGACTATCAGGGACGATGTTCTATTCTTCTTCTTCAGGTATTTGAAGATGCCTGTTTGTTCCTTAGTGAGAGAAAAATGGGTAATTCTGGTTCTCCATAGGCTTTCTTGGCCTCCATAGACTGGTATTGTCTTGGCCTTCGGGGCTTGATTTACGCCGGTCTATGGGTATGTCCTGTGCAGTTCTAGGAGGTCCACCCTCCCAGGCTTTGCCTTCTCACCCTTTGAGAAGGGGTTAGTTTATTGCTAATCGCCTGAGGCACGCCTACCGGGGAATGCCGACGGGGCTGCCAAGGCAATTTTTAATAACCAGAGTGCTCAAATTCTCGAGCACTGGTTTTTCAAATCCCACTTTCCCGACCTTGTGTCACATCTTACCTTGTGGGAGGAAGATAAATAACTCTGGTTAGGGCATTCTCATTGCTCGGCGAAGAGAAGGAAAGTCTTGAGGTATTGGCAAGTCCAGCAACCCTTTGGGTCTATCGGAGTAACCCTTGCTTATCATATACCCGAGCAAGTCTACAGAAGTAAACGAGTAATGAGACTTGCTTTTGTTTAGTGTCAGACTGTTCTTTGCCGCAGTTCTCAGGAACTCTTTTCAAAGAGAAAACCAGGCTGTGCATGACAGTAATTTGAAAGAGTTCATGAATTCTGTGGCAAAGTACAGTCTGATGCTACAGAAAAGACAGTATTATTACTTATCGTTTTCCCTTGTGTTAACTAGTGATACCAGATCAGGCTGCCCTGTGGCTCCCTGAGACGAAATTCACCTACATTGACGTTTTTTTTTTTTTTTTTTTTTTTGTAAAACTTAATTATGTTCTACAAAACCAAAAACAAAAACAACAGCCCCTCTCCCTTTCTCCCTCCCCTTTTTTATTTTTATTTTTCCTACCCTACTCCCGGTCCTGGATATGACCTTAAACTACATCCGATGGTGAGATCCGGCTTACGGACTTTGGGGAATGTGGAGCCTCCTCTTAATTACCATTGCTCCCAGGTCCACCCTGACCCGGAGTGGTAGTACCTGTTAGGGTCCCAACTATGGGTTAAATAGAAACAGATATTAAAAGGGGAAAGAAACAAAGAAGAGAAGAAAACAAGACCAGATTCGGCATTAAATAACCCAAAAAGGGTTGATATGCCGTAAAACAAAACTACCAAACCAAAAACCCTGATTAAACATTTGAAGATATAAAGAACTTGAAGCATAAAAACTTTCATTATAATGACCAGATTCGGCATTAAATAACCCAAAAAGGGTTGATATGCCGTAAAACAAAACTACCAAACCAAACTACCCTTGTGTTAATGTCTCAGACGCAACCGTCAGGAAACATTCAATCAATTTTTTTTTTTAAAACTTTTATTCACCCCAAACAAGACACATTGCCGCTGAGACGTAAGAGGCTACTGTGAATTAGGGGCCAGATTTATAGGGGCCTTCTAACTGAGGAATCTGTGCAGCTAGATGATTGTTCACATTACGTTTAAATTTCTGCATGTTGGTACAGTCGGGGAAACAGGGAGCAAGGAGGGAATTCCAAAGGCAGGCAGTTCGAGGGAAGAAGCTATTAGAGTAGAAAGCTTTCCGGCATCTGGGGACCTCTACAGTGAAGGGGTGAGATTTTGCTGATTATCGGGTTTGTCATGGGTATTTATGTTGAGGAGGGGGGGGGGCACAAAAATGGATGACGTCATCGTTTTGTGACGTCATCCATTAAAGAGGTGGTGGAAGACATCGGAAAGATCTTTTATAAATGATGAAGTTACAAAACGATGTAGACAACGACTAGATGAACCGTCTAGACCCGGAAGACCTAGTATCAGTATTATTTCGTAAGAATTTCTATCTTATTATTATCTTACTCATTAGGAGTTTCAACCAGTGGTGTTCCCCTGGAGTCCGAGTGACAGGGAGTCTCCTCAGATTTCCAGCACTTTTCACTTCTTTCGATAACCATTGCAAAATTATTTTGCATTATCGCAGCAGCCATTTACTATCGATTTTTCGCTAGCAATGACCATTTGTATTCTCTGGATTTTGAGTGACAATAAGCCTTCCCAAAGATCAAGTACTCTCGCTTCCATCCAGTGGAGGTCTGGTTGGTGCTCTCATGCTCGGTCTTTCCATCCTCCTTGACCCTTCACGACCGCATGTGTGTGTGTTATTTTTGTTGTGTTTTTTTCTCTTTCCATTCATTTGTGGCTGGTCAGCGTTTGTTCGTGGTATGGGTTAGTTTTCCACATTCAAGGAATTATCTTCAGATTTCGGCTGTTTTCATCATTGTATAGTCTTCCTTTTGATTCCAATTTCTCCTGGTCTTTTTTTTCGGGACTGTTCTTAGTGCTCCTACAATTATTGGTATTATTATACTGATTTTCGTCATGTTCCATATTCCTTTCAGTTCTCTGGCAAATTCTATGTATTTGCTTTATCTTTCTGCCCCTTAGCTTGATCTTCACTCTGCGAACTGTTGGGACGGCGAAATCTATGATTTGGCAGATTTCTTCCTTCTTACTGACTATTATCACATCAGGTGTCCTTGCTTGGATGCATTTGTCTGGTTGTACCTCCATGTCCGAGATGGTTTTGTGATTTTCGTTTTCCAGATTTTAATAATAATAATAATAGTGATAATAATAAAAATAATAATAATAATAATTTATATCAATAATCGTAGGAGCACTAGGAACAGTCCCCAAAAACTGGAAAAAAGACTGGGAGAAATTGGAATCAAAGGGATCACTGAGACTATACAAAGGACAGCAATGATCAAAACAGCTGCAATCTTAATGAAAATCCTCGAACGCAGAAACCAACCCCATAAGCTACGAACAGTAACCAGTCCCATGGAAGTTACAATAAGAAGAAACCAAAACCACAGGAAGAACACCACCACACGAACCAAGGAACAGAAATTGAAAAAAATCTCATGAACTGCCCCCTCCTCCCCCCAAAAAAGTAATGGCACCAGCCTCGACGATGATCTGTTTGAGAACTCCTAGTGAGTACAAATACTAATAATAATAACAATTATTATTATTATTATCATTATTATTATTATTATAATTTACTCACTAGGAGTTATCACACTGGTCATCGTCAGTGATCGCCCACTGCCGACAACCTGTGGTATTCCCTGGAGTCTGAGTGACAACAAGTCTCCTCAGACTTCCAGTATGCTCCACCTCTTTTCGTTCATCACCGCTGATGATCTTGCGGTAATCGCAACAGCCACCTACCAACGATTTCCCGCTGATAAGGGCCATTGGTCCCCTCTGGGGCCCGAGTGGCAACAAGCCTCCCCAAGGTCCCAGAGCTGAGATTATTATTATTATTATTATTATTATTATTATTATTATTATTATTATTATTATTATTATTCTTTTTATTCTTTTTATTATTACTATTTTCGATTATTATCATTTTTATTATTATTATTTTTTTTATTATTTTTATTATTTCTTAAACATTTATGTCAAGCACCCACTCAGCCAACTAACAAAAAGACTTGGGACAGAATTGGATGGAGATTGTTCAGGATACACGGTCATGGGTCGTTCATTGTAATCTGCACCAACAAGACACTCGCCAGCGATGACAAGTCGAATAAATAAATAAAATAAATAATGTTCACAATTCATCCAGTTTATTCTTAAAATGATTTACATTATAACTATTTTTAACCATTTTTTATGCAATTTGTTCTAAAAATATACTACTATACAGGCGGAACACCAATTTCCGGCACCCTGGTTCCAGTTAACCATTTTGATGGACCATCCGATTTCACCGTAATAATAATAATTCATCACCCCACCCCTCACAACCCACTAACGATACAACGATACATTCTCTAAACCATTAAGAATTACTAGAAACTATATTGGTTTATGTAATGCTGCATGGTCGAGTCTTGGTTGAAATTGGAGAGGAAAACAACAAATATACCTTTGTGTGTGTGGGGGGGGGAGGGGGTTCAAAAGAATCGACTCTTCTTATTTGCCCCCCCCCCCCCCCCCATCAAATATGAACACGCCCTAGAAAAGCCATCGTTTTCAGATCTGTTGCTTTTACTTCTATTGGTGCAACACTGATTCGCCGGAACGCTTGGTCCCAGAACTTTTTTTTAACCATTTTGCAAGACGATCCTATATTATCTCAATAATAATTCATCAAAACACCCTAACCAACTAATTAGGCATCTAACAGGTTTATAAACCACCAGGAACTTAAACGAGCATTAAATATAAGTGAATAAGTATATATATATATATATATATATATATATATATATATATATATATATATATATGTATATATATATATATAGTCTAAAGAAGCTTTGAGGCATTAATCTATTATATAAATCCCACCTGTCTGTATGTATGTATGTATGTATGTATGTATGTATGTATGTAAAGCTTCTCCTCCGAAAGTACCCAACACACGGTCACACGGGTGACATCATTCCGACCGGCCAGCCCAGGCGCGTCTAATATCTCGGAACCGGAAAAAAAAATTGACTCTTCCGGGGTCGACTGAGCACTTTTCTCCAATGGGGGGTGGCTTTTAACTCCATTTTTCAACGTTATTTATACTAATTTGAGAAGAAAAATAATGCAAAGTCACGATAAACTAGATATGACGTCAGAGTAAGGGAGTGGCGGGTAGAAATTCACTCACACTACAACCATTTTTTTTCTTTCTTTCTTCTTCCCCTCTCACTCCCACACTTTCTTTCTTAATTATTAATAGACGCTAATATTCCTTCCCCCCTCCCTTCCTCACTATGGCCGTTCTGTTATCCTGATATAATACTTCCAGGCATTACCTCCTCCTTTCAGGCCAAATAGGGGGGGGGGGAATGTCGGCATTCACCGATGTGCGTGCCACAGGCCAAATCTGGGGAGAGGGAGTGTCGGCATTCGGCGGTGGGGCGCCTCAGGCCAAATCTGAGGAGGGGGAATGTCGGCATTCGCTGGTATGAGCGCCTCAGGCCAAATTTGGGGGAGGGGGAGTGTCGGCATTCGCCGTTATGAGCGCCTCAGGCCAAATTTGGGGAGGGGGAGTGTCGACATTCGTCGGTGTGAGCGCCTCAGGCGAAATTTGGGGGCGGGGGAGTGTCGGCATTCGGCGGTATGAGCGCTTAAGGCGAAATTTGGGGGAGGGGGAGTGTCGGCATTCGGTGGTGGGGCGCCTCAGGCCAAATCTGGGGAGGGGGAATGTCGGCATTCGCCGGTATGAGCGCCTCAGGCGAAATTTGGGGAGTGGGAGCGTCGGCATTCAGGCTGAATTTGGGGAGGAGGAATGTCGGCATTCGCCGGTATGAGCGCCTCAGGCCAAATCTGGGGAGGGGGAATGTCAGCAGTCGGGCCCCTCAGGCCGAATTTAGGGAGGGGGAATGTCGGAATTCGCAGATGAGCGCCTCAGGCGAAATCTGGGGAGGGGGAATGTGGGCATTCGCCGGTATGAGCGCCTCGGGGAAATCTGGGGAGGGGGAATGTCGGCATTCGTCGGTATGAGCGGCTCAGGCCAAATCTGGGGATGGGGGAATGTCGGCATTCGCGGTATGAGCGGCTCAGGCGAAATTTTGGGGAGTTTGAGTATTAGTCGGCGTGAGAGAGATCCCTACCGTGGGCGCGATCAGCCGTACTTTAGGGGAGAGGAAGTGCACCAAAGGAAAAGGGATTAAAAAATAAAATGATAATCTGATTTTTGATTCGAGAGTGTAAGATCGACACCTATCGGATAGGACTAGATAATACACTTGATCTCAAGGCAAATTTTTTAGACTCCTCTAGGCCGTTTTTCTCTAATTCAACATAGCTTTTATACACCATTTTTTTAACATATTCGAAATAATCTAATGTATTTCACCTCTCGGGCGCTGGCTTTTCAACACCCACTTTCCGACCCGAGCTTGGGTCACATCTTACTGGTGGGAGTAGGATAAAAACTGGCCTTGTGCCTAACTCCTGGAGAGGAGTAAATTACTCTAATGTATTTGTGTACTAATCCGATAAAAATGCAGTCACTGTAAACATCCCATAATCCCTTGCCGGATGTACCCGGTCTTGCCCTAAATTGTGTCCGGTTGTATCAGATCATCCAATAACTTCTGTCCGGATGCATCAATAACAACATAGGAATCCTATGTTAAGTGTGTGTAGTGAAACAAGGGTTGCTCAATCACATCCGCACCTGTCCCATAATCCCTTGCCGGATGTACCCGGTCTTGCTCTAAATTGTGTCCGGTTATATCAGGTCATCATGACGTCAGAGAGTGGCAGATAATTTGAAAAATAATGCAAAGTGTCAGGAAGAAATTCACTCACACTACAACCTTTTAATAGACGCTAATATTCCTCCCCCTCCCTTCCGTTATCATGATAGGCATTACCTCCTCCTTTCATGCCAAATTAGGAGGGGGGTGACGGCATTCGCCGGTGTGAGCGCCTCAGGCCAATTTTTTTCTTGGGGGGGGGGGATATTAAGAAAATCTATAATAAAGACCAATGTGCATTTAATTGTATCTATAATAAAGACCAATGTGCATTTATTTGTATCTATAATAAAGACCAATGTGCATTTATTTGTATCTATAATAAAGACCAATGTGCATTTATATTTATCTATAATAAAGACCAATGTGCATTTATATTTCATCGGGGGGGGGGGGGCTTTTCATTTATTTTTGATGATATTTTATAGTAATTTGAAATTGCTGAGTCATATTTAATTACGTAATACCTCAAGTTCATAAACCAATTAATGTTTTTTAATGAAATTTATTTTTTAGAGGGTAGCTAAGGAAGTGCGTTAACTCACGTTTAAAACACACAATTAAGGTGTTTAAAACAAGGTTAGAGAATATATACATAACATATAAAAGTGTATTCTTATGTAAAATTCACAGAGTAAGATGATGAGAGTATTCTCGAATCTATTAACCCAGCCCTTAGGGGTCCATGGGGAATATTTCATCGGGGGGGGGGGGGCTTTTCATTTATTTTTCATTATATTTTATAGTAATTTGAAATTGCTGAGTCATATTGTAATTTAATTACGTAATACCTCAAGTTCATAAACCAATTAATGTTTTTTAATGAAATTTATTTTATAGAGGGTAGCTAAGGAAGTGCGTTAACTCACGTTTAAAAGACACAATTAAGGTGTTTAAAACAAGGTTAGAGAATATATACATAACATATAAAAGTGTATTCTTATGTAAAATTCACAGAGTAAGATGATGAGAGTATTCTCGAATCTATTAACCCAGCCCTTAGGGGTCCATGGGGAATATTTCATGGGGGGGGGGGCTTTTCATTTATTTTTCATTATATTTTATAGTAATTTGAAATTTTGAGTCATATTGTAATTTAATTACGTAATACCTCAAGTTCATAAACCAATTAATGTTTTTTAATGAAATTTATTTTTTAGAGGGTAGCTAAGGAAGTGCGTTAACTCACGTTTAAAACACACAATTAAGGTGTTTAAAACAAGGTTAGAGAATATATACATACCATATAAAAGTGTATTCTTATGTAAAATTCACAGAGTAAGATGATGAGAGTATTCTCGAATCTATTAACCCAGCCCTTAGGGGTCCATGGGGAATATTTCATCGGGGGGAAGGGGGCTTTTCATTTATTTTTCATTATATTTTATAGTAATTTGAAATTGCTGAGTCATATTGTAATTTAATTACATAATACCTCAAGTTCATAAACCAATTAATGTTTTTTAATGAAATTTATTTTTTAGAGGGTAGCTAAGGAAGTGCGTTAACTCACGTTTAAAAACAAAATTAAGGTGTTTAAAACAAGGTTAGAGAATATATACATAACATATAAAAGTGTATTCTTATGTAAAATTCACAGAATAAGATGATGAGAGTATTCTCGAATCTATTAACCCAGCCCTTAGGGGTCCATGGGGAATATTTCATCGTTTAAAAACACAATTAAATTTTAGGGGTCAGGACAAATTTTTTAGGGGTCAGGCCAAATTTTTTATTTTATTTTTTTTTAACTTAAAATATTTCTCAGGGTTGTGGGACACTGAAAAAAAAGTTGGTGGGGGGGCTGGAGAGATTAGGGGGTCGGGGAAAATTTAAGGGTCAGGCCAAATTCTTTAGGGGTCCGGCCAAATTTTTTTTTTTCTTTTTTTGAACTTAAAATATTCCTCAGGGGAAGAGTGAAAAAAAGTTGGAGGGGGGGGGGCTGGAGAGATTAGGGGGTCGGGGCAAATTTTAGGGGTCAGGCCAAATTTTTTTTTTTCTTTGAACTCAAAATATTTCTCATGTTTGGGAGAGTAAAAGAAATTGATGGGGGCTGGAGAGATTGGGGGGTCGGAGAAATTTTCAGGGGTCAGGACAAACTTTTAAGTGGTCGGGCCAAATTTTTTTATTTTTTGAACAAAAATATTACTCAGGGTGGGCGAGAGTAAAAAAACTGTGGGGGGGGGGGGCTGGAGAGATTGGGGGGGTCGGGGAAATTTTTAGGGGTCAGGACAAACTTTTTATAGGTCGAGCCAAATTGTTTTTGTTTTTTTATTTTTTTAACTAACCATATTTCTTAGGATTGGGAGAGAATAATAAAAAAGTTGGGGCCGTTCTGAAGAGATTGGGGGCTCGGGGAAATGTTTAGAGGTCAGGACAAACTTTTTAGGGGTCGGGCCAAATTTTTTTATTTTTTTATTTTTGGAACTAAAAATATTACTCAGGGTTGGGCGAGAGTAAAAAAAAGTTGGGGGGCCTGGAGAGATTGGTGGTCGTGGAAATTTTTAGCGGCGATATAAACGTATTTACCATTCGCACCGGGGCGGCGATAGGTACCTATTTAGCATTCGCACCGAGGAGACTATAGGTACGTATTTAGCATTCAGCGGTGGCGATAGGAACGTATATAGCATGTGCACATGGGATGCCATAAGTACGAATATAGCATGCGCACCGGGAGTGTAAAAAAAAATTGGGGTGGGGGGCAACATTTTTTTCCTTTTCTTTTATCTTTTTCATTGACAATATTTATATGTATGGGGCAGGATGAAAAAAAAATTTTCGGGGCGGGGGAGCTAAAAAAATTTTTTTTTTCTTTTTTTAAACTAAAAATATTTCTATGTATGGGGGGAACATAAAATTTTTGGGGCGAGTCAAAAAATTTTCTTTTCTTTTTTATTTCTTTTAAATTAAAAATATTTCTAAGTATGTGGGAGGATGGAAAAAAAGGTTCGTTGGGGGAGGCAAAAACATTTCTTTTTTTCTGTTTTTAACTAAAATTATTTATATTTATGATAGTGACAATACATGAATGAACACTATTTTGTTTTTCAAACACGACAGGGGTGCACTAATATGAGTTCTTACGTGTGCGAACTGGGCTGGAGATAGGTACATATAGAGTATGTGCACTCTTGCAGAGATAGGTAAGTATGTAGTATGCACACCAGAGCCGCGATAGGTACGAATATATTATGCGCACCAGGCCGGCGATAGGTTTATATATAGTATGTGCCCTGGGGTGGCATAGGTACGTATATAGTAGTGTATAGGGGTGGCGATAGTTACGTATTTAGCATTCGCCCTGGGGTTGCGATAGGTACGTATTCAGCATTCGCACAGGGGCGGCGATATGTACATATTTAGTATTCACACTGGGGCAGTGATAGGTACATATGGTGTATGCACATCGGGGCGGCAATATGTACGTATTTAGCATTCACCCCTGGGCGGAGATAGGTACTTATTTAGCATTCAGCGGTGGCGATAAGTACGTATATAGCATGTGCACATCGGCGGCAATAAGTATGTATATAGTATGTGCACCGGGGCGGTGATAGGCATGTATTTAGCATGTGCACTGGGGCAGCGATCGGTTCATATATAGCACGTGCACCAGGGCGCTGATAGGTACGTATATAGCACGCGCACCGGGGCGGCGAAAGGTACGTATTTAAAATTCACACCGGGGCGGCGATAGGTACGTATATAGCACGCGCACCGGGGCGGCGAACGGTACGTACTTAAAATTCACACCGGAACGGCGATAGGTACGTATTTAGCATTCACACCGGGGCGGCGATAGGTATGTATTTAGCATTCACACCGGGGCGGCGATAGGTATGTATTTAGCATTCACACCGGGGCGGCGATAGGTACGTATTTAGCATTCACACCAGGGTGGCGATAGGTATGTATTTAGCATTCACACCAGGCGGCGATAGGTATGTATTTAGCATTCGCACCAGGGTGGCGATATGTACGTATTTAGCTTCCGACCCGGGGCAGCGATAGGTACGTATTTAGAATTCACACCGGGGCGGTGATAGGTACGTATTTAGAATTCACACCGGGGCGGCGATAGGTATGTATTTAGCATTCGCACCGGGGCAGCAATTAGTACCTATTTAGCTTCCACACCGGGGCGGCTATAGGTACGTATTCAGAATTTAGGGGTGGCGATAGCTACGTATATAACATGTACACATGGGCAGCAATAAGTACGTACATAGCATGCGCTCTGCGGCGGCAGTCAGTACATATATAGCACGCGCACCGGGGCGGCGATATGGACGTATATAGCACGTGCACCGGGGCGGCGATAGGTACGTATATAGCACATGCACCGGAACGGCGAAAGGTATGTATTTCGCATTCGCACCGGGGCGGCTATAGGTACGTATTTAGCATTCGCACCGGGCCGGCGATAGGTACGTATTTAGCATTCGCACCAAAGCGGCGACAGGTACGTATTTAGCATTCGCACCAAAGCGGCAATATGTACATATTAATTATTCGCAATAGGGCAGCGATAGGTACTTATGTAGCATGCACACCGGGACGGCGATAGGTACTATTTAGCATTCGCACCGAGGCGGCGATAGGTACTTAAATAGTATCTGCACTGGGGCGGCGATAGGTACATATATAGTATGTGCACTGGGGCGGCGATAGGTACGTATATAGTATGCGCACCGGGGTGATGATAGATACGTATATAGTATGAACACCGGGGCGGAGATAAGTTCTTATATAGAAGGCGCAGATAGAGGTGTTACTTTTTATAGAAATATGATATACTATTGCCCTGGCCAACGTAGGAGAAATGGTGGGGAAGAAACAGCTTTCGCAAAAGGCAAAATTAGAAAGTAGCGCTGAAATGGGGTGACCAGGGAAGAGAAAGGTAGAAAGATAAAGAGACGGCTATAGAGAAAGGGGGGGGGGGAGAAATAGAAGTTTGTATATAAAGATGTTACACACACGATTTTTCTTCAATTATATGTTTTTATGACCCCGAGCAACGCCGGGTAGCCCCGCTAGTATATAATATATATAGGAATAGATAAAGTGAAAGAATAGAATAAGATGCGAATCAAATTTTATTACAGTTCAATATTCAGACAAAGTTCTTTAAAGTCCTTAACTCATGAGTTTTCAAAGAAAATCTTCTCCTCAGAGGACCATTACCGCAATGACATCACTGCAGGTAATAAAAATTAAACTTTGAAAAAATATATTAAAAAATATATATAAAAATACATAAAGGTATATAAAACATCAAATATATCGACCCAAAACATATTTTTTTGTAAACCTATACAGTTCATCCACGTCAACAAGCTTAAAATAGCTCCAGGCCAGAAATCAAAGAGGTTGATTAAGAAATAATCCAAATGGTGTGTGGTGGTCCAAAAATGTAAAAAGTTATCCAGGCGGGAAATTCGTTTGCTATCGATGCAGTAGATAGCAGTGATATATATATATATATATATATATATATATATATATATATATATATATATATATATATATAAGTATGAACATGCCTTAGAAAAGCAATTGTTTGCAGATCCGTTGCTTTTACTTATATTGGTGCAACACTGATTCGTCGGAACTCTTGGTCCCAGAACCATGTCGGATTAACCGTTTTACCAGATGATCCAATTTTACCTTAATAATAATTCATCAGCACACCCTAACCAACTAATTAGGCACCTAACCCTAACCCTAACCCTAACCCTAAAGTGAAACACTATCAAGATTGTTCAGCAGTTCAACTTTTTTCTTGGTTTACATTTCTGCCAGTTTAATTTGTTAAACACTAACTAGGGCTAAATTTAAGCAAAATAAGATATGAGGCCTGTCTAAAAAGTATCCAACCTTTATTTTTTCCGTGCGAAATAGAGACGATAGGACGGCGCCACTCTACACAGCGAAGAAAGTCATCTTTATGCACATGTGTGAATTTTATCACCGCCTTCTTGCACGTTAGTCGCTGCCTGTCGGTCGCTGAGTGAGATGCTACACAACGTGTGCATCGGATTACCGAGTCTCTCAAGATGACTGAACGTATCAAGCAAAGGTATTGCATCAAAAGCTTGGTGATTCTCAAAGCAAAACAATTTGTAAGATTCAACAGGTGTTTGGAGACGGGTGTAACACAAATTAAGGAGTAGTTCAACCGATTCAAAAATGGCCGCAAATCAGCGGAGAGTGACCAGAGTTCACGCAGACCCTAAACTGCTTGGAATGCCGCTGTTGTTGAGAGGGTGCAAAATTTGGTGATGAAAGATCGTCGTTCAACCGTGCGGGAGATCGCCTAAGAGGTTGGAGTGAGTAAAAATTCTGCACATGCAATTTTGAACATGCACAGAGTGTCTGCGAAATTTGTGTCCAAGTTGTTGTCACAGGAATAAAAGGACCTCCGTTTTCAAGTTGCACAGGATCTTCTGGAAACCGCCAACACTGATCATGGGTTTTTGAACACTGCGATAACTGGTGTACGGGTACGACCCAGAAACAAAAAGACAGTCGTCGTATTGGAAGCATTGCGAGTCTCCAATGCCAAAAAAAGCGCGACAGGTGTGAAGCAAAATCAAGGTGATGCTGACTGTCTTCTTTGATATCCGTGGAATTGTGCATCACGAATACGTGCCGGAAGGAGTACTATCAAGATGTTCTCTGGCGTCTCCGTGACGCAGTTTGGCGCAAAAAAAGACATGTGGACGATGAAAACCTGGCAACTCATCACCACAACGACCCCGCACATTTATCCCAATTGATCCAGCATTTCTTGGCCAAACATGGAATTCCAGTCATTCGCCAACCTCCCTACTCTCCAGACATGGCTCCTTGTGACTTCTGGTCGTTTCGAAAATTGAAGATGCGACTGAAAGATTCCCATTTTAAGACTAGAGTAGATGACGGCGGAGATGAACACCATTCCAAAAGAAGACTTCCAGAGGTGTTTCCAGCAGTGGATGGATCGGTGGGCTAAGTGTGTGCAAGCACAAGGTGCCTACTTGAAGGGGATTAGGGTCCCAATCCCGTCAGGTATTTGAAATATTTTTCTGGCCTAAGGTCGGATACTTTTTAGACAGGTCTTGTATAATCTCAAAATAAAGGAAGACTATCACCAGCAGGTGCACTATACAGAAACAAATTGATGATGCGCTACACACAGAGCCAATAAACTAGTCTAGTGGCAACAGTATTATCAAGTTCTCTTTTGCGATTTTGTCCCGATTCAAAGCGGTTTCGAACCATTAATTTCCAGAAAATCGATGTTGAACCTCTATTAGAAAGAAAATCTAATTGTATGGTAGATTTAGTCTTTGAAATCTTGCCAATAAATTACCAATGCGAGTGTAATAGTCAATTATAAGTTATCTCTCTCGTATTAGCATGTTATAAGTTATCCCCCTTTATTAGAACTCTTCACTAGTGTCACACAAGAAATAGAAATGAGGTTTCTCTCTCTTTTTCATCACGGACGGCATCTTGTTCAGACATATAAAAACGCCACTAATAAACGTATGACGAGTATAAAGGTACAAAAAAGAGTCTCTTACTTAATAGGTCCCGCACTGTCTACCAAGCTCCAGCCCCTTTCCCATCGCTACATGTTGCATCCCTGTGCTTGTTTTACAAATACTCTCAACAAACTTACTGCACTTGTACATCTCAACTTGAATACCCCTGACAAAACCCGACTAGCAGCAAAATCCCACTCCTTCACTGTTGAAGTCACCAGATGCCAGAAAACTTTCTACTGTAATAGCTTCTTTCCTTCGGACCGCTTACCTTTGGAATTTCTTTCCTGTTCCCTGTTTCCCCTAAAGTACTAACATGCAAAAATTAAAATGTAATGTAGACAAGCATCTTGCTGCAAAACTTAGGGTGCCCCCTATAAATCTGGTCCCTAATCACGGTAGTCTCTTCCTTTGTTTGGGGCGAATAAAAGTTCAAAGAAAAAGTCAACAGCGCGTAGTTTCTCTTAATTCTGGTGTTCAGCATTATCCTTATCAAGGGAGGTGTGAGAGCGCTCTATCCCTTAATAGACTTCAAAAATGGCCTATGCTGGAAATCTCATTTCTTTGATCAATCATAACTCAAAAACCAATAAACCAAATTAGTTAAAACTTTGCACAAAATTTTTATTTGATAGGTTCTATAAGTGTGTAGAATTTCAGCATCATTTGTCAAGGCAACCCAGAGATCCAGAAAGTTCAGTCATGAAATCATGTTATCCGTGTGTACGTACGTACGTACGTACGTACGTATATATGTGCCACCCTGTATCTCATCAACTATTTGATGGATGCAGCTGATTTTGGGCAAAGATAGAGGTTCTAGTGTCTAGTTGATGGCATTTTAATTTCAGTTTACCATATACATACTCTCTGGTTGGTATGCAGCTTGAAAAGTTGGGAATGATGCATAAATATCTCTTTTGATACGTTCTGTCACTATAGTGGGTTTAGTGTTTAGTCAAGATTTGCCTCCCTTTGTAAATCGGAAGTTAAAATCTACTGAGGATGCGCATTAAGAGATTCCGGAAATAAAGAATGCCCGGGAAAAACTAATCAGTTTAACTCTGGCGTGAATTGAAAACAGACGTCTATTTCTTCGTTTTGTTCTTTCTTTTTACTTTTTGTTTTAGTCTCGCAAGCCAAGTCTGGCGACGCTAATTTCAGTGGCGAGCTTATGTTAGCTACAACACATAAAAAAAGGAAATCGGCATGAGAGATATGGCTAGCAGTCATTTGCCCGTTTCCCCCAATTCCAGCATCCACGCCGACATAAATACAATTGGCATTCGCTGGCAAAAGGTAGATAGATGAATTGGAAACGCTGTCTATTGCATTACATATTGACACCGATCAAAAAAAACGAAAAGCGACTTTTTCACGCTATGCCAGAGACGAGGTTTTCGACATTTTTCACAATTTCATCGACAAACAGAAGGGCATCGGAGAACCCACTGAAGCGGAAGATTATACCAAACTAATATGAAATAATGAAGAAGTCACTAACCGAAAATTTCAAGCCTAAAAAGGGTGACGGAATTAATTACAAACCGGAAGTAATTTTATGTCGCTTAGGAATTAGAAATCTCGTAATTCTTGATAATAAAATGAAATAAAACTTTTCTTTTTTAATTCGTACAATATAATTTTGCAAATGAAAGAAATAAAATGAGATTTATTAATTGAATAACAAATAAAATTGATAAATTAAGTCCAAGTTGTAATTAATTTTGAGTTGTAATTAATTCCGAGTTGTAATTAATTCCGAACCCCTTTAAAAAGATACATCAGACGAATTTTTTAAATTTCAACGCGCGATGCAAAATCAAGATGAAAGCTTGGATTCATACCATACCAAGTTATAACTTTAGCATCCACACGCATCTTCCAAAATACAGATCGGGACATCTGTGCTCAGATACTGCAAGGGTGTTTGTCCTCTAAGATTAGAAGAAGGGCGCTAAGAGATAACTCTACTCTGAAACAAATACTAGATGAAGTCAGGGCCATTGAACTTGCTCACACAAAAGCTTCAGAACAAAGGAAAGTCCATGCACTTTCATCCTACAATAACAACAAAACCCACAAGCGGTACACGCGAAGTAACGGAAACTGCAAAGATGTCAACAACTCCAACAGCAGATGTCATCTCGAATATACACAAAATAGCAGCCGCCATGTCAACCCGAGACCCCGTCCACGTAGGTAAAAAAATAAACATGGTGAACAGGTCTACCGCTACTGCAGGTATTCGGGAACACACGCGACGTGCTCCGCCAAGGGGCAGGAGTGCAAGAACTACCTAAAAAAAAACCAATTTGCTCAAGTTTGCCAGTCCAATCCGGTGTACCAACAAAAAGTGAAATATTTCATGTATAAACACCAGAACAACATTGCCAAGTTGAAATTAATCGAAGATGGCAACCAAACTAACCAGATGGATTTACGCAAAGGAAAACGGAATCTCAAAATAAAACTGAAAGAAAAAGAATTGTCGCATCAAAATACAATCAAAACCCTCAAATTGAAAAAAACGATGAAGACATTTAAGTGCATAGCCAAAGAGATTGAAGCCAAATACGGAAAGAAAATGAAGGCTTTACGGGACGAACTTGAGCTGAAACGTTATTTTGAAATCCATGAAATCGAAGAAAAAAAGAACAGGCAAATAAACACTTTGATGAAGAATCACGAGAAAGCGTTCAGTGACGTCAAGAATTACTACAATAATATTACGCTCATTAACTTTGGTGTGATTAACGTTCTCAAGGAGCAGGTCGATACGGAGAACAAAGAACGACTGAAAAAAGAAATGGATGATCTTACAACCGAGAACAAACGATTGGTTGAGTCTCTCCAACACGTCCGGAAAAAACTACGAACTGCAAAAATCTGCAAAAATCTGCAAAAATCATTAGGCAATTATGAGAAGGACAAACAGAGTTTTAAAATGACCAAGACCCGTTTAAATGCAACAATAGAGGAACTAAAAGCTCTTAAATGCGAACATAAGTTGCTTGAGCAAGGTTCTGAGAAGATCCAAGCGGAACATAATGAACTTTTAGTTTTTTTTTATGGAGAGGTTATGTGCTTAGTTGGTTAGGAAGAAAGTCAGGATGGTAGAGTTAGTTGTATCTGGCCGCATATGACTGAAATAGAATATTGAACAAGAAAAGGGCCACCATCTTCCATAAATAAGACCACCTCTCCACAACTAAATAGGTATTAACCTTTATTCAAGGGAAAACTGGAACGCAACGAGAATTGTTCAATATGCTGGCTTTTGTTGATAAAAAACGAATGCTGTATCCTGGGAGTTCCACTCTAGCCGGCCAGCACAAGATAACATCCTATAAAGAGGCGATCAAAACAGGAACTGATTTGAATTGTCTTTTTTAGCACGAAGATACGTCTACGCATATTAATCTTACTTCTGTGCAGATGTATCATAACACATATGCAGTTAACAGTCCAGGCTCGAGTGCGCGAGTGCAAAGCCAAACCACGACTCAATTTAACCCATAATACTGCGCGTACATTTAAACAAAATAAGCCCCTCATATAACAACTACAAACTGTACAGTTGGTTCATCAAGTAAATCCATGAAGTTCAGCAGAAAAGCAGCTTCAGGAATATTCTTTTGGAGGAAGTTTTCTATGCTGGGTGAACTGCTTGAACAGAAAGAATGCCAACTTAATGAACTCCTCTCTTGTTTCAAACCTTCACCGGTCTACCCTCAAAACGATCACTCGAAAACTGGAGGAAGTTTTATTATCAACAGATAAACTATATTCATACACCTACAGACTATTCAAGGACTATTCTATCTTTCTATCAGCAAAATAGAATGTCTCCCACCCCCTTTTTACCGTACATATAACGCACACACGCATGTACTCTATGCATTCATGTTTTTTTATTCAAGACATGAGGGGTTTAGTGTTCAGTCAAGATTTGATTTCATTTGTAAATCGGAAGTTAAGAAGACTACCAGGCATGCGCATTGAGAGATTCCGAAAATAAAGAACGTCCGGGAAAAAACTAATCAGTTTAACTCCGGTGCGAATTGAAAACAGACATCTATTTCTTCATCTTGTTCTTTCTTTCTTTCTTTTTACTTTTTGCTTTAGTCTCGCGAATCGAGTCTAAGACATTACAGTGGGGATGTGACAGTTGTAGAGATGTTCATCCTTGCTTTTTCCTTCCTTTGGTGACTGGAATCATAAAAGCAATTAAAAAAGAACAGCAAATAACTTCATTATCTTCCTCTAAGATTTGATTAACTTCTTCTATTAATTTGCATCAAGTACAAGATGAACTGCACCTTTCCTTTCCAACCACCTTTGGGTGGGGGAAGGGTCGAAAATCGCTTCCGATCATTTCGACGTCTAATTTCTTAGAGAAAGGAACTCTCTAACTTTTCTGTCACATACTTCTTCCCATAACGTCATTTCTCGCCCACGTCGTCATTACTCTAAAACTTTAAACTTCTAATGGAATTTTCCACTTTGTTACTTAAAATATCATTATATGCAAACTACAGTTCTTAACATTATTTTTACACACCTAAAGTTCAATATCGCTACATGTATAAGAGTTAATAAAATGTTACGAACTTCCTACCATAACGGCATATCCTGCCCACGTCGTCATTATTCTATAAATTCTAATAACTTCTAATGGAATTTTCCACTTTCTTACATAATTTTAACAATACGTGAAAAATTCCAACTTTGACCTTACTTTTACACACCCGCATCTAACTATTGCTGCACACGTGATGGCCTTAAGCAAAGCAAGGAGAGTAGAAAGTGAACCTTGGGTTTACTTTCGGCAGCCTCGTAACTCTCGCTTCCCTTATTTTTGTCCTTTAGTCCTCACATTCCATGAACGATGCTTCTGACAAAGGGGGAAGAATTGCTGTTTTCTGGGTCGGAATCTATCCATCTAACACTTATCGTTGGCTAGTTTTTTTTACCTTGAAGTAGTATTTTCTTTTAGCTTCTTACATCAAGTGGCTTCATGCCTTGTCTAGAGCGATTTTCAATTTTAAAAAGCCATTTATGTATGTAGAATCCAAGTCGTATAAGTTGTTCCTTGTTTTTGACGAAATCCGCTTTGGTGTCTGGATAAGATGTTATGTTTCTCCAGAGACCATACCAGTCACATAGTATATGTACTATAGGCACTTTTGTCTCAGTAGAAGAAAGACAGTATTCTCTGTCCGTGTTTCATGCTCTGCGTGACAGCCTACCAGATGAGATTGTGGCGATCCTTACCATATTCCAGGTTTAACACTGTCTTGGACAAACATTCAGACTGCATATAGATGTACACATCTAATTGTCTTTTTTTCTTTGCTTTAACTATTTATTCATGCTTTCCGTCCCCTAACCCTAACCCTAATCCTGGTACGGCCCATTATTGAATATTCGATCCAAACAACAAATCCTCAAATCTTCAAGAAGATATCGTACACCTGGAGCATATTCAATGGCTGACAACCAGGATCGTGATGGGACTCTCCACGCTTACCTATAAAGTGCGACTTCAAAGACGAAATCTGTTCTCACTTAAACAGCAGAAGATGCGAAGAGACCTGATTCTGGCATACAACATCATCAATAGGGATTTAAATTTAATTTTCGAGAAGTTTATCAGCCCAGGGCTAAGTTGTGGTCCCCACAGTTAACTGCAGAAGATGTACCATCATCGTTTTCCTCTCAACAGATAAAATGCAGAATTCTTTGTCTGTGTTTCTTCTCCGTGGAACAGCCTGCTAGTGGAGGTAATGACGATGCCTACCATATCCAAGTTTAAAGTGGCCTTGGACAAACATTCAGACTGCATATAGATGTACACATCTAATTGTCTTTTTACATGGCTTGTTGCACTTTTGCTATTTTGCATGTGCAGCTCACTAGAGCAATGGGGCGATTGTTTGTTGCTGGCATAGAATGATCTTTGTAGTAAACCGGAAGAATACCCGACTCTATAGGAAATGATACGAACTCCTATACTATGCTTAAATCACGAAACCTTCGCACGAAAGGAAAAACAAAATCTTTTTTTATAACAAGGAATAATGGGTTTATCAAATAAAGTTACCTACACCGTATGGTATAGGTAGAAGAAGTTGGACAGCGTCCAAGTGAGGAAAGTAAAATGGCCAGTTCTTTGGGCTGCCGAAGATCTGTCAGCAGATATCTTCAGGCGAAGATAGTAGGTGCTGGAGCGTCCAGTGGACAGGGACAGGAGAGAGAATGTAGACGTATTTATCTGTTGCTAACAAGTGTCTCTCTGCTGACTGACCGTGATTCTACAGGGGGCAGATGGATTCACCCGCCCTGCAAGCTGATTGGTCAGTGCATAACCAGATCACTTAACAGGGACATTTTTCAGAGGAAAAAAATATGTCTTTGTTTATGACTGCTACATCTCAAAGTCAACAGCAAATGGTGTTTGCTGAGATTTAGTTCCTGATATTACAGACTTCCTGTTTTGGGTCGCTTACTCTTCTCGCTTGCAAAGTTTTCTACTAATTTTTATTTATTAATTTATTTATTAAATTGTAAGGTGAAAGTACAGAATAGTTTACAAAGCCCCCTCCCCATGTTAAGAATGGCTTTCTAAATAATCTTCTGCAGTTTATGGACAGTGTTGAAATAACGTTATTATTTAGAAAGCTATTCTTAACATGGAAGAGGGGGCTTTGTTAACTATTCTGTATTTTCACCTAACAATTTAATAAATAAATGAATACATTTGGGAAACTGAAACTCTCGCCGTAAGTTATATTACGGATGAAATTTAATATCAGGAACTAAATCTGACAGAAGACCGTTTGCTGCTGACTTTAAGTCGGGTATTATTCTGGTTTGCCGTGTTTTGCAATGTTTTGGAATTGGGTTGATATTAGATTCGAGACTTCATTTACTTGACTTATTTGCATACGTCTGAAAGCTTCGGCACATCCTTGAAAATAAAATTCCACCACTCATCATGGTCTTGGACTAGTCTTTCAGCTGTCAGAAGTGGAATGCCAGTTTCAACCTTTATCTGGTCAGCACATACGCACTTGAGGTCATTAAATTCAATTCAATTCAATTAATTTGGCAAAAAATAAAACAAGTATATTTCAGTTGCCATGTAGGAAAAGGGTGGTAGAAATTTACACAGAAGAGGATACAGTAGCCCTGTATCTGTCCAAATTCACCTTGAATTGATGCGTTGTTGGCGCATTTATTACCTCTCTTGAGAGACTATTTCAAGGTCCATGGATCCTGATTGAGAAGGCGGCCCTCCTCCGGTTCAATCGAAATTGGCGGTGAAATAGTTTCTTGTTGTGTCCGCATGGACCTCTTTCTGGTGCAAAAGTGAATAATAGGCGATGAGGTATATCGTAATGACCATTGAGGAGATTGTAAGCCAAAATGATATCACCACGTAATCGTCGCCGCTCAAGGGAGAAAAGGTTAAGTTTCTTGAGTCGGGTTTCGTGCACCATTCGATTAGCCAGTCTTTAAACTCTTTCCAGATGCTGAATATCACGTATTAGCTATGGAGCAGAGGCCTTGACACCATACTCTAACAGTGGTCTGACGAGAGAGAATATCTGTAGAAGTATTGTGAGGGATTTTTCTGAGTAAAGTAATTAAACCTAAGGATTCAAACTAATATTTATAATTAATTTATAATATGATAAAGACTTTTATGGAGATGGCAGCCATATTTAAATACTTGAACAGTTGGTTCTGCCGTTGGCGGTGGCAGTAGCAGACATCGTGTTATTGGTTGTGTGTTATTGTTTTTTTAATCGTCCTGTGCCTTGTTTGTTTTGTGATTTTATGGCAGCCGTTTTTAAGAGAGAGAGAGAGAGAGAGAGAGAGAGAGAGAGAGAGAGAGAGAGAGAGAGAGAATTGAATCCCTCTTATAGATAGTTTTCATGATTTTATAACGGACAGAGAGAGAGAGAGAGAAAGAGAGAGAGAGAGAGAGAAAAGAGAAAAAGATAGTGAGAGAGACAGAGATAGATAGATATAGAAAGGGAGATATATAGAAAGAGAGGGGGAGAGAGAAAGAAACAAGGAGAGATAGAAAGAGAGAAAAATATAGATAGAGAGAGACAGATAGTTTGAAAGAGAGAGAGAGAGAGAGAGAAAAGGGGAGATACAGAAAGAGATAGATAGATAGATAGATAGATAGATATAGAAAGTGAGAAAGATAGAGAGAACGTCATAGGTAAATAGATAGATAGAGAGAGAGAAAGAGAGAAAAAAGAGAAAAAGATAGTGAGAGAGACAGAGATAGATAGATATAGAAAGAGAGATATATAGAAAGAGAGGGAGAGATAGAGAAAGAAACAAGGAGAGATAGAAAGAGAGAAAATATATATAGAGAGAGAGACAGATAGTTAGAAAGACAGAGAGAGAGAAGGAGACATACAGAAAGAGATAGAGAGAGAGAGAGAGAGAGGGGGCGGAAGGAGAGAGATAGAGAGATAGAGAGGGGGATTAAACAAACCAATGTCGTGCAGCTGATTAGTTGAATCTCTCCGCCTATTTGAATTGAACAGCCAAGGAATTAGACGCTGATCTCTTTACATTGTTTTGTCGTCCCCTCTCAACGACGCAGCAAAGATCTTAAGCATGATGGCATCGACAAAAATAAATAAAAATGCCAAAACAAAAATAATTGAAAAAAAAAAAAAATAGAGTTAAAGATTAAAATATAAAGCACTTTAAATTGAACGTCGGAAACAACTGACAGGACTTTTTTTTTTCTCGATCAGTGTTTTTTTTTTTTTTTTTTTTTCTTAAAAAGACGACAAGGAAATAAGAGTTGAAGTTCCTGTGCGCTGGACATCACCGGACAGAAACAACACATTAAGTGGAATTAATAATGAAATTTAATTGAGAACGATAGCGATTCGGAATTTTTTTTTTTTTCGATAGCTCACATTAAGCGTTTGTTCGTTTCTTTCTTTTTCTCCTAAATCACATTTTCTTTTTCTTAGTTTAAAAAAATTTTTTTTTTAATTTATTTTTTAATTCAGTTTGTGACCGGAAAATTACGAACGATAGATCGGAGTAAAAAAACTAGAAGTTTAAAAAAAACAAAAAAACTAGAAATCAGTTCTTTAATATGACAGAAGCGCGTATAAAATTGCTGCCTCCAACCCAGCAATCCAAATCTTAGATCACGTGATAATTAATTTTTGGTCGTGTCTGACAAAAAAGCATGCCTTCTTATGAATTTTATTTTTCTAAGTAATAAAAAAAAAAAATTTATTAAACAGAAACTGAAATATTTTACAAATGAAAAAAAATTGGTTCTTGTTGCTTAAAAGTACGAAAAAAAATTTTTTTTTGTCTTTTCCTGAGAGAGAGTTAATTAATGGGCAGTAACTCTATTACACTGTTGTTATTACATCGAAAGCGGCAGC
>OY744540.1:20784049-20876549 GCA_963556195.1 Sepiola atlantica | reverse complement strand
TCCTATAATGTTGACTGACCGACGACGTGAGCGAAAACACAGAAGACACGCCCCCAAAATTCCATTTAAAATCAAATTAGATTTTTGGTTAAAAAACCCCCCGGATCCCACAGGAATATTCAGCGAAAAAACAAAAATGGCTGTCACGTAGTGTGCTTTCGCTTACGTCCGCCACACAATGTGATTAAAATTCCGTTTTCACGCGAAAATAAAACCATGCTTTTGGAGCCGATAAAATATAATTTAAGCTGAGGTTTTCATTCAGAAACACGGAGTTTGAAAAATAAGCACACGGAATCAGAGGACAACGTTTCCACTCTCTCGCCCCTTTTGGTGTTCGGGCGATCACTATTCAACTCACAAGCCTGCCACTATTCAACTCACACACACATGCTTACACACCCTGCTGACAAAAGCGAAACAAACACAAGTGCGTACACGCCCTATCAATTCTCAACTCACATGCACACACACATTCGTACGACTACGCCCCCTGACAAAAGGCGACACACATATTCATACACTTACGCGTTCTAACGCAAAGCATAACACAAATGCCTACACCGTCGCACCCACATACGCACTCATAAATTACAGGCATAAACATTTTATTACTTCTCTAACTGAACATTACAAATTAACAATTAATGTCTTGTATTTTTTATATATAGAAATATTGTGTTCTTTAAACAATGTTTTATTCTTTCTTCTTCCATTCATCTTTTATTCATACATGTTATTCTCTTGTAAAACATTCAACACGTCGCTACATTTTGGATCACGCACACTTCTTGATAAATATATTCGAACACACAAAATACAAAAAAAAAAATGAAAAAGAATATACGAATTTCTATTCTTCATTTTTACGACAACAACAACCAATTGAAAACTCCAGAAATCTTTCACTTCAAGCCAACAATACCAAACCACAATATTATCGCCTATTTAAAATTCAATATTTGTAACATATTGGATACATAATTTTAGACGTTAAGATACTTCAAGGACACCACCAACAACAAGAAACTGAAACGCTAACCCCGCCACAACAACAACAAGAAACTGAAACGCTAACCCCGCCACAACAACAACAAGAAACTGAAACGCTAACCCCGCCACAACAACAACAAGAAACTGAAACGCTAACCCCGCCACAACAACAACAAGAAACTGAAACGCTAACCCCGCCACAACAATAACAAGAAACTGAAACGCTAACCCCGCCACAACAACAACAAGAAACTGAAACGCTAACCCCGCCACAACAATAACAAGAAACTGAAACGCTAACCCCGCCACAACAACAACAAGAAACTGAAACGCTAACCCCGCCACAATAACAACAAGAAACTGAAACGCTAACCCCGCCACAACAACAACAAGAAACTGAAACGCTAACCCCGCCACAACAATAACAAGAAACTGAAACGCTAACCCCGCCACAACAACAACAAGAAACTGAAACGCTAACCCCGCCACAACAACAACAAGAAACTGAAACGCTAACCCCGCCACAACAACAACAAGAAACTGAAACGCTAACCCCGCCACAACAATAACAAGAAACTGAAACGCTAACCCCGCCACAACAACAACAAGAAACTGAAACGCTAACCCCGCCACAACAATAACAAGAAACTGAAACGCTAACCCCGCCACAACAACAACAAGAAACTGAAACGCTAACCCCGCCACAACAACAACAAGAAACTGAAACGCTAACCCCGCCACAATAACAACAAGAAACTGAAACGCTAACCCCGCCACAACAACAACAAGAAACTGAAACGCTAACCCCGCCACAACAACAACAAGAAACTGAAACGCTAACCCCGCCACAACAACAACATAATGAGAAGATTTTTCTTCAATTCACACCAATTGAATTTTTTCCACCAGCTAAATCGATGAACAAGGGCCAGCCAGAATCCAAATAGGAGAAGAGGTTTGAGTGAAGCCACCGGATGCACGATGTACGACACAATGAGAAAGAGCAGTAATTACTGGGGTGCAATCCCCTAAACACTTGAGTGTCGATGGGATGCCACGGCACATTTTAGATTTAAGGTTCATGGTTCATGTAAACGATAGAGATGTAAGCGGCGAACATGAGGACAATGAAGGTTAGGCGGTTGCAATGCAAAGACCGCAGAGAGAACATAATGGGGAATATGTGATGTGAAATGATCTTTGATGATCATGGGGACGTGTGGTTTAAAATACAAAGAAGGATTAAATGTTGCCTTCTGTAAGAATGAAGGGTTACCAGCTTTGATGCGTGTGAACCGTTTTGCATGGTGGGCACTCAATTTTCAGTGGGGAAAAAGAACTTGTGCTCGTAGTTAGATTTTTTATAGGTGGCATTCATTTGCATATGAGGAGAACAACTATTTTAAGACGGAACGAATGAGTGAAGACAGGCAGTTCGAAATTTGACAGCTGAGAGAAAAGATTGAGATTATTCGTCACGGTGTTGTGTAAGAGAAGTTCCTTTAAATTCATTACCGGTTACAGAATATTTAAAAAAAAATAAAAAAAAGCAGGAATCCTACGTAAAACATTTTATTAATCTTCACCTGAAATGACGTATGAAAAATGTTAAAAACGGTTTTAAGTTGATGTTAAATGTTTTCGCGAAGCTACACAAATCTTAACTCTGATATCTTTCGGCGGCTAATAAAAAGATACACAGCTACGTGGACGAAGCCTACCTCTGGAATCAACAGCAAATAAAGATAGAAATATATGTCATAGCTTCACACTAGGATACAAATTAATTATCCACCGGCTAATCATGGACCTAAACCTCAATGAACATAAATACCCACTTGTACTTATCTCTTAATCTCCAACCCCACTCACAAATCTCGTCGCAACATCCATGCACCAGAATCTTATAAATATTTTATCAGCAAAACGAAGACATACCGTATATCACATTCAGTTCAGACTTAATTGCACCCAAACTGCGAATGGCAGACGTTGCATGTGATAGATTCTCGGCCAAAGGAAGAAAGGGGTCCACAGAGGAATTTGAAAATATCTCTGATTTTGTATTTGGGCCACGCAGAATCTTATTACTCTTTGAAATGAAATAAGTGCCTCTTAAAACAGAGAATCATGCTAAGACCAGAAAGTAATGTTCTTAGATTGTCTCCATAATAAACCCCCCAAGTAGACTGTCTAGTAGTTATCTCTAATGGATACTTCCAGCGGCCAGCATCTGGGTGGTCGAATGGTGACCAGTGACAAAAACTGGAATCCAAGATTTCCGGTCAGGAAGAAAAGACCCCAAGAGATGGAAGGGGAGATCTGGCTCTCTGAGTATGACAGGGAGAGTTGGTCTTTTCTGAGAGCCGGCAATCAGTTGGAGTTGGGCGTTCGATGTGGCAGTTGGTTTTCGGTGGTTCTCGGGAACAGAGGGTCTGTTGTGTTGATGACACTTACATTTTATGTGGTCGTGATAAGAGATCTCATTTTGCAAGTCTGCCATTCAACCTCATTTTGCAAGTCTGCCATTCAACCTCATTTTGCAAGTCTGCCATTCAACCTCATTCTGCAAGTCTGCCATTCAACCTCATTTTGCAAGTCTGCCATTCAACCTCATTTTGCAAGTCTGCCACTCAACCTGGGAACACGAGTTTCATTTGTAACCTGGGAACAAATAAACCTGTTACTTGTTTATAACGTGGAGTTGTGATTCTACTGAAATTCGCGACCAAGCCCCCCAAAAGAAAATAAATTGGCGGCCATGATGCATAAACCACGCTTGCTTGGCTAAGTAAAAGTGACGATACAAATGCATAAATAATAAATCTTGCAATCAGTAAACGCACGTGAAAATTATATAGGTAAGTAGAATAGTACATTTTCTTGCGTTTGGTAACAGTTATTCGTTGTCTATTTGTGTTGTTGTTGTTTTACTCCTTTTTTTCTTGTTAACTATACTGTATAATCCCCAATAATAAAATGATGAATGAACGAATAACTAAGGGACAAAGGACCCCAAGGGATGGGAGGGGTGAGACCTAGCCACTGGACATGAAATGAAGTCTGAGGTTTGCTGCATAGCTGGCAGTCAGTTGAAGCTGGGGTGCCGGCCAGGCAGGATGGGCTCATTGGGGTTCTTAGCCAAAAGACTGCGTGGTACTTGTTTCCATTTCGTCGGGATAGAGAGATCTCATTTTGCAAGTCTGCCATTCAACCTAGGAACAAGAGTTTCATTTGTAACTTCCAATAAATAAACCTGTTACTTGTTTATAAACTGGACTCATGGTTTTACTTGGGATGAGAATTCTTTGTTACAACACTGACTGAATCGCATAACATCTTTGAACGAGTGGGGACGATCACGGCCAGTGCAGTGAGCGGGAGGTGACGGTGGTTAAGTGGACGCGACACCCTCCGATGTTGACGGAGTCAGTTTTAAAAGTCCGATTTGGTGTACCTTTCATGCTGGCGCATGTTGTATGTAATAAATCAATATATATTTATATACAAATATATATAAAAAGACATTGGGTTAACTTTCGGTAGCCTCGTAACTTTCGCTTCCCTTATTTTGTCCTTTAGTCCCCACATTCCATAAGCGATGTTTCTGGCAAAGGAGAGAGAATTGCTGTTTACTGCGTCGGAATCTATCCATCTAACACTTATTGTTGGCGTGTTTTTGACATTGAAGTATTTTTTTTCTTTCTAGCTCCTTACATCAAGTGACTTCATGTCTTGTTTGGAGCGATTTCCATTCAAAATAATATATATATATATATATATATATATATATATATATATATATATATATATATATATATATATATATATATATATATATATATATATATATATATATATAATCCGGGATTTCGAATCGCATGATTGGTAGTGAATAGTCATATCTCTATGCTGATGAGTCCCGATTATTAAAAAGGACGAAACGTATACGTACATAGATAATAAACAATAACAAATATTTATTATTATATTTTGTCGCTCCTCGAAAAAGTAGAGCACTGTAAGTGTAGTATTATCACAGCATGACGTAACTAGCTTTAAATGCATCGTTCCTTCTATTAAAAAAGTAGAACGTTAAGCCGCCGATAAAGTGTTAAAATTGTCACAGTTTATTCACTATTTAAAATTGGCCGTGTGGTTAAGGCGTCGGATTTGAGTTGCAAGATACTCGTAATCCGGGGTTTCGAATTGCATGATCGGTAGTGAATAGTAATATCTCTATGCTGATGAGTCCTGATTATTAAAAAGGACGAAACGTATACGTACATAGATAATAAACAATAACAAATATTTGCTATATATATATATATATATATATATATATAGTCTAAAGAAGCTTTGAGTTATTTTAAACAAAAAGACAAAAAAAAGAAGGAAAATGCAGTTTAAATTCCCAGAGAAACTAACTAAATCCGAAATAGTGTAGACTTAACATTTGTTGGAAAATTCATAAATAAATAATATATAATAGTAAGTAAATAAAATAAAAAGGGGGATTTAGTATCTAACAGTGAAACAAAAGCAGGATACCTTAACGTAAGCATCTAATATTAACACGGGGATCTTCAGCTGTTTACCATGAAACTGTTTCGGAGATTTAAAAACAGGACAGTTATATGCATGGCTCTCCAATGGTACAGATAAAACTACCATTTCCCCAATAATTCAGCCTAAAATGTTACTTATATATATACATAAATAAATAATAAAATAATAATAATAATAATAATAATAATATACTACCTTAAAACTACCGTGTGATATGGTCATTTGCATATCAAATAAAATTCTTTATAACAATAGTAATACTAGTAATAATAATAATAATAAAATACTATCTAAACACTACACCTACGAACCATTCTGCGATATGGTAGCTAGAAATAAAATTATATAGGAATTAAGGTTGCATTAAAAAAAAAAAAAAAAAAAAAAAAAAAAAAAAAAGCTTTAGCACCTTTGGTACCAGAAAGGCAAATAGATAAGAGGAAGGAAACCTAGCCATACAGATCCAAATACCCAATATATAGTCTAAAGAAGCTTTGAGTTATTTTAAACAAAAAGACAAAAAAAAGAAGGAAAATGCAGTTTAAATTCCCAGAGAAACTAACTAAATCCGAAATAGTGTAGACTTAACATTTGTTGGAAAATTCATAAATAAATAATATATAATAGTAAGTAAATAAAATAAAAAGGGGGATTTAGTATCTAACAGTGAAACAAAAGCAGGATACCTTAACGTAAGCATCTAATATTAACACGGGGATCTTCAGCTGTTTACCATGAAACTGTTTCGGAGATTTAAAAACAGGACAGTTATATGCATGGCTCTCCAATGGTACAGATAAAACTACCATTTCCCCAATAATTCAGCCTAAAATGTTACTTATATATATACATAAATAAATAATAAAATAATAATAATAATAATAATAATAATATACTACCTTAAAACTACCGTGTGATATGGTCATTTGCATATCAAATAAAATTCTTTATAACAATAGTAATACTAGTAATAATAATAATAATAAAATACTATCTAAACACTACACCTACGAACCATTCTGCGATATGGTAGCTAGAAATAAAATTATATAGGAATTAAGGTTGCATTAAAAAAAAAAAAAAAAAAAAAAAAAAAAAAAAAAAAAAAAAGCTTTAGCACCTTTGGTACCAGAAAGGCAAATAGATAAGAGGAAGGAAACCTAGCCATACAGATCCAAATACCCAATATATAGTCTAAAGAAGCTTTGAGTTATTTTAAACAAAAAGACAAAAAAAAGAAGGAAAATGCAGTTTAAATTCCCAGAGAAACTAACTAAATCCGAAATAGTGTAGACTTAACATTTGTTGGAAAATTCATAAATAAATAATATATAATAGTAAGTAAATAAAATAAAAAGGGGGATTTAGTATCTAACAGTGAAACAAAAGCAGGATACCTTAACGTAAGCATCTAATATTAACACGGGGATCTTCAGCTGTTTACCATGAAACTGTTTCGGAGATTTAAAAACAGGACAGTTATATGCATGGCTCTCCAATGGTACAGATAAAACTACCATTTCCCCAATAATTCAGCCTAAAATGTTACTTATATATATACATAAATAAATAATAAAATAATAATAATAATAATAATAATAATATACTACCTTAAAACTACCGTGTGATATGGTCATTTGCATATCAAATAAAATTCTTTATAACAATAGTAATACTAGTAATAATAATAATAATAAAATACTATCTAAACACTACACCTACGAACCATTCTGCGATATGGTAGCTAGAAATAAAATTATATAGGAATTAAGGTTGCATTAAAAAAAAAAAAAAAAAAAAAAAAAAAAAAAAAAAGCTTTAGCACCTTTGGTACCAGAAAGGCAAATAGATAAGAGGAAGGAAACCTAGCCATACAGATCCAAATACCCAATATATAGTCTAAAGAAGCTTTGAGTTATTTTAAACAAAAAGACAAAAAAAAGAAGGAAAATGCAGTTTAAATTCCCAGAGAAACTAACTAAATCCGAAATAGTGTAGACTTAACATTTGTTGGAAAATTCATAAATAAATAATATATAATAGTAAGTAAATAAAATAAAAAGGGGGATTTAGTATCTAACAGTGAAACAAAAGCAGGATACCTTAACGTAAGCATCTAATATTAACACGGGGATCTTCAGCTGTTTACCATGAAACTGTTTCGGAGATTTAAAAACAGGACAGTTATATGCATGGCTCTCCAATGGTACAGATAAAACTACCATTTCCCCAATAATTCAGCCTAAAATGTTACTTATATATATACATAAATAAATAATAAAATAATAATAATAATAATAATAATAATATACTACCTTAAAACTACCGTGTGATATGGTCATTTGCATATCAAATAAAATTCTTTATAACAATAGTAATACTAGTAATAATAATAATAATAAAATACTATCTAAACACTACACCTACGAACCATTCTGCGATATGGTAGCTAGAAATAAAATTATATAGGAATTAAGGTTGCATTAAAAAAAAAAAAAAAAAAAAAAAAAAAAAAAGCTTTAGCACCTTTGGTACCAGAAAGGCAAATAGATAAGAGGAAGGAAACCTAGCCATACAGATCCAAATACCCAATATATAGTCTAAAGAAGCTTTGAGTTATTTTAAACAAAAAGACAAAAAAAAGAAGGAAAATGCAGTTTAAATTCCCAGAGAAACTAACTAAATCCGAAATAGTGTAGACTTAACATTTGTTGGAAAATTCATAAATAAATAATATATAATAGTAAGTAAATAAAATAAAAAGGGGGATTTAGTATCTAACAGTGAAACAAAAGCAGGATACCTTAACGTAAGCATCTAATATTAACACGGGGATCTTCAGCTGTTTACCATGAAACTGTTTCGGAGATTTAAAAACAGGACAGTTATATGCATGGCTCTCCAATGGTACAGATAAAACTACCATTTCCCCAATAATTCAGCCTAAAATGTTACTTATATATATACATAAATAAATAATAAAATAATAATAATAATAATAATAATAATATACTACCTTAAAACTACCGTGTGATATGGTCATTTGCATATCAAATAAAATTCTTTATAACAATAGTAATACTAGTAATAATAATAATAATAAAATACTATCTAAACACTACACCTACGAACCATTCTGCGATATGGTAGCTAGAAATAAAATTATATAGGAATTAAGGTTGCATTAAAAAAAAAAAAAAAAAAAAAAAAAAAAAAAAAGCTTTAGCACCTTTGGTACCAGAAAGGCAAATAGATAAGAGGAAGGAAACCTAGCCATACAGATCCAAATACCCAATATATAGTCTAAAGAAGCTTTGAGTTATTTTAAACAAAAAGACAAAAAAAAGAAGGAAAATGCAGTTTAAATTCCCAGAGAAACTAACTAAATCCGAAATAGTGTAGACTTAACATTTGTTGGAAAATTCATAAATAAATAATATATAATAGTAAGTAAATAAAATAAAAAGGGGGATTTAGTATCTAACAGTGAAACAAAAGCAGGATACCTTAACGTAAGCATCTAATATTAACACGGGGATCTTCAGCTGTTTACCATGAAACTGTTTCGGAGATTTAAAAACAGGACAGTTATATGCATGGCTCTCCAATGGTACAGATAAAACTACCATTTCCCCAATAATTCAGCCTAAAATGTTACTTATATATATACATAAATAAATAATAAAATAATAATAATAATAATAATAATAATATACTACCTTAAAACTACCGTGTGATATGGTCATTTGCATATCAAATAAAATTCTTTATAACAATAGTAATACTAGTAATAATAATAATAATAAAATACTATCTAAACACTACACCTACGAACCATTCTGCGATATGGTAGCTAGAAATAAAATTATATAGGAATTAAGGTTGCATTAAAAAAAAAAAAAAAAAAAAAAAAAAAAAAAAAAAAAGCTTTAGCACCTTTGGTACCAGAAAGGCAAATAGATAAGAGGAAGGAAACCTAGCCATACAGATCCAAATACCCAATATATAGTCTAAAGAAGCTTTGAGTTATTTTAAACAAAAAGACAAAAAAAAGAAGGAAAATGCAGTTTAAATTCCCAGAGAAACTAACTAAATCCGAAATAGTGTAGACTTAACATTTGTTGGAAAATTCATAAATAAATAATATATAATAGTAAGTAAATAAAATAAAAAGGGGGATTTAGTATCTAACAGTGAAACAAAAGCAGGATACCTTAACGTAAGCATCTAATATTAACACGGGGATCTTCAGCTGTTTACCATGAAACTGTTTCGGAGATTTAAAAACAGGACAGTTATATGCATGGCTCTCCAATGGTACAGATAAAACTACCATTTCCCCAATAATTCAGCCTAAAATGTTACTTATATATATACATAAATAAATAATAAAATAATAATAATAATAATAATATACTACCTTAAAACTACCGTGTGATATGGTCATTTGCATATCAAATAAAATTCTTTATAACAATAGTAATACTAGTAATAATAATAATAATAAAATACTATCTAAACACTACACCTACGAACCATTCTGCGATATGGTAGCTAGAAATAAAATTATATAGGAATTAAGGTTGCATTAAAAAAAAAAAAAAAAAAAAAAAAAAAAAAAAAAGCTTTAGCACCTTTGGTACCAGAAAGGCATATATATATATAAAATACTTTTTATCCAGATACATGTGTTTTGTTGTCTCTATAACTCATCAGTGTGGCTAGAATCAGCCAAATTCAAAATCGGGACCCCAGTGTCTGGCATTCGGTGCTCTACAAACTAAGCTAAACGAAATGGCTGTTGGCAGTGGAAGAAATTATATCGTATATAAACAAAGCTATTCATTTATTTATGTTTTTTTTTACGATACTGATAACAAAAAGTACTCAATTATTTTTACGGAAGAGTACACACACACATACACATACACACATCATTACCAGTAATTTCAGTTCCGAAGCTGGACCTTTTAAGAGCTGGGGGCTGATATTTTAACATTTCAATAGTTGGAGTCGGAGGCGGACCTTTTAATATTCCAATACTTTGAGTTGGAATCGAAAGCAGACCTTTTACCATTCTAATAGTTGGAGTCAAAGTCGAAGGCCGACCTTTTAACAGTTTAGTGATCGAAGGTGGAGGCTCACCTTCAAATATTCCAATAGTCGGAGTTGAAGTCGAACGGAGACCTTTTAACATTCTGATAGTCGGAGTCGGAGCTTTTAACATTTTAGTACTCGGAATGGGAGGCGGATCTTTTAACATTCCAATAGTCATATTCGGAGTCAAAAGCAGACCTTGTAACATTATAATAGTGGGAGTCAGAGTCAAAGATGGACCTTTTAATATTTTAGTAATCGAAGGCGGAGACTGACTTTTAAATATTCCAATAGTCGGAGTCGGACCTTTTAACATTCCAATAGTTGGAGTCGGTGTTTGAGGTCGACCTTTTAACATTCCAATAGTCGAAGGTTTGGGAGGATCTTTTAATATTCCAATCGTCGGAGTCGAAGTTAGACGTTTTAACATTTCAATAGTCGGAGTCGGCGTCGAACGCCGACCTTGTAACATTTCAGTAATCGGAGGTGGAGGCGAACCTTTTAACATTCCAATAGTCATAGTCGAGGACATAGACAGACCTTTTAACATTGCCGGAGTTGTAGCTAGAGACGGATGACTGACGTCAGTAAAGCACAACAGCATTTATTGAGAGAGAGAGAGAGAGAGAGAGAGAGAGAGAGAGAGAGAGAGAGGGGGGGAGGAGAGAGAGAGGAGAGAGAGAGAAGGAGATACCGTGCAGAGTAGATCACGTCATCATTTTATGATGTCATCCATCAAACCAGCCGTTTTATCTATACGAACCGTCTAGACGCCTTGGGGTCTTGTATACTACTGAAACTCTGTGATACCTGCATGTTTGTTTATTATCGTGTTTCCGTGCACACGGATGACGTCACATTTTTAAGGATAACGTCATACACTTTTGACGTTAATAAAACGTGATTTGGCGATATTTTCTTTAGTTTGTTTCCGCTCGGCATTTTGGTCGAGATCAAAGTGTAGTATCTGTTCCGATGGATACTGCATCCCATACTGGTGTTGTCTTGGCCTTCGGGGCTTGATTTACGCCGGTCTATGGGGTTGTCCTGTGCAGTTCTGGGAGGTTCACCCTCCCAGGCTTTGCCTCCCCTCTTTGGGGAGGAGTACGTTTATTTCTTACTGTCTGAGGCGCTCTGCCCAGGCAATTTTAAAGAAACCCTTAGTACTCTTCCTCTGGAGTGCAAATTCCCACTTTCCGACCTTGTGTCACATTCTACTTTGTGGGAAGTAGATACATAGGTTTTGTAACGAAGACACAAATACAAAGCAACTTTTTAAAAAAATAATAAGATTTCCGTTTTTTCGCTGATCTCGCGTGCCTGGAGCACGTGGTGCGATGCAGAAATAAGTGGCTTCTTAATTTTAACATCTCTAAAAGCAGGCTACTCTCGTTCACCACCAATGCTCAGATGCTTTTTATTGTGGACCTGTAAGTGGTCCGTCCGTCCGGAAAGAAAACAGAACTTGAGATTAAATGAAACAAAGTAGGTATTTATCTACTCCCCACAGAGTAAAATGTGACACAAGGTCAGAAAGTGGGGGTTTAATAAGTCAGCACTCTAGAGGAAGAGCCCCTATTACCTTTAAAAATTGCCTGGGCAGCCCCGTCGGCATTCCCCGGTAGGGGCTCCTCAGGCAGTAAGCAATAAACTTACTCCTCCCCAAAGGGGGAGGCAAAGCCTGGGAGGGTGGGCCTCCTAGAACAGCACAGGACAAACCCATAGACAGGCGTAAATCAAGCCCCGAAGGCCAAGACACAATCTGTCTGTGGGGTGCAGTATCCATCGGAACAGGTACTACACTTTGATCTTGGCCAAAAGGCCAGGAAATGAAACAAAGTATGTTGAAGAAAGTATAAATACAGCATATAAAGAGTGTGGTTGAACGTCTGTCTGACTGCCAGTATTAGACTGGGGTAGTTACAACATCGATAGGCACGTGCTCCCGGTATTTATAGTGATGCGGAAGAGTTCATGTAGTTTGTAAAGGTAGGAGCGATAAAAAACAAATCTGGCGCTGTTCTGAGGCTGCTTGGGGATATCTGTATGTCGAAAGTGTCGTATATGGTATCCATGACTTCTTCTTCCTGGGGAGTGCTGTCTTTTTCTAGTGGTTGGATTTTGGATAATTGTTTTTATTTCTAGCTACAAGTTTCTAATATTATTGATTAACTTTTTTTTTAACAGTTTTTATTCCCTGTAGGTTGTTTTCGCATAGTATTTTTTTTGTTTGTTAATGATTGGTTAGGATTTTTTTGTTATGTCTTTGTTTCTGCCAACTTTCTAGCTTCTGGAAAAGGAATGTTCACTTTCAGTTCAAATTTTGCTGACATCTTCCGTAAAGGTTTTTTTCCAATTCCTTTTTTAGTTTTTCTGACTCGGTCGTCAGATTTTCTATTTTCTGGCAAAACGTGTTGATTGGTAAATCCCATAGATTGTATTGTTGCATCCAGTCTGTGCTAAATAAATTTTTGGTGTTTTTTTAATACGAACATTTTCAATTTTTTGGGAGTTCCATTTAAAGTAACATAGTAATAATTTCACCCTCGAATTAGATTTTTTCACCAGTCACTGTTCTGGCTATTTTTTTTTCATCCAAGCTTTTCCTTGTATGCAGATTGATTTTAGAGATGTCTGAACCAGAGTCTAGTTGTGACTAGACATCTTCATTTAGATTTTTACCTGTACGTATTTTCTTATATTTATGCAATCATGTCCGTTTGTTTTTGTGGATTTAACCCAACCTTTATTCGTTCTGTAATGTGAACTCTTATGTCCTACTTTATTACAAGTTAGACAGGTTTTTAAAACGGTATGGGCAATCCATAATCCAATGAAGGGATACACAACAGAAACAGGGGCTAGGCAGTAATTTTTCCTGTTTTTTATTGGGGTGGTTTGTTTTCGTAGGAGCGTAAAAATAATCTCTCTTTTTAGTTTGACTTGTTTTTAAAGGAGAGTGTAAATGTGATTTCTGACGTATCTTTCTTACGTGAGTAATGCACGACACTTCAATATCTTTAGAATATTGTGTAACACCTACAAATCTCTGGTAGTCTTCGGTTAATTTCTGTAATGTTAAATTTGACTCACTTACTAACTTGTTTAGGACTCTACGTCAGATTTCCGTGTCTTTGGCTTATACAAGTCCATGCACTATATTAGACATTTAAAGTTACCCGCCCTAAGTTCAGCTAGTTTGAAATCACCACAGTGTTTATTAACGATTGCCGCGAAAGTCGAGTAGTATTCGCTGTCTTTTCCGATTAAGTTCATGCACTTCCACCTTTTGTGGAACAGGGAAGTTTTAGGGTTAAAAGTTTAACCGCTTAAGAGAAAGTTAAGTCACTGGTTTTTCAAGGTAAATTATAGTTCACGAATTTGGTATGTTCGATGGTCCCACATTTTTTAAAGTCTGCCCAATTTTCACAATCTATTTTGTGTAGATCCTCGTACCATTTTGAAATATGAATCGAATGTTTTATCCTCGTTTTGGAGAATAAGGGAAATTGTCAATTACACTCCAAACGGAATTTTGAGAAAAAAGCATTTTCGTTCTAAGTATGTTGACCCCTATTCGACATTGTTTTAGTAATAAGTCTTCACATTTTTTCTGTCTTTCTTCGATTTTTTATTTTGTTCCAATAGAAACTTTTGCTGTCTTTTTTCAATTTTTAAAATTTTGTTCCAGTAGTCTTTCTTCGTTTTTGTTGTTGTTATTCTAGTATAAGTTTTTGAAATCTTTCTTCATTTTTAGTTGTTGTTGCATTTGGTATTTAACGAGTTCTGCCATTGTTGATTTGAAATCTTCCATGTTTAGATGTGTCTTTATAGAATACGACTTTTAGAAGTTTTTTCTTTTATATTACGCTGCTAACGTAATATTAGTTGTAAAAAAAAGAGAAAGAAAAAAGTATAAAACTTTTTTGTCGACAAAAAATCACTTTTTAGTAAGTTTTTCACGTTACGGTTAGCACTTTAGACAACAGTAAAAATAAGGTTTATAAGTTCGGCGATGATACTTTTTTCTCTTTTGAAGAGAAAAAATGTATTCCTTTTTTGTTAAAAATTAACACAGTGCCGGGAGAAAAATAATGAAATCATTTACTTTTTTTTTTTTTAGATGAAATGGGTTAGGGTTAGGTTTAGGGTTTATCGTAAGAAATACGAAAAGAAGGAAATCACTTTAGCTAAAAAAAACATCCAACTTACGAGATTTTTTTCTTAGTCTGCCGATAAAGCCTATTTTTAGAACTTTGGAGATTGTCAGGTAATAACGCCGCTGGTTTCTCCAAGTTCATTCTTTTTAAGGTTCTCAAATAAAAGTCGCTTAGTTCCTCGTCGCCAGCGTTATGAATCTGTAAGAGGTTGTGAAAGAAAACACGAACTCAGGATTAAGTGAAACAAAGTATATTGCAGAAAGTGTAAATGCAGCATATAAACAGAGTGGTTGAACGTCTATCTGACTGCCAGTATTAGTCTTGGAAGTTTCTCAATCATTAAAACTATATTAAAAAAACAAAAAAAAAAACAAACTTAAGTTCCAAGTCGTTCAGTGGAAAATCACTCATGTAAGTCAATTTAACTTTTACAGTTATTATATTAGTGTGCTTCTAACATTATTTAAGGGATCATCAGTTGTTTACCATGAAAAACTGTTTCGGGAATTTAAAAATCTGTAGTAAAAACGAGGTGGCTTCTAGGACTCAATGTGATCCACTTGTGACCCCCCCCCCCCATTTTTTCTCTCCTAAACTTGTCACTGGTCTTCATTCTACTCTTTTTAAGTTTTTAGTTGTAATGCTTGAATTATTTCCTACGTAGTTACTCTGATGAGTGTGGACGAAAGCCAGCTTAGTATATTCATGTATTTTACTTTATTTTTTCCTTTCATTTTTTCTACTTTTCAATTTCATTCCACCCCAAAAAAATGTCACAAACGTCTGTATTCCTTGCTTTAATATATATATATATATATATATATATATATATATATATATATATATATAGAGAGAGAGAGAGAGAGAGAGAGAGAGAGAGAGAGAGAGAGAGATAGATAGATAGATAGATAGATAGATAGATAGATAGATAGATAGACATACATACATACGCTCCTCTATGGGTGGAGCACTCTGTTAAAGGAAATGATGGCTTACATTTAAGCGAAAACCAAAATCCTTTCGTAAAAGAATCGAATCCTCTATGGTACCAACATCGTAAAAATAGTAAACAAAAATGTTTATAAGCGATATTTATTTCTTCCATTTACAGCATTTCTTTTATTCTGGGGTAGATTAGATTTAGCGTACACTGATACCTAACACAAGGGTAAACGGAGTAATGTTCAACTCTCTCGGCCACCAAGCCTAAGCTTCCAACCACCGATCTAGATCCGAATAGTCTGAAGGCTGAGCTACGCATTATAAATATCCGTATTTCAAATTTCCGCGTAGCTTCTGTTTCTTCGATGAGCATCCCGGGTCGAGGCATAATACTCATTCCAGCCTCGTCCCAACAGAAGCCGATCGATTGTGACATCGAAATTAACTAACGGGTTCAACAGACAGGCGCGTATCGGGGGCCTCTATGGAGTCGTGTCTACGGGCGAAACCAGCCGAGTGACATCGTCGATTGTCCGTCCATTCATGTTATTTCTTCCCCTCGACGGGCAACAGGCAAAGTCGATGTCACTCTGCTGGAGCTGTCAGAAAAGATGCACGGCTTTCATGCACGCCATCTTGGCTCGTTAGGTCCATGTGACAACTTCATTAAAATCTTGAAATCGGAAGCATTTTACCAATGCGACATTTTAATGATGTTCCGGTGATAAGGGTTTAGCTGTTCCTCGTAAAAAAAGGGGAGAGAGAAAAAAAGCAACATGGCGGACACATAGCGACCACAGGATTAATTAAATTCCTAAATAGAAATGAGAATAACAATAAACGGTAAATAAGCTATTCTTTTATTCTCTTTTCTTAGGATCCATGCTTATATCTGAAACGAAATTATGCTGTGTATTTTTTTCCTATATGCATTTATTTATGAAAGTCACCATTCGCCCATGCACGGACTATTGTTGTCACATCTAGGTTGGACAAGGTACAATAAAAAAGTGTGCTCTTCAAACCTGTGATCTACCGGATGGTTTCTAAGACAATATGCGATCTATCAAGGTGTTTGCATTCAAATATGTGATCTACCCATTAACCCTAACCCTAACCCTAACAACTCGGTAGATCACATATTGGATTAGAAACCATTCGGTAGATCACATAGTAGACGAGCGCCCCCAAAAGAGTATCTAACCTAATAGGACAAGCAGTGTTTACTAATAGGTCCCACACTGTCTACCAAGCTCCAGCATCTGTCCCATCGCCACAAATTTGCATCCCTGTGCTTGTTTTACAAGTACATCTACGGAATGTGCTCCGACGACTTTACTGCCTTTGTACCTCCTTAACGTAAATAACCCCGACCAAACCGACGAGCAGCAAAATCCCACCCCTTCATTTTAGAGGTTCCATAATGTCGTAAAACCTTTTACTCTAATAGCTTCTTTCCTCGGATCGATTGCCCTTGGAATCCCCTCTATGCTCATTGTTTCCCTGACTGTACCAAAATGCAGAAATTTAAATGTAATGTGAACAAACATCTTGCTGCACGACTCCCCACTTAGGATGTTTCCTATAAACCTGACTCCAGATCACAGTAGCCCCTTACGTAATATGGCTTGATTTTTTTTTGGGGGGGGGGATAAAAAAAATGTTTAAATAATAAAAATCAATTTTGGAAGACCGTAATAACAATAAAAACTTATTCTAATACGAATATTTTATATTCGGTTCTTTTCTGCGTTTTTGTAGCGACCACGTGTTTGGGTTTCTTGCCAACACACGTGGTCCCCATTTTGTGTGTATGTTTTCTTGAGAACGCACACGAGGGTCGGAATAATAAAAGACAAACCGTAATAATTAAGGAAAAGAATGATTTAGATCCATACATGTATATATCCTCCACTATATAATAAAGAGCAATGTGTATTTATTTATCTATATATAAATATATATCCGTCCCGTCACACAAACGTTAGCGTGTAAGAAACTGTTATACGAAACCACTTCAAGTGTTTAGGGAAAATGAGAAAGCAAATAGCAAGTCCGAGAACCCTACGTCGTTTAAAATGAATTCGGAAAGAAATTCTTCGTTCTATATAATGAGACTTTTTTTGTTGTTTTGTTGTTCTTTTTATTTTTACTTTATTCCATTTCTGCTTTCTAGACTGATTGATACGTTTTTTTTTTCTTTTTTCTGTTTTGGGCGTTTTCTTTCTTTTTTAACTTCATCGATTGAGACGTCATTTTATATGAATATGAATGTTAGTACGAACACCAGTAAAGCATAGTTTTTGACATTTTGTCGAAACAAACGTAACAGTGATATACGAAACATGATACATACAGAGATGAAAACCACAAAGTGAAAACATACACTAATGCCCCAAAGCAATTGATAAAGAACATGTGTTGCCAGGGTCAACGAAGAAAGAGATACATGAGTAATATATAAGTAAATATAACTTACTTTTTTATAATGATCTACAGTTGCTATCAGGAAAAGCCATGCAAAGATGAAAAGCCGTTCTTGGAGTCTCGTCTGGAAATTACTTCGACCTCGGTTAGGGAAAGGCATGCCACGAATTGCAGTTTGTCGGACCACGTCCGAGGTCTTGGGTGATTAAGCCAGAAAGGAAAAATAATCAAGTTTCTCTATTCCCCACGTGGAGTAGAATTATATATTTTTGATTTCCGCAAATAGAAGAGTGCGTTTTCTCGTTAATCAGTATTTTCTCAGGGCAGACAACTTGGATATGGTTCAGGGGAGATTACTCATGATAATTCTGAACCAACATAAGTAATTAATTAAAAACAAACATTTAAGTTTCTGATTTTTTTTAGATGGGGATTGATAATTTGTATTATTTGGATTATTCGGACTACTGTTCTCATTCTTGGATGTTATTTTCACAACGTTTCGGTCGATCTAACTTCCGACCTTCTTCGAATGCATATTGTCGACCGGTGGAGTAATAAGCAGTTGTAAGTGGCAGTCTTCTGGAAGTTGAAGGTTCAATCCTCAGTACGGGCGATACTAAGAATACAATTACGAATTACTTAAGACTTCTATCCGGTCATGGCTGACGGAACGAGAGCAAGCTACCCCCCTGTGGATGAAATAAATGGTTTCGTTCGAAATTTCGTACAGATTCCCTAAGTTCGACAGAAAGATTTCCAAGTTCGAAAAGATGCGCCTAGAGAAGCTTGGGGTTACATCGACCGAAACGCTGTGAGAATAACATCCAGGATGAGGACAGTAATCCGAATAATCCAAATTATACAAACAAACATTTAAGTTTACAATACCGATTTCAGTATTTGTAAAATACCTATTTCAAGACTTAAAATACATTTTTGGACAATAAAGTGCGAAAAATGTGTTTTCAGAACCCCAAAAATGTGAGCTATTGCCAAATTAAAATTGAACTAAGAAAGTAGACGAATATTTGTTCGTAACAATGAAATCATTGTAAAAAGGATAAAGATAAGAATCTATCTGAATTATATTTTTAGTGTTTTTCTTGATGGGCGCAGGCTTTCTTTTTTTTCTTGGTGGGTGCAGGCTTTCTTTTTTTCTTGGTGGGTGCAGGCTTTCTTTTTTTCTTGGTGGGTGCAGGCTTTCTTTTTTTCTTGGTGGGTGCAGGCTTTCTTTTTTTCTTGGTGGGTGCAGGCTTTCTTTTTAAACGAAATAAAAGACTTGGCAAAGAAGTTTTTTATGAAAGCAAAGGGAAATATATTTGTATTAACTAATCTGGACTAAACTCCCCTCTTTTTTTGTGAAGACGTCTTGGAAAAAATAAACTATAGACGCAGTTATTTATTTTTTTTAACATAGTTCACCCCAAATAAGGCAGGCCGCTACTGTTGACGTGAGGGGCTACTAAGAAATAGGGTGTAGGTTTTGGGGGTCATCCTAAGTTGGGGGCTGTGCAGCGAGATGTCTGTTTACATTAGTTTTAAATGTCTGCATGTTGGTACAGTCGGGGAAACAGAGAGCCGGGGGAGTTCCAGAGGCTGACAGTACGAGGAAGGAAGCTTTTGGAGTAGAAGGTTCTTCGGCATATGGGGTCCTCCACAGTGAATGGATGGGATTTGGCAGATTGTCGGGTTGGTCTAGTGAATTTACGTCGAGGGGGAACTAGTGCAGCAAGTTCATCAGATCACAATCCATTGAAGTACTTGTAAAACAGGCACAAGGATGCAACATTGCGGCGATGGAACAGGGGCTGGAGCTTGTTGAATAGTGAGGGACCTATTAAGTTGGCGACTCTTTTTTTGGACCTTGTCTAAGAGGGAGAGACTAGTAGATGATGCACCAGCCCAGATGTGACAACAATACTGCATGGGCAGATGGTTGTTTTGTAGAGATATAGGATAATGTCAGGTGTGAGAAGTTTTCTAGCACGGTAGAGGGAGCCCACCTTCTTTGCAGCAGCCTTGGCAATGTCTTAATGTATTTATTTCAATTCATGTTACCTGTGAATGATAGGCCGTGGAGTTTGAATGTTGAACTCTCGGATAGGGTGTTATTTGCCATGGCAATCGGTAGTTGAAGAGGTTTCTTGTAGTTGTTGAAGGAAAGGAGCATTGTCTTTGCGGCATTAAAAGTTACCATCCATTTATGATCCCAATCCACTACAGACTGGAGGTCATTTTCTAAGGATTCCGCCATTGCCTCAGATATGTGCACATCCGTTTTGCCCACATGACGATGAGTAGAGTGTGATGTCGTCAGCAAATATTCCTATCTCAGTCTTAATGACATCAGGAAGGTCGTTTATGAAAATAAGGAACAGTAGAGGTCTAATGATGGATCCCTGCGGTACAACTGTTGCTTAGATGAACGGCCATCGAGAACAATTTGGATCTTTCTTTTGGTTAGGAAGGATTTAATTATATTAAACATTTGTCCAGTAATACCATATGAGTGAATTTTTAGGCGAAGCCCTTTATGCCAGACCTTGTCAAAGGCTTTGGATATATCAAGCACTACCGCTCTAGCTTCACCTGCCTTGTCCAGTGTATGATATATGCGTTCAGAGATGACCGTTAGCATATCCACAGTAGATCGTGTTTGTCTAAATCCATACTGATGATCAGAAAGAAGTTTAGCATTAACTAGGTGTTAGACTATCGCTAGATTGATTAAGGATTCAAAGATTTTAGCAAAGATCGACAGTAGACTGATTAGGCGGTAGTTTTGAGGATCAGTTCCATCTCCAGAATTCTTGAAGGCTGGTACCACAGAGGAAATTTTTCAGCTATCAGGGAAGCAAGATTCAGAAAGGCATTTGTTGTAGAGTTTGGAGAGGACAAGAGCCAGTTTAGCAGAGCATTTCTTTATTACTATTACAGGTATAAGATCAGGCCTACATGCTTTGGAGGTGTTAAGGTTGAGGGGGGGTTTGCTGAGTCGAAAGTGCAGTTTAAGGCGAAACGCTGGGCAAGTAGTTCAGCTTTATCAGTTGTCGTACAAACGACATCATTGTGATTTGATAGCGATGGAATTGTTGATTGTCCATTGTTCACCACACTATTGTAGATTTCCCAGAAATTGCGAGTACCTAGTTTCTGTGACTGAATGCGTTTTATTATCATAATTATTATTATTATTATTATTATTATTATTATTATTATTATTATTATTATTATTATTATTATTATTATTATTATTGTTATTTTATAATGTACTCACTTGGAGTTCTCACACAGGTCATCATCAGTGATTGCTCACTTATAATCACCGGTGTTGTTCCCTGGAGTTTGAGTGACAACAAGTCTCCCCAGATTTCCAGTACTCTACACCTCTTATCATAACAGACGCTTACCATTGATTTCTCGCTGGTAATGACCTTTGGTCTTCTCTGGGATTTTGATGGAAATAAATGGGAGGAGTGGGAGTGCAAGACAAATTCACTAACACTCCCACCCCTCCCCTTTTTCACTGTTGCCTTAATGTACCCACTCACAGTCTTCCATATTCATTTCACTCTCTGCTACTGACTGACTTCTCGCAGCCCGGACCCTGGTCCAGCGCTCTCAGCAGTCACGGCTACTACTTTTCCTCATCAACCCATCATGTCAACCCAATATTTCGATGTATTTGCACGACATTTTTCTTAAAATTATCATCCTGAGGAAGTTTTACAATAAAGACGAAACGTTGATGAATATATATAAAAAAATATCTCTTGGTTTTTCTCTTTTTCATTTCCCATATATATATATATATATATATATATATATATATATATATATATATATATATATATATATATATATATATATATATATTGTGTCTGTTTGTATGCATGTATATATCTGTTAAATGTCTGAATAAAAATCTAATTGCTTTAGTTTATTTTAATTGATTTGTTTATCTTTAACGTTTACTTTTTATCACGCGTTTTGACCTATCGTCGTCGGCTGGCGTTTAATCTGCCGTCCAATCAGAACGCAATTAAGATCGCAGAGAAAAGGCGGCTGTCAGACGGGACACGCTGAGTAGAAAGAGAGAGATAGAACGATAGATAGAGAGCGAGAGAGCGAGAGAGAGAGAGAGAGAGAGAGAGAGAGACAGACAGACAGACAGACAGACAGACAGACAGACAGACAGACAGACAGACAGAGAAAATACACGAGAGAGAAGAAATAAGAAGAAAAACAAGAGAGGGAGAAAGAGAGAAAGAGAATATGAGAGAGAGACGAAGAGAAAGAGAGACGAAAAGGAAAATGGACGACAAAGAAGAGAATAATAATAATAATAATAATAATAATAATAATAATAATAATAATAATAATAATAATAATAATAATAATAATAATAATAATAATAATAATAATAATAATAATATAGGAGAGAGGAAGATAGGGGCGAGACGAAAAGAGAGAATAGACGAAGAGATAGAGAATGTGAGAGACAGAGAGAGAGAGAAAGAGAGAGGGAGAGGGTAAGAGATAGAAGGAAAGAATATATTTACGTTGAAAAACTAATGAGGACGAATCTCTACAATTATGAGCAGTACGTTTTTATAATCCAACTCTCACATGAAGGTTCTAAATTCAGAAATGGTTCAATATCACACACACACGCACACACACACGCACACACACACACACACACATACATACATACATACATACATACATACATGCACACATACACACACACACACACTAATAAATTCAGTGTGTGGTCTGGTTAAACTGTCGTGTAATATAATTGGAATGTTCTTTTAACTTCTAGACGTTTTGGGCTTCTACAATGTCTCCCCGTGCCATATGTTAGTTTGAACATCACAAGAACCTGTTGTATGTAATTTAGTCATCAATTTGAAGGGATATGAATATGCATTTGTGCTTCCTTTTTTTTGGGGGGGGGGGAACGTAAAAAAGTATCTTTCAGTCTCGAAAGACAATGGATATCCCCTGTTAGAGTCTCTGCACGGGGAGTGCAGCAAGAGTTACGCAATCCCAAAGCACCTTTCCTGAACCGACGTTGCTTGATTCCAATGACTAGGAGAAGTCCAGGACTACTGGAAACAATACTGGATAAGACTGGTGTTATTTCGGATATTTCTTCTCCTTCTCCTAGACTACTTGCACAAACAAGACTTGAGAGTCAAGTCTACCCTGCTATTAAATGGCATAGAGATTCCAGGCCGATTGAAAACTGATATAACTTGGTAAGTAGTTATAAATAACAAAATAACTCAGGTCTTAAAATAGTACGGGTTATTCCAACGTATATATCTTGTACAAGTGATATAACTTGGTAAGTAGTTATAAATAACAAAATAACCCAGGTCTTAAAATAGTACGGTTTATTCCAACGTATATATCTTGTACAAGTGATATAACTTGGTAAGTAGTTATAAATAACAAAATAACCCAGGTCTTAAAATAGTACGGTTTATTCCAACGTATATATCTTGTACAAGTGATATAACTTGGTAAGTAGTTATAAATAACAAAATAACCCAGGTCTTAAAATAGTACGGTTTATTCCAACGTATATATCTTGTACAAGTGATATAACTTGGTAAGTAGTTATAAATAACAAAATAATCCAGGTCTTAAAATAGTAGGGTTTATTCCAACGTATATATCTTGTACAAGTGATATAACTTGGTAAATAGTTATAAATAACAAAATAATCCAGGTCTTAAAATAGTAGGGTTTATTCCAACGTATATATCTTGTACAAGTGATATAACTTGGTAAGTAGTTATAAATAACAAAATAACTCAGGTCTTAAAATAGTACGGTTTATTCCAACGTATATATCTTGTACAAGTGATATAACTTGGTAAGTAGTTATAAATAACAAAATAACTCAGGTCTTAAAATAGTACGGTTTATTCCAACGTATATATCTTGTACAAGTGATATAACTTGGTAAGTAGTTATAAATAACAAAATAACCCAGGTCTTAAAATAGTACGGTTTATTCCAACGTATATATCTTGTACAAGTGATATAACTTGGTAAGTAGTTATAAATAACAAAATAACCCAGGTCTTAAAATAGTACGGTTTATTCCAACGTATATATCTTGTACAAGTGATATAACTTGGTAAGTAGTTATAAATAACAAAATAACCCAGGTCTTAAAATAGTACGGTTTATTCCAACGTATATATCTTGTACAAGTGATATAACTTGGTAAGTAGTTATAAATAACAAAATAACCCAGGTCTTAAAATAGTACGGTTTATTCCAACGTATATATCTTGTACAAGTGATATAACTTGGTAAGTAGTTATAAATAACAAAATAACTCAGGTCTTAAAATAGTACGGTTTATTCCAACGTATATATCTTGTACAAGTGATATAACTTGGTAAGTAGTTATAAATAACAAAATAACCCAGGTCTTAAAATAGTACGGTTTATTCCAACGTATATATCTTGTACAAGTGATATAACTTGGTAAGTAGTTATAAATAACAAAATAACTCAGGTCTTAAAATAGTACGGTTTATTCCAACGTATATATCTTGTACAAGTGATATAACTTGGTAAGTAGTAATAAATAACAAAATAACCCAGGTCTTAAAATAGTACGGTTTATTCCAACGTATATATCTTGTACAAGTGATATAACTTGGTAAGTAGTTATAAATAACAAAATAATTCAGGTCTTAAAATAGTACGGTTTATTCCAACGTACATATCTTGTACAAGTGATATAACTTGGTAAGTAGTTATAAATAACAAAATAACTCAGGTCTTAAAATAGTACGGGTTATTCCAACGTACATATCTTGTACAAGTGATATAACTTGGTAAGTAGTTATAAATAACAAAATAATCCAGGTCTTAAAATAGTACGGTTTATTCCAACGTATATATCTTGTACAAGTGATATAACTTGGTAAGTAGTTATAAATAACAAAATAACTCAGGTCTTAAAATAGTACGGTTTATTCCAACGTACATATCTTGTACAAGTGATATAACTTGGTAAGTAGTAATAAATAACAAAATAACTCAGGTCTTAAAATAGTACGGTTTATTCCAACGTACATATCTTTTACAAGTGATATAACTTGGTAAGTAGTTATAAATAACAAAATAACTCAGGTCTTAAAATAGTACGGTTTATTCTAACGTATATATCTTGTACAAGTGATATAACTTGGTAAGTAGTTATAAATAACAAAATAACTCAGGTCTTAAAATAGTACGATTTATTCCAACGTACATATCTTGTACAAGTGATATAACTTGGTAAGTAGTTATAAATAACAAAATAACTCAGGTCTTAAAATAGTACGGTTTATTCCAACGTACATATCTTGTACAAGTGATATAACTTGGTAAGTAGTTATAAATAACAAAATAACTCAGGTCTTAAAATAGTACGGTTTATTCCAACGTACATATCTTGTACAAGTGATATAACTTGGTAAGTAGTTATAAATAACAAAATAACCCAGGTCTTAAAATAGTACGGTTCATTCCAACGTATATATCTTGTACAAGTGATATAACTTGGTAAGTAGTTATAAATAACAAAATAACCCAGGTCTTAAAATAGTACGGTTTATTTCAACGTACATATCTTGTACAAGTGATATAACTTGGTAAGTAGTTATAAATAACAAAATAACTCAGGTCTTAAAATAGTACGGTTTATTCCAACGTATATATCTTGTACAAGTGATATAACTTGGTAAGTAGTTATAAATAACAAAATAACCCAGGTCTTAAAATAGTACGGTTTATTCCAACGTACATATCTTGTACAAGTGATATAACTTGGTAAGTAGTTATAAATAACAACATAACTCAGGTCTTAAAATAGTACGGTTCATTCCAACGCATATATCTTGTACAAGTGATATAACTTGGTAAGTAGTTATAAATAACAAAATAATCCAGAGTGTAAATGTCTTAAAATAGTACGGTTCATTCCAACGTATATATCTTGTACAAACAATAGTAACAACAGGTAATCTAATAAGATTTAACAGAATACAATCGAATCCCCCATACTACTGTTCGTAGTGGTATTTATTGTCCAGACTAGTTCACTTATTTAGTGATTGAGGGGAGTCAGGTATCTCATCACCACATATATCATACTGTATCAAAATCTGTAAGTGCTACATAACGGCCCGTGTTTGACTGGAAAAGTTTGAGTGACACTTTTAAGGGTCAGAGGTGACCTCAGAACAGAAGTCGATGAAACCATGTGACTTCCGGTCGTTTTTGTTTGTCTTTTAGCTGGCGAGATTTCAAGCAGGAAAGACATGTCCAGCATGCTGTCCCCAATGGGGTGCACACAATGTAACTACATATAGCGAGATGAGCTATCTGTCTATCATCACTCAGCGGACTCCGTTAATACTCGATAAATTCTGTTTTTCGAAAGAAATCAGTAACGATATTGATATAACTTGGTAAGTAGTTATAAATAACAAAATAATCCAGAGTGTAAAAGTCTTAAAATAGTACGGTTTATTCCAACGTATATATCTTGTACAAACAATAGTAACTACATAATCCAATAAGATTTAACAGAATACAATCGAATCTGCTATACTACTGTTCGTAGTCGTATTTATTGTCCAGACTAGTTCACTTATTTAGTGACTAAGGGGAGTCCGGTATCCCATCACAACAAAAACAATGCTAGATAATCAGAGAAAGGCTAGTGTTATTTCAGAGTCTTTTTCCTTCTCCTAGATTAGGTGCAAAACCAAGGCTTGAGAGGCACGTCTCCCCTACTATTTAATTCATAATTGGAGAGGGAGGTATGTGAATTCATATTTTTCCCGAAGGTGTGGTGAAGCAGGGGGTGTTATACTAAGAAAGGGAAGAAGATTCAGCGCGAGCTTGCGAGAGAGAGAGAGAGAGAGAGAGAGAGAGAGAGAGAGAGAGAGAGAAAGAGAGAGAGAAGAGGGAGGGGGAGATATAAATAAAGAAAGAAACATCCACAGCTGGAACGGAAGGTGTGCGAATTCATACTTTTCCCGAAGGTGTGGTAAAGCATGGGAGGTATATAGAGAAAGAGAAGAAAAAAGAACGAGAGAGAGTGGAGGGAGGGATGGGTGGATGGATAAACTATGAGAAAGAGTAATCCATAGCTGGAGGGAGAGGTATGTGAAAGTGGTGCAGTAGGACCGACTGAACTCGAACCGAGTACGCCGGGTTCAGAGTCCACGCGCATAACCATTGCACCACGCCGTTTCCATGTGTTAAATTAAGCACCAGTGAAAGCTTGGGTTCGGTGTTTACGTCACATTCAAAATGATCGAGCAAGCACGTGACTTGAACTTGATAGATGACCATATTTTTTTTTGTTAATGTTAAAAAATGGAATCAGCTGGATCCACTTGCAGCTTATTTATTTATAACATATTTTTTTTTATCCTTCTCTTTTCGTACTCTTTCTCGTTCTCATAATTTATGTCTCCCCCCCCCTCTTTCTCTCTCTCTCGCTCTCTCGTTCTCTCTTTTTCCATTTCTCCGTATACCCACCCCTGCTTCGCCACACCCTCTACCCTCGCTCCCTCTCCACGACGTTTTTATTGCTTCTCTTTCTTTCACCTTCCCCGCTTCTCTCTCCATTCCCCCTCCCTCTCTGTCACCTGACACTTTTTTTTATACCCCTCCTCTTTTCTCTCTTTTATTTCCCCCCACTTCTCACACTATACCTCCATCTACAATGTATTTACTCGTTTCCCCTCTCTCTTTCAATCCTTTCCCGTCTCCATCTTCCCCAACTCTTTCCGCAACCTTTTCTTATTTACTCTCCCCCCTCTGTCATCTCTTCCAACCACTTCTCCTCCCCCTCTCTCCCTCTCCAGGCGTTATTTGTACTTCCTCTTCCTTCCATTTCACTCCTTCTCTTTCCTCACTTTTCGTCCGTTCTTCCTCCTCCTCTCCTCCCCTCCCCCGATACTTTTCTTTTCTCTTCTTTTTATCCCACGTCTTCCAAATCTCTGTCGCTTCCTTCTTTAGCTTCTATCTCTCCATACCCTTTTTCTTTCTTTCTCTACTCTCTCTTTTAAATCTCCCCCCTTTCTCTCTCTTTCTCTCCCTCTTTCTCTTTATCTCTCTTTGTCTCTGTCTGTCCTCCCCCTTCTCTCTCTCTCTCTCTTTCTCTCTCTCTCTCTCTCTCTCTTTCTCTCTCTCCCTCTATCTCTCTTTGTTCAGTCTAGGACGAGTTTTGTTTTAACTGTCCATATAAAACACTGAAGACAAGTTTAAGGATAACGTGGTGATCCCGCCGGTGAAATTGCTTTGAACCGTGGCTGAAATAATCCATATATTAATAAGTAGCAGATTGGCCCGCCGTTGCCCGGGTGAAAATACACTGACACATTCTATTGCAATGCACACAGAATTCTTTTCGAATAACGTCGTTGATGGATCTGTTAACATTAAACCTCTTTCTGATATTTGCATTTCTTCGTCTATCAATGATAGTTCTTAAACATTTCATTTGAAAGACATTTCGCTTCCTCTCATACTCTGTCAGTAAAAGATATTTAGCTTAGTTTCTTCTATTTCGTTTTTTATTCTTATTTCAATGTCAATATGAAGTGGCCATTAGTTGAATGAAGAATACTTGATTTAACTTCTAGGTCTACTCTGTAGAGCTTAAGATCAAAGTGTAGTATCTGTTCCGATGGATACTGCATCCCATAGATTTACGCCGGTCTATGGGTCTGTCCTGTGCAGTTCTAGGAGGTCCACCCTCCCAGGCTTCGCCTCCCTTCTTTGGGGAGGAGTAAGTTTATTGCTTACTGTCTGAGGCGCCCCTACCGGGGAATGCCGACGGGGCTGCCCAGGCAATTTTTAAATAGCCAGATTGCTCACCTATCGAGCGCTGGCTTATCTAATCCCACTTTCCCGACCTTGTGTCACATCTTACCTTGTGGGAGGTAGATAAATAAAACTTCTAGGTCTACTCTGTAGATCTTAAGATAAAAGTGTAGTATCTGTTCCGATGGATACTGCACTCCATAGACTGGTATTGTCTTGGCCTTCGGGGCTTGATTTACGCCGGTCTATGGGTCTGTCCTGTGAAGTTCTAGGCGGTCCACCCTCCCAGGCTTCGCCTCCCCTCTTTGGGAAGGAGTAAGTTTATTGCTTACTGCCTGGGGCGCCCCTACCAGGGAATGCCAACGGGGCTGCCCAGGCACTTATTAATGGCCAGAGTGCTCACCTTCTCGGGCGCTGGTTCTTTCCCACTTTCCCGACCTTGTGTCACATCTTACCTTGTGGGAGTAAGATAAAACTGGCCTTGTGCCTAACTCCTGGAGAGGAGTAAATCAATACCCTATAGAGCTTCGCCACAGACTTGTATTTTGCCACTTATGGTCTTGAGCTAGTCTTTCAACCGTCAAGAGCGGCATGTCAGTCTCAACCCTTATCTGGTCGGCCCATTTTTGGTGGTCGTCCTCGTGATCTTTCTTCAATTAAATCCTTTTGATAGGATTTCCTTACATAGCTGGAGTCTGGTAGCCGGGGAAAATGTCCGAATCACATTAATCTCGTTTTTCAAATACAATTGTTGATGGATCTGTTAATATTAAGCTTCTTCCTGATATCTGCATTTCTTCATCTATCTCCAAGAGTTTCCTCAATGATAGTTCTTAAACATTTCAGTTCAAAGACGTTGAGCTTCCCCCCCCCCATACTCTGTCAGTAAAAGAGATAGAGAAGGCATGTCAACGCCTCTGAAGTTAAAACTTTACAATGCATTGATAGTTCCTATTGCTATATATATATATATATATATATATATATATATATATATATAGAGAGAGAGAGAGAGAGAGAGAGAGAGAGAGAGAGAGAGAAGAGGGAAGAGGGTAGTGCAGTTCCAACGAGAGAAAAGTATATATGTAAAGGAGTAAAGCTACCAACATTTGTAAAAAGTTTGTTTTTTTAAACTTTTATTTGCTATTTTGCTATTTTGTTATTTTATCATTTTATATAACGCGTTTCAAGCGTGGTGCGCTCTCATCAGATATATAAATTCATAATGGATTTACATAGCTGGAGTCTCGTAGCTGGAAAACCTGTTTTTAGATAACGATGTAAATGGATCTGTTTATCTAAAGTCTCTTTCCGATATCATCATTTCTTCGTCTATCTCGCAAAGTTACTCAACATTAATCCGTTTGGAATAAAAAATGTTCATCATCAGCACAAATGCTAAGTACACCACAATTATAAGTCAAACAAAAATAACCCAACACCTGTCCAAACCACGTTAATCTTTTTTTTTCGATAGATCTGTTAATCCTAAGCCTCTTTCTGATATTTGCATTTCTTCGTCTATTACGGAAAGTTACTCCAAGGATAGTTCTGAAACATTTCATTTCAAAGACATTGAACTTCCTCTCATGCTCTGTTAGTAAAGTCCATGTTTCGCTTGCATATACAACAATATATACGGCATAATCATGTCTTTTCATTTTATGATATATCGTGTGTTTTATCCTAATATATATATATATATATATATATATATATATATATATATATATATATATAATTAGAGTATATATATATGTATATATTGATATATTAGAGTATATATATATAGATATATATATATACATATATATATAGATATATATTAGAGTATATATTTATATATACACACACACACAAACACACACACACATATATATATATATATATACTTGGAATAATCACGTTCCCGTTAGATCACCGAAGTTAAGCGACGATGAGCCTGGCCAGTACTAGATGGGTGACCATTTAGGAATACCAGGCGCTGTATGTGGACACCTAGCTATGGGCAAATAGCATCGCCAACCCGCAGTGCCTAGCGTGGCGACTATGGCAAAATCCCCTGAATGACTATAGGTATCGGAAGCCAGGGAGGGGTTTCTCCTCCAGGAGTGATAAAACCCCCTGATGATGATGATGATGATGATGATGATGATGATGATGATGATGATGATGATGATGATGATGATGATTATACAACAATAGGAACTATTAATGCATTGTAAAGTCTTAACAATTGTTACAAGGACAAGGAAAACGAGCAAAAACTTCTAATTCTCCTCGCAACTGGACTAAAGTAACACTACTTCAGAAGAAGGGTGTTTGGGATTGCGCAACACTTACTTAGTCCATGTTTTACTTGCAGATACAACAATAGAAACTATCAATGCATATTAAAATCTTAACTTCAGAGGCATTGATATGTTCTTCCTGCTCTTTTAGATGTTAAACTGCAGAAGTGGCTGTCCCAATACTTCTGCAAATGTCAGATTTGGATCCTGGAACCACTGAGTCAAGAAACACAAAATCCTCAGGGTTTTAATCATTTTATTCACCATTGAATATAGTGGATGGAATAATTCATATACTAATACGTAACAGATGAGCCCGACGTTGCCCGGGTGAAAAATCTACCGTAGAATGTTGTTACAACTTTCAAGTACATTATTATAAGATACATCAACTATATAACAAATTACATTTCTAAAGACCCTCCACAATTTCGAAATTCATCAAAAGAGTTAAAGTATCAAATGTTTTAAATCTTTTTTTTTTAGGTGAGGATTAATCATATGTATTTGGATTGTTCGGACTATTACTCTCATCTAGGGTTTTGTTCTCACAACGTTTCGACCGATATAACTTCCGACCTTCTTCAGGTGTATTTTGACAATGGCTGTTATTCGTGAATAGTGGTAAAATTGTTTATGTTCTTTTTTTCGCACGCACCATCGTCGTAAAAATGTCAAAATCTGTGATGTACTTACGAACACGGAAAAGGGAGTTGTGTAGTTTCCATCCTTGCATCATATTATCAATCCTCATCTCAAAAACAAAATTCAAAAATATTAATACCAAATCAGTACGGACACTAAAATAAATACCAGAAAGAAATAAAGAAAGAAAGCAAGAAAAAAAGGAGAGAAATAAAAGAGAGCTAAAAGTAAATAGAGCGAACGAAAGAAAAAAAAAGAAGGAAAAAAAGAAAGAAAAAAAGAAGAGAAAAGAAAGAAAAATTTATAGTAAATAAAATAGATATAAGAAGAAAGAAATGAGCAAAAAAAGAAAGAAAGAACGTAAAGGATAAGTTAACAAATGTCAGAAATAAAAAAGAGAAGAAAAAAAAGAAAGAAAAAAGAAAGAAAAAAGAAGAGAAAAGAAAGAAAAATTTAAAGTAAATAAAATAGATATAGAAAGAAAGAAATGAGCAAAAAAAGAAATAAAGAACGGAAAGGATAAGTTAACAAATGCCAGAAATAAAAAAAAGAAAGAAAAAAGAAGAGAAAAGAAAGAAACATTTAAAGTAAATAAAATAGATATAAAAAGAAAGAAATGAGCAAAAAAAGAAAGAAAGAACGGAAAGGATAAGTTAACAAATGTCAGAAAGAAAAAAAGAAAGAAAAAAGAAGAGAAAAGAAAGAAACATTTAAAGTAAATAAAATAGATATAGAAAGAAAGAAATGAGCAAAAAAAGAAAGAAAGAACGGAAAGGATAAGTTAACAAATGCCAGAAAGAAAAAAAAAAGAAAGAAAAAAGCAGAGAAAAGAAAGAAACAATTAAAGTAAATAAAATAGATATAAAAAGAAAGAAATGAGCAAAAAAAGAAAGAAAGAACGGAAAAGATAAGTTAACAAATGTCAGAAATAAAAAAAGAAAAAAAAAAGAAAGAAAAAAAAGAAGAGAAAAGAAAAATTTAAAGTAAATAAAATAGATATAAAAAGAAAGAAATGAGCAAAAAAAGAAAGAAAGAACGGAAAGGATAACTTAACAAATGTCAGAAAGAAAAAAGAAAGAAAAAAGAAGAGAAAAGAAAGAAACATTTAAAGTAAATAAAATAGATATAGAAAGAAAGAAATGAGCAAAAAAAGAAAGAAAGAACGGAAAGGATAAGTCAACAAATGTCAGAAATAAAAAAGAAAGAAAGAAAAAATAAAAGAAGTGAAAAGAAAGAAAAATTTTAAATAAATAAAATAAATATAAAAAGAAAGAAATGAGCAAAAAAAAGAAATAAAGAACGGAAAGGATAAGTCAACAAATGTTAGAAATAAAAAAAGAAAGAAAGTAAATGCTAAGCCTCGACATGGTTTTATTCTTCTGTTTTTGTTCCATAACTGAGTTTTGGTCAAGTGAAGGAAATTAATTTCAACTTCGTCTTGGACGAATTGGAATGTCATGATGTCAATGTACCGACATCCAAGTGACGTCAGAAACGTGTCTATCATCATTCAACGTGAAAGGGAATAATTGCTAGCTGCAGCGTATTGTCATAAGCGATTGAGCAGAAGGCGATGGTCGATCGGTGCTTTCCAACGTACTGACCCTAGACAAAAGCTGAACATAATAAAAGAATGTGAATCTCATCGCATCACATGAAATAAACTAATCAATGAGCCTTTACCCTCAAAGATGTCGGTTGCTTTTTCTATTTCTCGAGCGGTCAATTGACCCATCATGACTGGAGCAGACACCTACCCCCCCCCCTACGAAGGAAGTGGTCTAAATATCTCACGGGCTCAAAAATTGTTTAAAATGCGGACGTTCAAACACGTACCTCTGTCTCTCACGTTCAACTGCAACAAACCTCCGTAGTCAGTATACGATCGGCTTAAGGATGAATTCTCACTGGATTTATAGTTGGATATGCAACATGCCGACAAAAGTTGGTTAGTTCATTAAACAACGATTAACTGAAAGGCAGCACATAACTTACGTGCGTGAGGGAGGGAAAGGTGAGAGAGGGGGGAAAAGAGGGGAGGAAAAGAGGAAGAGAAAGGACAGAAGAGGAAGGGAAAGGGTGAGAGAGGGGGAAAAGAGGGGAGGAAAAAGGGAAGAGAAAGGACAGAAGAGGGAGAGAAAGGGTGAGAGAGGGGGGAAAAGAGGGAAGGAAAAGGGGAAGAGAAAGGACAGAAGATGGAGGGAAAGGGTGGGAGAGGGGGAAAAGAGGGGAGGAAAAGGGGAAGAGAAAGGACAGAAGAGGAATGGAAAGGGTGAGAGAGGGGGAAAAGAGGGGAGGAAAAGGGGAAGAGAGAGGACAGAAGAGGAAGGGAAAGGGTGAGAGAGGGGGAAAAGAGGGGAGGAAAAAGGGAAGAGAAAGGACAGAAGAGGGAGAGAAAGGGTGAGAGAGGGGGGAAAAGAGGGGAGGAAAAGGGGAAGAGAAAGGACAGAAGATGGAGAGAAAGGGTGGGAGAGGGGGAAAAGAGGGGAGGAAAAGGGGAAGAGAAAGGACAGAAGAGGAAGGGAAAGGGTGAGAGAGGGGGAAAGAGGGGAGGAAAAGGGGAAGAGAAAGGACAGAAGAGGGAGGGAAAGGGTGAGAGAGGGGGAAAAGAGGGGAGGAAAAGGGAAGAGAGATGACAGAAGAGGGAGAGAGAGGGAGGTTGAGATGCTTATAAATAGTTTTAACTATATCGCTCGTCGCCGTGCGCTGTCCCCGATTTTAGGGCAGCGTGCACAGAGACACGTTTTATCTTGTTGAAATTTTTTTCCTCTTCTCTTCTTAAGTGACCTCAACTATTGCAACGCCACATTGTGTATTGCCGGCAGTTGAAACCCTTATTCCAGACATTTAATTTCCCTGATGATTTTCCAAGCAAGTACCTGCTTGGTAGTAAAACACGTGTAGGAAAAAACATTTAATTTGAATAAATAATATTTGTAAGAAAAACTATCTTTCATGGTGATCATTGGTGTCCTGACAGGAATGCTTTGGTAAGCCTTCATAAAATCGCATATAAATGCTCTGTACTCGGTAATCGAGTATCATAGAGATTGTTTTTATTGGAACAACCCCGGTCTTCACTGAATGATCTATTTTATAAGTGAAAAATCTAAATGAATATATATATATATTTATATGAAAAAAGTAAAAACAAAATATATATATATAATTTTTTTATTTATACAAACATTATTTGGCTACACATTTGCAGACATATTTCGGTCAAAGCCACGAATCTTCAGGTCAACATCTTTTTCCCAACGGTTTTATGAGGTGGAATTAGACAAAAGTTATTTCTGAAACTGTTGTGGCCATAAAGGGCCGGAAGAAATAACACAAGCATAAGGTAATTCACAAGGAATTGCATTAACAGAAAGTACAGAAGTAATGGGTTGACAGAGGCTGCTTCATCACTTCGCTTCTCTTCTCACTTCTACTGATTTGGCCACAACGCTTTTATTCACACAGAGAAGAAATAGGATAGATCGCCATAACAGTATGTGTGTCTCTTTCTCACGTCTACGTGACTTAAACGTTATTATTATTTTTTTCAATTATTTACTATTAATTGAATATTTATTTATATCAAAGATGCAATAGTTTAAAATAAAACAAAATTTAAAAAATCCTATTTAAAAGAATAATTTAATTACGAAATTAAATGCACCGGAATGCATTTAGGTTTCTTCACAAAGGAGTGTCGCGGGCCACGTAAGATCATCCAACAACAATATTAATAAAACAACAAATAACAAATAAACAACAAATAACACGATAAGACAATGATGTATAATTAAACTAAGATACTTATTTAAATAAAACGTTGAGGGTGATATGGTCAGTGTGTGCGAGTTGCGTTCGTGGTAATAATAGAGTTTGTGCGCATGCGCGTTAAGTAGTAGTAACAGTATGTTACAAGCCCTGCTCGTTTGTTTGTCAAGTGAAATGCTGAAAGTCGTTTTGTTGTTCGCGTGTGAAGGAAACACTGCACTTTGTTTGCTGTTGCAAGTCGTGCGTTTGCAGAAAATATCTGAGGCTAAGGCTATTTCCCCCAACACAGATTCCGAATCTCGAATTGGGCGAATCGTTGGTGGAAAAATATAGCGCGTTCTGACGTGGAGACAGGTGCATTGTGGGCGTCCGTTGATGAATCTGTTATAACCCAAAGAAAAAAAAAGCGCTACTGCAGAGACGGGGGCCACTGTTCGATCGATGGCGGCGGAAACTGCCGACTCCTCTTCGGGAGAAATCGTCCGAAAACGTGAGCGACGGAAAGAAATTTGATTTTTGGGAAGATAACTGTTGAATTGACGAGTGAGGATCAGTTAAAATTATGAATATTTATTTATTGAAATAAATTTGTTTCAATAAATAAATGTTCATAATTTTAACTGAAACAAATTGACAAATGAGGATAAATTAAAATTATGAACATTTATTTATTGAAATAAATTAACAAATGAGGATAAATTAAAATTATGAACATTTATTTATTGAAATAAATTAACAAATGAGAATAAATTAAAATTATGAACATTTATTTATTGAAATAAATTAACAAATGAGGATAAGTTAAAATTATGAACATTTATTTATTGAAACAAATTAACAATTGAAGATAAGTTAAAATTATGAACATTTATTTATTGAAATAAATTAACAAATGAGAATAAATTAAAATTATGAACAATTATTTATTGAAATAAATTAACAAATGAGGATCAGTTAAAATTATGAACATTTATTTATTGAAATAAATTAACAAATGAGAATAAATTAAAATTATGAACATTTATTTATTGAAATAAATTAACAAATGAGGATAAATTAAAATTATTAACATTCATTTATTGAAATAAATTAACAAATGAGGATAAATTAAAATTATGAACATTCATCTATTCAAATAAATTAACAAATGAGGATAAGTTAAAATTATGAACATTTATTTATTGAAACAAATTAACAATTGAAGATAAGTTAAAATTATGAACATTCATTTATTGAAATAAATTAACAAATGAGGATAAGTTAAAATTATGAACATTTATTTATTGAAATAAATTAACAAATGAGGATAAGTTAAAATTATGAACATTTATTTATTGAAACAAATTACGATTTCTCCCGAAGAGAAGTCGGCAGTTTCCGCCGCCATCGATCGAACAGTGGCCCTTGTCTCTGCAGTAGCGCCGAAAAAAAATACTGTCTCACTTATTTCTTTTCTGTCAGATCAAGGGGAACAACTTCGCCAAAAAAAAAAAAACTAGAAAATAAATTGATTTAATTCCCTTATGGTTAGAATTACCTAGACGGGCAGACGAGACTGGGCTCATCGTGTAACATTGATTTGAATTATATCATAAAACATCTCGCCACGAATAGCAAGGTACAAGTAAGACAATACGCTATCTACGTCTTAGACAGTCTGGTAAGCTAAGAGATTTCAATTAAAAATGACAGTTTGATAAGGAAATGTAATCCTGCACCAAACCGAGAAAAGCGTTGGAAGATGATTCTAACCAAGAACGCGTTTAACGGGCAGACAATATGGAATCTCATCCGGTCTCATTCTGCCAGCAATCAAATGAACTTCATGTAGCCAATCGAACATAAACACACAAAACAGAAGAAAAAAAGGTGCTTCTGCTTATCAACCCTGACATGTTAGACCGCTCTTAAAAATAAAATAGCTATAGAAATGTATCAACTTTGTTATGTACTTACGTGGTAGATGAAAAAAGACTGTACACCAAAACTTATGCAAATTCATCCAGTATTTATTTAATTATAAATAAAAAACGATTTTATCACTCGGTAGATATTTCCACCATTTTGTATCTTAGATTTTCCAGTTGTCAAGGACGATAACTCATATGTTCACGATTTCGGGGTTTGGGGTCTCCATTGTTTACAAAAATGTCAAAATGTACGTAAACTCATTTTTTTTCTTCTTTTTCTTTAAAATTTAATAAATACTGGATGAATTTGCGTAATTTTTTCTGCACAATCTTATTTTCAGCTAACACGTAAGTACATAATAAAGTTTATACATTCTTTAAACATTTCAATGTCAGGGGTGATATGCAGAAGCACCGAAAAAAACCCAAGTTATATCGCTCTTTTTATCGGACGAATTTTCCAACCTTTAAAAACGTAAATAGCTTAACCCTTTAAGTAGCAATGTAATGTGCAGCTAGCCCCAATCAAAGGGCGATAACCCGCCCTGGACGATTAGTAGCTAGGGGACCGAAAAAGAGAACACCGGTTTAGTAACAAACAATGAAGAATAAACAGAAGCCAACCGGCAACAAAGCAGCTCTTTTAAACGGCGAACATCTATGATAAAAGCAAAATATCTTTACGTGCAAAGAGCGAGAATAACGAATACCACAGTAGCAATGTAGCGTATCGGAATAATCACGTTGACGCACCGGTTCTCGTTCGATCACCGAGGTTAAGCGACGTTGAGCTTGGGCAGTACTAAATGGGTGACCATTTAGGAATACCAGTTTTCTTACTCTCATTCACTCCAAATGAGGCGTATTGCCACAAGGACGTAAGAGGCTACTGCGATTAGAAACCAAATTTAAAGGGGGCATCCTAAGTGGGGTGTTGTGCAGCAAGATATTTATTCGCATTGCATTAACATTTCTGCATGTTGGTGCAGTCGGGAAAACAGGGAGCAGGGAGGGGATTCTAATGGCAAGTGGGCTGAGGAAAGAAGCTGTTAGAGTAGGAAGCTTTCCGGCATATAGAAACCTATACAATGAAGGGGTGGAATGTTGCTGTTAGTCGGGTTGGTCGAGGATATTTACGTTTAGGGAGTACAAGTGTAGTCAGTTCGTCGGAGCATATTCCGTGGAAGTACTTGTAAAACAAGCACAGGGATGCAACATTGCGGCGATGGGACAGGTGCTGGAGTTTGATAGACAGTGCGAGACAAATTAGGTTAGAGACTTTTTAGCAAGGAAGAGACTAGTGGTTGCTGCATCAGCCCAGATGTGGCAACAATACTCAAATAGTAGCTTCGTAGAGATATAGGATGCTGACCGGTGTGAGAAGTTGTTTTTAACCTGGTGGTGAAATTCCACCTTCTTTGCAGGAGGCTCCAGTTAAAAGTGCTTTCAGTCATGGCAATCCGTGGTTGAATAGGTTTCTTATAATTGCTAAAGGAAAGGAGCTTTGTCTTGGTAACATTGAATGTAACCGTCCATTTTTTTCTCCATTAATGGCTTTTTTTTTGCTCATTTCTTTCTTTTTATATCTATTTTATTTACTTTAAATTTTTCTTTCTTTTCTCTTCTTTTTTTTTCTTTCTTTTTTTTCCTTCTTTTTTTTCTTTCTTTGGTTTTATTTACTTTTAGCTCTCTTTTATTTCTCTCTTTTTTTCTTGCTTTCTTTCTTTCTTTATTTCTGGTATTTATTTTAGTGTCCGTACTGATTTGGTATTAATATTTTTGAATTTTGTTTTTGAGATGAGGATTGATAATATGATAATGGGATGTCATTTTCTAATGATTCAACTATTTCCTAGGTGCTGTATGTGGTAGAGGTTCTCTTCTTATCAATTACTCAATCAATTTTAATGGCTAAATATAGCCATATAAAAATACAGAAGATATATGGAAATCGCTCCAGTCAAGGCATGAAGCCACTTGATGTAAGGAGCTAAAAGAAAAATGCTACTTCAAGGTAAAAAAAAAACTATCCAACGATAAGTGTTAGATAGATAGATTTTGACCCAGAAAACAGCAGTTCTTCCCCCTTTATCAGAAACATCGCTCATGGACAAAATGAGGGAAGCGAGGGTTACAAGGCTGCCGAAAGTAAACCCGAGGTCCACTTTCTACTCTCCTTAAAATTAGTCAGTTTTATTGACAAAATAGAAAAGTGCAACAAGCCATGTAAAATAAAACCCCAGAAAATATTGCATCTATATACCGCTTTACTGTCTGGTAGGCATACTCACAACCTTCTCTGACAGGCTGTTTCAGCAAGTAGAAAATGCTGTCTTTCTTTTGTTGAGACGAAAATGATGATGGTACATCTTCTGCGGGTGCTCGCAAGAACCGCAACTACCCCCTCTCTCTCTCTCATCTATATACCGTCTGAATGTTTGTCCAGGGTGACTTTAAACCTGGGTATGGTTACAATCATCACAATATCCTGTGGCAGACTGTTCCTGGGAGTATTGATTTACTCCTCTCCAGGAGTTAGGCACAAGGCCAGTTTTTATCTTATCCCACAAGTAAGATGTGACCCAAGATCGGGTCGGGAAAGTGGGGTTTGAAAATTGCCTGGGCAGCACCGTCGGAATTCCCCGGTAGGGGCGCCTCAGGCAGTAAGCAATAAACTTACTCCTCCCCAAAGAGGGGAGGCGAAGCCTGGGAGGATGGACCTCCTAGAACTGCACAGGACAGACCCATAGACCGGCGTAAATCAAGCCCCGAAGGCCAAGACAATACCAGTCTATGGGGTGCAGTATTCATCGGAACAGATACTACACTTTGATACTGTTCCTGGGAGTAGAAACACGAACAAAAAATGCTGCTTTTTTTTCTATCGAGACAAAAGCGAAGATGGTACATCTTCCGCGAGTGGCCGCGGAGACCGTGATAAGGTGTTGGGGGTAAAAACTCCTGTAAAGGTAGCTTTGCATTCTCGTTGATGATGCATGTATGCCAGTATCAGACCCCTTCGCTGCTCAAATGAGGACAGATTTAGTCTTTAGCTGATGATGGTCCCAGTATAAATGAGATACATCAACTAAAGGGATATATATATATATATATATATATATATATATATATATATATATATATATATATATATATATATATATATATGTTTACTCGCAGTAACAACGGAACAAATACCCTTTTCCTGGTGTTCGTAGATTTTCTGCCATCATCTTGGAAGAGAATCGCAGGAGCACATCTTGCCTTGTTGGGAGTAAGTAACGAACTAGTTAATCGCGCTGATCACGTGATTTGGGTTTGCGCCAAATCACGATTTATTGCATGAATCTCGTGCAGTGAAGAGTGCACTTCCGGTCATTAATGTAACTGCTACAAGTCTTTGAAGCCGTTCTTTGTGAGTAAGCGAGGGGAATCTCGTCAACATCCTGGTTTCTAACTGTTGAACACTCTCCAGGTGTATGATATCCTTTCGAAGATAAGGATTTGTTGCTTGGATGGTATACTCAAGAATGGGTCGTACCAGGGTTATGTATAGGATCAGAAAACGTCTGTTGTTGGCTTTAGAAAGGATCTCTGGATCAGGTAGAGAACTGCCTGGCTTTGCCGATATTGTTTTCAGTTGAACTGGACTTCTACTTTCCACTTGACTCACGCAATGCTTATTCAAGAGAAGTGTGGTTGGAGATTGCGCAACCCTTGCTACATAATAGACACCCTGCGTATCCATTGTCTATCGAGACTAAGACTATATATGCTACAAAGAATAAAGAAGCAGCCATCGTATTTTAGCATCGCGTTCAAATAAACATCCAAAATGCATTGTTATTTGGTTACTTCTTTTACATGCTAGTGTCACATAATTAACGCCCTAAATTAATTGACGGATCGGGGTTCAAAATGACAACCTCGGCGGGTATACGGAAGTTAAGAATATGATATAATTTTCGGAAAATTGATTTCTGATCTCTTTCTGTCATACCCATAAACGAAATCTTATCGTTCCTCAAAACTCCAATAAGGGTGTGCCGGGCGAACAATATGATCTTGCATAACGGCAAATCACGCCGTCTCTTAAACTCTCTCTCTCTCTCTCTCTCTCTCTCTCTCTCTCTCTCTCTCTCTCTCTCTAACACAGTGACTAATCTATGTATATCGCTCTGATCTCTCTAACCATAATCGTCACTCTGTCTTGAAGCTAATAAATCCTCCATTGAAAAGAAGCTTCGTGTGTCTATGTGAATTGATGAAACGACGATGACGACTAGAAAGGGGTGCCAGCTCTGGTGTGTATAATGGATTATACACGCTTCAGACGACGCGACTTTTGTAACACTAGTATGAGATTTGAGCAATAAAAACAAACGTCAACATTGTCGACATTGCTTTTCCAAAAATGTTAAAGCAAATGCAGGAGTTGCCGGTAATCTCCTAATGCATGGTTTTCTTATTATATAAAGTGAAATGGTGTTCGGCAATGTATTTTTTATAATTTACTTAACACCCATGTTTTAGTAAAAACAAAAAAAATCAGACTCATTAAAAACAGTATATCATAGTAAGTTTAACCGTCTAAACGCGCAGAAAACAAGTCAACTTGGAAAATAAAGATGGCGGATATAAATGAATCAAGAATGGTGATATAAATGAATCAAGAATGGTGATATAAATGAATCAAGAATGGTGATATAAATGAATCAAGAATGGTGATAGGTGTAAGTTTTACCATTTTTTAAGGAATAACATTTTTTAGTAAGTTGCAATAACCTGTAGGAAATAAAAAGCAAAGAAAAACATTATTTCATCATTTATTTTTTGTTTTTGTTTTTCATGAATAAGTTCCCCTACCACCTTCGTGTGTATCAGAATTCTTCCAATGCTTCTCTGACAATTCGATTCTTTTTGTTGAACGATTTGTCTTTGGCGTCAATGACAATGACCACCGGAGAATTCACAGAGCTGCCAAATTGCATGACGAAGTGTTTGGTGTTAATAAATTACGTGCTTTTCATTTCACGCCATTTTTCTTATTTTCTTTTCTTTGAATTCTGTTTTTATTTATGAAAATTGTTTCAATTTGTTTGATGACATCTGAAAAGACACGGAGCGCGCACTTACAATGTATCAATATGAGATATTAACCGATTACACACACACACACACACACACACACACACACACATATATATATATATATATATATATATATATATATATATATATATATATATATATATTATAATATAAAATGAAGTAATAAAATAAGGTGTCAATCAAATTTTATTAGAATTCAAAGTTCAAGCAAAGTATCTTAAAGTCCTTAGCCCATGAGTTTTCAAAGATAATTCTTCTCTTCAGAGGACCATTACCGCAGTTATACCACTACAGGTAATAAAATTAAACTTTGAAAATATATAAAAATATATACAAAAATACATAAAAATATATAACATCAAATATATCAACCCAAAAACATACTTTTTTGTTAAATCTATACAATCCATCCAAGTCATACAATTTGAAAAACATAATCAGGAAATACATCCAGAGGGTTGACTGAAGATTAATCCAGGTTATAAATAGCAGTCCAAATACGAGAAATTGAAAGAGCTGACAAAATTATCCAGTCGCGAAATGCGTCAACAATCGATGAAGTGAAAAGTATCCAATGTTTATGTTAATTATTACAACGATAAATAAATCAAATCAAATAATATAGAAAGTTCAATAAACTCACTTAAAATTCCAAAGTTTTGATCTGGGCAACCCAAATCAAATCAAAGTTCATTTGTTAATTAGAGAGTCCGTTAAATCCGAATTGAACAAAAATAAGATTGAATTGAGTCAACAAACCCGGTCATAGCTTCTAACCCGAGCGAAAAAATAATTAAACTTCGTTCTTCCGCGATTCAGCCAAATATGACAACTCTTCGCCGAATGGAAGGCGATATATATATATATATATATATATATATATATATATATATATATATATATATATATATATATATATATATATATATATATATATATATATATAGAGAGAGAGAGAGAGAGAGAGAGAGAGAGAGAGAGAGAGAGAGAGAGATAGAAGAAAAAAGAGTGATAAATATGCGACGATTGTCTAAATTTATTTCAAATTTCAATTGTTCAATGCAAGGTGTAATCAGTAATAAACTAGTTTATTACTGATTACACCTTGCATTGAACAATTGAAATTTGAAATAAATTTAGACAATCGTCGCATATTTATCACTCTTTTTTCTTCTATCTCTACTATTGCTCTATCTCGTATATTGAGCTAATCCTTTTCACAATAGGTTCTATATACTATAAGTTATCACTTTGGTTTATTTTGATCCTATATATATATATATATATATATATATATATATATATATATATATATATATATATATATATATATATGTAAACCAGGAAAGATGAAGATAAAAAATTGCATAAAATTACATAAAATTGCATAAAATTGATACAAATTTTATTACATCGAGAGTTAAGATGCAAGGAGTTACACTAATCCTTAAACCATGGTTTTTCAAAGATAAAACTCCTCTCGTCAGAGGATAAAATTCGGTAATGTGGTATTTATAATAAATAAATATTTCCTGTTCCATTTCACCTTGAAGATTGAAAAAGAAATAACAGTAAAGGTTGGGGATAAAGAAATAAATGGCCGAGAGGGAGAATGGTAGCAGTATTGATTAGCCATTGCCGAAGACAAAAGGGGACGTTATGGTGCAGATAGCAAAATAGCAAAAGTTTGTAGATTTGGAGAAAAGTTTTTTTTTAATTTTTGCAGGGTTTCAAATAAAAGGCAGAGGGTTAAAAAATATCTCACTTGGTCCGTAGAGATTCGTGTCTCCGTTTTGTGTATAGTTCCGTAGAATTACAAGTAAAAATCCGTGGACTGATATTTTAAGTATCCAATTCGGCGGATCCGAGGTGAAGATTGTCTGTTAAAAGACGCTATGTGGCAAGGTTCATATCTGACTTAAAACACATGGCTTCCCGGGCAGAGAGATGAAATCTGGAGAAGCTTGTTGTCACTCAGACCTCAGGGAAAACCATCGGTTGTTGTCTGTGAGCAATCACTGACGATGACTTGTGTGACAACTTCTAGTGAGTACAAATAATAATAATAATAATAATAATAATAATAATAATAATAATAATAATAATACGGAACTAGCTAGAGAACTAAAAGGAATATGGAGCATGAAAAAAGTCAGTATAATATCAATAATCGTGGGAGCACTAGGAACAATCCCAAATAAACTGGAAAAAAGATAGGGAGAAATTGGAATGAAAGGGATCATTGAAACCATACAAAGGACGGCAACGACCAAAACAACTGCAATCTTAAGGAAAATCCTCGAATGCGGAAACTAACTCGCATAAGCTATGAAGGGTGCCCAGTCATATGGAACTACAACAGAGAAAAAAACATAAACACACGAAGAACACCACATCACAAACCAAAGAACAGAAAATGCAAGAAACATCACTTCATAATCCCCCCTCCGCCTTAATAAATTACACCGGCCTCAGCCAACACCACACAAAAATGAACCAATGAACAGAAATGCAAGAAACACCATAAGCTCTTTCCCCCAGTCTCCCCCTTCCCTTCCCCTCTCACTTTCCCCTCCTCTCCCTCAAAAAAGGGGTGCCAGCCTAGGCTGACACCACACAAAATATTTGTAGAGAGTCAAGGAGAATGAGAAGACCGAGGAGGGACAGCGCAAACAAGACCTCCACTGGAAGAGTGCGGAGAATTCTAGGACCTTGGGGAGGCTTATTGTCACCCAAATCCCAGAAAGAACCAATAGTCCTTACCAGCGAGAAATCAATGGCAAACGACTTTTGCGATACAGCAAGGTTATTTGCGGTGGCTATCGAAAAGAGGTAGAGAATACTGGAAATCTGAAGAGACTTTCTGTCACTCAGACTCCAGGGAATACCACCGGTTGTTGTCGGTGATAAATCACTGATAATGACATGTGTGAGAAGTCCCAGTGAGTACCAATAATAATAATAATAATAATAATAATAATAATAATAATAATAAGAAGAAGAAGAAGAAGAAGAAGAAGAAGAAGAAGAAGAAGAAGAAGAAGCGAAGAAGAAGAAGAAGAAGAAGAGGAGGAGGAGGAAGAGGAGGAGGAGGAAGAGGAGGGGGAGAAGAAGGACAATAAAGGTGAAGCACCTTTCAGATGTGAATAGTAATTGGCCGCTTTCAATACGGTTGAAACGAACGCGAAGAAAACAAGAAAAGTAAAGAAAAGCGAGAATCGGACGAGACCGGGTGTTATCGAAAGGCCGGCAAAAAAAAAATACACGTAACCTGACAGGAACCATCGGTGGAAAAGATTGTCATCAATACAAAACCGGAAGCTGATATTGAACGTTTTTATTTCTTTAATCAGCACGAGGACACGCACATGTAATAGACACACAAATAAAGACGGTCTCAGGCACCTTCTTTTTCAAGTACTAACGAATCACCTCTTATCAAGGCTCAAATACCACTCGAGGATAAGCGTTAATGAGTTTGTTAGGTGAACGGCGAGACAACACCTCGAGGATTGGTAACGATTGGTGAAAGATTTAAGAGGCTGGCACAACAAGAATTTGTTTACATTGGACTTGAAAACGACCATGTTATAGTCAGCTAGGAAGCAGCCCCGTGGTATTGTGTCCCATGGATGGGTAGTTCTTGGAAAGAAACTATTCTTATGGAAGTATGCATGAGTATATTTTCTGTCGCCTGATGCACCATCGTTCGTGAGGGAGTGCTGAGGGACTAAAGACGTTATTTTGCTTCCAGTTCCGAGTGCACCTCCCCCCCCCCCGTTAAAAATAAAAAGACCGGTTTTATAACTTTGCCTCCATTAGGACTCAAGTATAAGTGAAAAAACAGGCACCCTCTACTCTATAATAAAGATCAATGTGTATTTATTTGTATACACATAAATATGAATTCGTCCCTTATAAAAAAAAGTTAGCGAGTAAAAACATGGCTTTTTCTAGGTCACGGACGAAACAATTTCAAGTTGCAAGAGGAGGCGAGTAAACAAATAGCAAGTCAGAAAACTCCCGCCTGATGAGATCTCAGTTTATAATAACTGTTGATCGATAACATCCACATGCCAGTGTAGTGTCGCAGATTTTGTACATGTCTGTGTAAATAAAAATAATCATATATATATATATATATATATATATATATATATATATATATATATATATATATATATATATATATATATATTGTTATGATCGAGAGGGTGATGTTCCCGGACTATAAGCGTGTTCAGTAAATAAAGCAATGTTGCATGCAAAAGACAGAGTAATAATTAATAAACAAAATGAAGTAGTTCAAATAAGGTTTATTGAACGTGTGTACGTGGAATGATGAAGTGTGTGATGTATGCATGTGTGTCGATGGAAAAACAGTTCTTAAAAAGGTATTAGAAGAAATGAATCCGGCGAGAGGAAAGTATTTGAAAGCCGTACACAAAGAAAATGAGTTGAGAACTCTTACCGTTGTTTGACCACGTGTGTTGGTAGTTGTTATGCCGATGCCATTTGAAAAGAAAAGCGTGGGACGAAGCGCTAGTGTATTAGCGTCGTTCTGCCGAGGCCAATCGACCAGAAGAGAAAAGTGAAACGGAACGCTAGTGTCAGCGTTGTTCTGCCAAGGCTGGTCGGTGAAGAAGAAATGGATTTTCCGTTTGCAACGGTTTTTATAGTCCGAAGGGCAGATAACTCTGGTGTCGTTTTCAGCGCCACCTGTCGGTAAAAAAGCGACACCTACCGGCAAACCGGTGTAGTTATGTTTTGAAAGGAGGAGGTAACTGCTACAATATATATATATATATATCTTTTTAGCTAATTTAAAAGAATCGTCTATATTTATTGGGACTGTTATTATGACATTTCTTATGAAAACTTCAATTTATTTTGCTGTTTCGAATTTTCTATAAAGAAATCAAAATTGATAACTCTTTGTTTAAATGTAGGTTCTAAAAATAAACTGGCTTTGAAATAATTGTAAAAAAACTTATTGGTATAATTTATTAATTATATAAAAAGTCTATCTATAAATATATATTAATATGTTTTTGTACGATTGATATACATTTATGAATGTGTATGTATGTGCGTAGTGTAACCAAGTGTCGAAGTGTGTGAATGTGAGTGTCGTCTTTCGTTAGTGGTTGTACGAATGTGTATGCGTGAAAGTTGATAATTCGTTTAGGCATTTGTATGTGTATATGTCTTTGTCAGCAATGTGTATATGTCTTTGTATGCGTTGAAAATGATAGGAGTGTAAGCCTTTGTGTATGTGTGAGGCGAGGGGTAGAGAAAAGAGAAAGATTTTGTTGCGAGGTCTGCTTTTATATTGTTTCACAGTAGTTTTGCGGACGTAGTACAGAGCACGTCACGTGATCAGTATTTTTGGCTTTTTTGCGCCTTTTTATTCGACTGTCTCTGGGAGTTGATTTTTATGGCCACAGTTTTAGCTTTTGTTGTTGAAGTGAATTCTGGTTGGTTTCTGTTTTTGTGTTCACGCCGTTTGTTGATAAAATAGAGGATGTCAATGTTAGGAAAATAGATATCAAAATCACGAAAGAAAATATAAGAGAAGGTACGAATGCATTCAATTACATTAAATAAACCGCGTGATTGTTCGTATTAAAACTGACAGATGAATGTCATGATGGCATATTTCTTTTCGCTTTCTGTTCCCGGATGACAACTGCTTTTAAAGTCTATCTTCTGTTTTGTGTAGTTGTATAGCAATTTCTTTTCGCATCGTGACTGAAGACGAAACGAAATTAACGGATTAATGAAAAACAGGAATGGAGATTCTCAAGACATCTTTCTTTTTTTTCAAGAAAGCCACGTCAACTAAAGTAAACGGCCAACAAACACACCGGATCTTAATCCGATCAAAGATTTATGGCGGACATTTCAAATAAAAGCTGTTTAATGCTCCAACCTATTAGAGTTATTTGTCACCTGTGCGCGGAGTGATTAAAATATTACTAAAAGTACCTGTGACCCGCTGGTTCACAACGACTGTTGTTGTTGTTGTTATTATTATTATTATTATTATTATTATTATTATTATTATTATTATTATTATTATTATTATTATTATTATTATTATTATTATTATTATTATTTGTACTCACTAGGAGTTCTAACACAGATCATCGTCAGTGATTGCTCACCGACAACAACCAGTGGTATTTCCTGGAGTCTGAGTGACAACAAGTCTCCCCAGATTTCCAGTATTATTCGATAACCACCGCAAATAACCTTGCGGTATCGCAACAGTCGTTTACCATTGATTTCTCTCTGGTAAGGACCATTGGTGCTCTCTGGGATGTGGGTGGTAATAAGCCTCTCAAAAGTCCCAACATTCTCTGCACTCTTTCAGTGGAGTTCTGGTTTGTGCTGTCCCTCCTCGGTCTTATCCTCCTTCTCGACCCTCTACAAATATTTTGTCTGGTGTCAGCATAGGCCGGCACCATTTAAAATATAAATAAATAAATAAATAAATAAATAAAATAATTTTTTATTTTAATTAATTTTTTTTTCTTAAAGAAAAAACAAATTAAATTTTGTTTAATTTTTACATTTTTTCTTTTTTTTTTCTTTCAATTCCTTAATCTTTTCCTTTTCTCTTTCCTTATTTCTAAAAAGATAATTTTTAATTCTTTTTAATTTTTTAAAATTATTATTATTATTATTATTATTATTATTATTATTATTATTATTATTATTATTATTATTATTAAACATTTTGAACTCTTTAGATTAAATTGCGGTCATGGTTAACGAAACGAGAGCATGCTACCACAGTCGATTAAATCAAGGGTTCCGTTCGAAATTCCGTACAGATTCTCGAGTTTGACAGAAAGCTTACCGAGTTCGACAAGATACACATAAAGAAGGTCGGATGTTACATCGGCCGAAACGTTGTGAGAATAACGTGATGAGAACAATAGTCCGAATAATCCAAATAATACAAATGATCAATCCTCATCTAAAAAATTCAGAAACAACACGGTTCTTCGTCTGTGAATTCAAAACGATATTATAAAATATTATAAAATATTATGAAATATTATGAAATATTATAAAATATTATTGTTGTGGTTGCAAGATTGAACAATAATTAGTGAGGAATACAATGAAGACGCAAACAACAAGGAGAATGCAATAATAAGTGTATTAAAGAAAAGGTATAGTTACATTATGTACAAATGAAGGTGTCGAGTCAGAGAGTCTTGGTGGGAGGACATGTACGCTCTTCGGCGTCACTTCCGGTGGCATTTAGGTAACACACACTAAGGCCAACCTAGGCTTGCCATTTATAGTGTAACGTTATTCGTATATGCAAATGAGTGGTTGCCACCACAACACCCCCCTCCCAAGATTTGAAGTCACACAGATTTCAATATCTTTTTCTTTTTGGGTTTACCATCAATGGTTCATTAAATTTTCTTTTCCTACCTGATCTTCGGGGTTCATGTGTATATTGAGGCGGTTCCAAATTAAAGGATTCGTATATGACATCTATGGTTTCCTCCTCTTCGACTGTTGTCGTATAATCATCATCTTGGATATGACGTTTTTTTTATCTGATTTAGGTGCCTTTTATGTATACTCTGTGGACCTTTAATCATATATGTACAATCACCAATGCGTTTATCCACTACTCCACATTCCCAGTAAGATGTGTTATTCTTGTAGCACTTAAAATATACTCGATCTCCCGAGTTATATTTCTTTCTTCTCGTGTGTGTAGTGTTTCGGATAATTGCCTGTCTTGGCAACAGTTTATCAAACGCTGATTTTACCTTTCTGGCAAACATTAAATCAGCTGGTGATATGTTTGATGGTGTACTAGGATGTGGTGTGATCCTATAAACTTGCAAGAATTGCTGCAAAGCTTTTTCTGTTGGTGTTCCAATGGATTTCTTTAACGCTCGTTTTAGCGTGTCCACGAACCTTTCCGCAAGGCCGTTCGACCTTGGATGATACGGCGGAGTCGTGATGTGCTTCACTCGGAACGTGTCGCAAAATTCCTTAAACTCTGCGGATGTGAACTGCGTTCCGTTGTCAGTGACCAGTGTGTCTGGTACACCGAATCTTGCAAACAACTCGTGTAGGAACCCTATTGAGTTGTTCGTTGTTGGATTCCTGCAACGCATTACCTCCGGCCATTTTGTGTAACTATCCACTGCAATTAAATAATAGTTTTCTCCTACTGGACCAGCGAAGTCCATGTGGATTCTCGACCATGGTTGGTCGGTTTTCGGTCAAGGTTTGTGTACTATAGGTGGGGATTTTGCTGCTAACTGGCATCCTTTACATTTATTTATTGTTGCTGCTATGTCAGTGTCCATGTTACGCCAGTACACGTAGCTTCTCATTAACGACTTCATTCGATTTATCCCCGGATGTCCCGTATGGAAATCTCTTAACATCCTATTCTGCAATGTTTTGGGTATTACCACTCTCTCACTGTACAGTAACACATCGTTACATGTGGAGAAAACTTCCTGCACCTTTGTGTCCGTTATAATTTTCTCTTTTATGTCCTTTATGTATTCGTCTTTCTCGGCTTCCCTTTTAATGTCCGACAAAGTTACGGGTAGTTCCTTAATGATGTTTGCTACCATATTTTTTACTTCAACATTTGTCCGAATTGCTGCAATGACTGATTCTTCCAGATTGTGTTTCTGTGGTATCAGTCTTGACAGTCCATCCGCATGGCAAATCTTTTTTGATGCTAGATGTTGTAGCTGGAAATCGTAATTAAGTAAGATTGTACCCCAGCGCAGCAATCTATTTGCGGTGTATACCGGCAATCCTTTTTTTGATCCATAGATCGTGACTAACGGTTTATAGTCGGTTTCAAGTAAGAATTGTCTACCATATAAATATCGGTGAAATTTAGTCACGGAAAAGATTATGTTCAATGCTTCTTTTTCGATTTGTGAATATGCCCTCTCGGCTGGTATCAGCGTTCTCGAAGCGTGCGCTATTGGTTTTCTAGACCCATCCGGCATAATATGTTGAATGCATGCTCCTAAACCGTAGGAACTAGCGTCACTAGCGACGACTATTTTTAATTTTGTGTCAAAATGCGTTAAGAGTAATTCGGATGTTAGTGCGCTCTTTATTTTGTCAAAAGCGGTTTGACATTCTTGCGTCCAGTTCCAAGGTGTATCCTTTTTAAGCAGATTATTTAAGGGGGCTCGCAAGTTATGCATTCCTTCAATAAAAGATTGATAATAATTTGCGAGTCCTAAGAAACTCTGCAAGGTTGCTACGTTATCAGGTGCTGGCATATTTTTTATTGCCGCAGATCTGTCTGGGTCTGGACGTCGTCCATGTTTGTTTATTATGTGTCCAAGATACTTAATCTCGCTCATACAAAAGTCACATTTACTCACTTTTACTTTAAAGCCGAATTCTTGTATTCGAGTAAATACTTGTTTCAAATGTTCCTTATGTTCTTGTAGGGATTTGCCCCTGACAACAATGTCGTCCAGGTATGCACATGCGCACTCAATACCACTTAGCATGGTGTCCATCGCTTGCTGAAAAATGGCAGGCGCTACTTTGATGCCAAAGGGCAATCGGTTGTATTTGTATAATCCCTTATGCGTATTGATGCATAGTATTTTTGAGCAATTTTCCTCGACCGGTATTTGCAAATATGCATCGCTCAAGTCTATCTTGGAGAAGATATTACCACCATTTAACTTCGTGAATATTTCCTCTGGGCTTGGTAGAGGGTAATGGTGATCTTTTAATAGGGAGTTGACCCCGGTCGAAAAATCTGCGCACACTCTAACTTCGTCATTCTTTTTCTTTACGTATACGGTGGAGGCTGCCCACTCGTGTGTTCTATTTTTGATAGAATTCCTGTCTGTTCCAATCTATCTAATTCTTTATTAATCTTTTCCAACCCAACGAACGGAACGTTTCGCTTTTTTCTAAAAATTGGGCTGGCGTTTTCTTTAAGTTCAAACGAGGCCTTGAATTTATTACAGCGACCTAAGTTAGTCGTGAATGCTTCAGGAAATAATTCTTTTAAATCGTCTTTTATATTTACTGTTGTTGGAGAAGAACATTCTATTTTTTTACAGAATGTATTGATTGGCTTATCCCATAGTCCAAATTTCTCAATTAAATCTATTCCAAACAGATTTTCACTATTTTTCAGTACGAATATTTTTAATTTCTTCGTAATCCCTTCTAATTTTATCTTCTTATAAGGACAATCTGATTCCCAATGCTTTTCTGCACATCTCTTACAGTTATATATAAGAAGAGGCTTGTTATATTCTGTCCTATATTTATGGTTATTAGGATTGTAATATCCCGTTCCATTTCGATTGCTTTTCTTTGTAAAGTTCTTGGTTGGTGTGTATGCTTTTCTAACTTTTCTTACATATGCCACTCCGGATTCTTCTATATTTTTTAAATCCTTTTTTAGTGTAATGGCCCTTTCACAGTCCTCTGCTAGTTTCTGGAGGGTTAAATCTTGCTCAGATTCCAGCTTAGACAACACTCGTCTGCGTATTTCTGCATTTTTCGTGGAAACTAACCCTTGTGCGAAGATTAGACATTTAAAATCTTCTACCGTTAGTTCCGCAAGCTTAAAATTATCGCAGTTTTTATTGACAACTGATGCGTATGTCAAATAATCTTGGTTGTCCATCTTTCTTAGATTCATGCACAGCCATCTTTTATGAAAAAGAGATATATTTGGATTAAATAATTCTTTTAGTAATTTCACAGCTTCCATGAACTCTAATTCCGCAGTTTTTTTAGGTAATATGTAATCTATGAATTTGCTGTGTTCTGATGTACCCAATTTCCTGAGTAAGAGGCTCACTTTCTGGCTATTTGGCCAATTTTTGCAGTCCAGTTGAAAGACATCCTCGTATCTTGTATAGTATGCTTCAAAAGTCTTTCCTTCCTCCGGCACATAATTAAATGTGTCCATACTATTAAAGATAGTTGTATGGGAGAAATTAACACTGTCGACATTTTCTCGATTACTCTTTAGTAGTTCCAGTGTTTTAGCAGAACGTTCATTTTGTCTTTCCTCGCGGTCAGCTTGTGCCTGTAAAAATTGCATGAACATTTTTGATAAGTCTTCCATTTTTTTTTTTTCGTGACGTTTTACTGTATTATCCGTTATCCAATGACAACTTAAAAAAAAATCCTTTCCTTGAGCTTTAATTTCTAGCTATGGTATTTCCTTTTAGTACCGCCGCCAAACAAATTATTAATTAAAAGATTCCTTTAGTTGTTGTTTTGCTAACGGGGAGCAGTAATTAGAATCCACTGGTGAACTTTTTTTTTTCGTAGGTTACTTCCTTGCTTTTCGTAATACGAGTCTGACCTGTCGTTTTGCGATAGAACAAAATCCGCTTTTCGTTTGCAAGTTGGTTCTTTAGTAATACAAAACAGATTTGTCGTTTAGCGACAAAACAAAAATTCACTTTTACATTCGTTTGCAAGTCGGATTCCCAGAAAACGGCATAAATTGTCGCTTTTGCCACGTTCGAGTTTTTTTGTTTTTTTTCACTTAAGTTGAAACTTTTCTTTAGCGTAAAATCCGTTTGCTCGTCAACACTTTGTATTGTACTTTTTTTTTTAAATAGTTCTTCGTCAAACTGTTATATTTGACGCTTCATATCTCGTCGCCAACTGTTGTGGTTGCAAGGTTGAACAATAATTAGTGAGGAATACAATGAAGACGCAAACAACAAGGAGAATGCAATAATAAGTGTATTAAAGAAAAGGTATAGTTACATTATGTACAAATGAAGGTGTCGAGTCAGAGAGTCTTGGTGGGAGGACATGTACGCTCTTCGGCGTCACTTCCGGTGGCATTTAGGTAACACACACTAAGGCCAACCTAGGCTTGCCATTTATAGTGTAACGTTATTCGTATATGCAAATGAGTGGTTGCCACCACAACAATTATGAAATATTATAAAATATTATGAAATATTATAAAATATTATAAAATATTATGAAATATTATAAATATTATGAAATATTATAAAATATTATAAAATATTATAAAATATTATGAAATATTACAAATATTATAAAATATTATGAAATATTATAAAATATTACAAAATATTATCAAACATTATTAAATATTACAAATATTATAAAATATCATGAAATATTATAAAATATTACAAAATATTATAAAACATTATGAAATATTATAAAATATTACAAAATATTATAAAATATTATGAAATATTACAAATATTATAAAATATCATGAAATATTATAAAATATTACAAAATATTATGAAATATTATGAAATATTATAAAATATTACATTATGAAATATTACAAATATTATAAAATATCATGAAATATTATAAAATATTACAAAATATTATAAAACATTATGAAATATTATAAAATATTAGACTTTTAAAGAATTCGTCGATTATGCAATTAAATTAGGAGTTTTTTAGGGCATAATATTTGACGTATTAACCAAATTATTATTATTAACCATTAACTATTATTAATTATTAAAGTATTAACCAGTGAACCAAATCGATAGTGAAATGAATCTTATAGTAATTTACTTTCATACTTTCAAGTTACTTATACGCAAAGTAGAGCAAAACAAAGTGGGCAGATATAAACGTTTAATAGCTTTTTTGTAATATAAGGTACATACTTAATTCTATTTCGCCAGTTATTGATGGTATATATCGGGCCGTGTTCTTAATAAAAAATGTATTTCCAATCAATTTCATCGATTACATATTTAATCCTATCTATATTATCATTTTTCTTAGTGATATTTTATAGGAGAGGGAGTAGTTTTTCTCTCACACTCACAAGTCCCAAAAAGTCACTTATCAAAAATCGAATTTTATTTAATAAGAAATGTATGCACCGGTTCTTGCTTGGGCCTTCTGTCGGACGCGTTTTGATGAATTGTTATAGTTTTGACCAATCACTGCGTCTGTTCCTATTAAGAAGAGAGAGAATTAAAAAGATCTTGATCATTAATGCTCTTCGAAGTGTTTCCAGAGATGGTTGTGTCATCTGCAAAAATGTCAACGAATGATCTGAGAATATGATTTTGGGATATCATTGATACATTATTATATAAGAGATATTTTTTATTGCGTCGGTTCTTGCTTCGTCTTTTCTGACAGACGCGTGATTGGCTAATCCACATTAATTGTTATAATTTTGACCAATCGCTGCGTTTGTTCCAAATTAGTGGTACCCTAAAACTGAAAATGCAATTAAATTAACGTAAAAAATTTAACTTCATTGATTAAAAGTTATTTCTTAAAATTACACATTTTGAGATCATTCCAAACTTAAATAAAATAACCGTCGATGATTTTTAAGATACTAAAATAAATAGAATTTATTATCGGTTTCCAGTAAAAAGTAAGTTGTGTCTTCGAAATCTATGACATTTGTTAATGAAGTTTCAGAATATGCATGGTTATTTCCCAACCCCTAAGCTTCAGGGTTGGGAGCAGAAGTTTCTTGGGCCCCTCACAACGCCACATATATCACAGATCATGCTCGTCTAACATATCAAGTTATCTTTTGAGGTTTTAAAAGTTTGACTTAAAAAGCATTTAAGTTCAAATATAAAACTTTGATTCTGATTAGCCTATTTTAATTTGTTATTGTTGTGCCATGTTATTAGCACTATACTAACATACCCACTCCATTTTATGTTTTTAAATTGTAGTCCGCCCAACTACTTGTAATATGGACATTTTTTAATGATGTCCCAAAAAATGAAAATCAGCTAGGGGAATAACTCATACTTTAATTAAAGAATATAACGAGTTGACTCTCTTACAATTTAAAATGGATTTTTCTGTATAATTTTTAAGAAAATGGCGAACAAATACAAATTAAAATTAAAATGGCTTCACTGCAACAGCAATGAAGTTTCAAAATGTGCAACAAAAAAAACTAGGAATAGTTCGTGAACAAGCAAACACAGAAAGTACACTTCTATTACATAGATAACTAGTTGCACCGACCCGGCGTTGCCTGGGATGCAGTGAATTTTAATTTTTTTCGTTTGTTTGCACAGTTTTTAAACTTACATAGAAAAAGAAATACAAATTTAGTTGTAAGGTAGACAACTCTTATATTCTTCAATTAAAAATATGAGTTATCCCCCTCGCTGATTTTTTATTTTCAGGTGATCGTTTAATTTCGATCTGACTTTGAAAATTCAACGACAATATAACGTTTAAAAAAGAGTAGAGTTTGATTTCTATTTAAGTCAATAATAATATAGATACCAAGGTAATAACAAGTAGGAAGCCATGTTTCTGACAAAGGAGGAAAAATTGATGTTTTCTGGTTCGGTATTAGTTTTAAGGGCGTGCTATGTGGAGATTTTCAATCCTCTCATAACATCAATAATCAATGAAGTGTAAATCTATTCATCTCGATAACTTTATTCTCGAATGGTTTTTAGATTTGATAAATTGTCAATTATTAGTAAAATAAAGAGTTAGTTGTGAAATCACTTGATGCGGTTCCCAAGCGGATGTAGATATATATGTAACAAACGTTCAGCGTGTAATGAAAAATATCTAGTGGATTAAACTAATTGATCAGTTCGAAATTCTCTTAGTACAACATGGTCGTGTTCAAGTCCAATGTAAACAAATTTTTGTTGAGTCGTCTCTTTAAATAATGAAATTTAGCCCAATTTCTTCCATCATTACCAATCATCACGGTGCGTTCTCACCGTACACCTGACACTCATTAAACTTTATCCTCGAGTGGCCTTTGGGCCTTGATAAGTGGTGATATTTTAATAAAAGACATGGAGTAAAACGGTCCGAAAAAATATAAATTAAGTCATGCGATGTATATTTTTATTTCACTGTCATTTGTGCGCCATGTAACTTGTAATTTGTAAGAAAGAAAGCAAATCATCGCTTTAAGTAATTATCGAATAATTTCTTAACAAGTAAAACAATAAAATATATACCAATCTCATTTTGTGTAAAAAGAAAATCCAGCAATTTACATTCGTACAAAGTCTTTTACAAAGCTGACTTTGTTATGAAAGAGAGGAGTGCAAATTCTCGGCCACTTTTGTAATTCAGAGAAAGTTGTTTTGACAGGTTATGAGTTATGAAACTCGATAGTTGAATTGTAAAATAAACATTTGCGTTTCGTTGTTTAAAGAAATAATGTGTATGAACAAAAACACTTCTGATAAATACGATTAACCCATCGTTAAATGCTACTAAATCTCTGATGCGCTGGTTACAATGCTTGTTTTTCACCGTGCACGCTTCATCTGAACTGGTGAGAGAAATGACATACTTTAAATAGCTGAGAGAGAGAGAGAGAGATATAGAGAGAGAGATAGAGAGAGAGATAGAGAGAAAGAAAGAGAGAGAGAGGGAGGGAGTATTATGACATCACAATGTATTCTGAAATCATCATCGAGGAGAGTACAAAGTGGACCTTGGGTTACTTTCGGCAGTGTCGTAACTCCCGCTTCCTTATTTTGTCCTCTAGTCCTCACATTCTATGAGCGATGTTTCTGACAAAGGGGGAAGAATTGCTGTTTTCTGAGTTGAAATCTATCTATCTAACACTTATCGTTGGCTGCTTTTTTACCTTGAAGTTGTATTTTTTTTTAGTTCCTTACATCAAGTGGCTTCATGCCGTGTCTGGAGCGATTTCCATAAAAAATTACTTACTTTGGAAATTTCAAAATATGTGAAGTTTTCCAAAGTGAGTGAAAAGATTTAGGAATACATTGTGATGTCATACTCTCTCTCTCCCTCTCTCTCTCTCTCTCTCTCTCTCTCTCTCTCTCGTACAAACCATTCAATCTCTGTCTGTCTGTCTGTCTGTCTGTCTGTCTGTCTGTCTGTCTCTCTCTCTCTCTCTCTCTCTCTCTAGTAAGAGAGAGGTTGGACAAAACAATGAAAACACCTTGAAACCCTTTCATGATATCCAGCCTTGTGGAGCTCTCGGTGAACAGATGATTGTTAAGCTTTGCTGTAATTTTGTGTGTCGTGATTTTGTGCCCTTTCTTCACAACTCTTATAAGGGCTCATACGATCTCCTTCAGACAGCTTCGGCTTTCTCCCAGAATTTAGTTTAGAGGAGGATGTTTTACCTTCTTTTTAATAGGCTGTCATCACCTTCGAGATAGTTCCTCTCGATACGACCACCATCTCAGCTACTTCCGTTACAGTAGAACCTGCTATACGGGCACCAACAATCTGCCATCTTTGGAAATCTGATAGATTCGTTATTAAAAATGTTCTTACTAATATGCACTAGCTGAAATAAAAAATAAATTTAACCAATTAATTCAGGACAACAATAATTATAAATATAAAAATAAAACCAACATTTTTGTAATTTTTTTCAATTTTTATAGGTGTTTTAAAATTGATGCAAAATTCACAAGGTATTTCTAATGTTTTTTTCCAACCCCCGTATATAACAAATACTGATCCAACGGGTTACGGGTGCTCTAGTGACATTTCAAATTCCATAATACAATAGTTAGCACATCCCCGACAATTGTCTACCCTATTTGAAAGCATTTTATGAATATAAAATCCCAACAAAGTTTATTCATAATTATTATGACAGTAAAATAAAAGAAATATAACTGCCATACATTTGGCTAATTCTGGTTGAAACTTAAATAAATTCGGCTTTTTTGTTCTTTCATTCATTTTGGGTGAGTGTGTATGTGGGGGGGGGTCACTCCCCCCCCCCCCCCCAAAAAAAATATTTTTTTTTACAAAAGCCCAAATAAAGATTCTACGTAAGAGTACCGGTAATAATGGGTAAATACAGATACTGGTCCATTCGGCATCATTGCTAATGAACCGGAAGACGAGAGTTCAATCCTCGGTTGAGTCATACCAAATACTTAAGAAATAGTACTTGATGCTCCTTTGCTAAAAACTACGCATCATAAGGTGAGGATCAAGGGCAAGTGGAGTAATCCTGGGAAAGGAGTGGTGCCCTCTAATACACCTCTGTGTCGTAGCTAATAAAAAAGGGAGCATTCGGTTTGCCCTCAACTATGGTCGCCCACTTTACTTTACTTACAGGTAGTAAAATATGATTCATTTAAGTTTTTTTTTTTATTAATATATTCACTGTGGAATTTCTACGAGTTCCGCAAATAAATATCTCGCATTTTACGGATTGTCCTTAACTGGGTCTGGGTCTGTTTGTATCTGATCAACTTCAAAAGGTTTCGAGGAAAAATCCCAGACGGTGTTACGTTGCTTCGGTCTCTAAAAATCTCCTAATGAGGAATTCTTGGATACGAGACGATCCGGATCCACGGAAAGGGAAATTGGAAATGCGTTTCATTGAACCAATTAATAACTTTTATCTCTCTTCGCGACATCGTTATCACTATCCATGTTCCTTACCCTCTCTCTCTCTCTCTCTTCTCTTTCGCCCCCTCCCCCTCTCTCTCTCTCTTCTCTTTCGCCCCCCTCCCCCTCTCTCTCTCTCTCTTCTCTTTCGCCCCCTCCCCTCTCTCTCTCTCTTCTCTTTCGCCCCCTCCCCCCTCTCTCTCTTCTCTTTCGCCCCCTCCCCCCCTCTCTCTTCTCTTTCGCCCCCTCCCCCTATCTCTCTCTCTTCTCTTTCGCCCCCTCTCTCTCTTTCTATTTTTATATCCATTTACTTCTCCACACGTTCTTTCTGTCACTCTCTCTCTTTCCATCTTACTTTCTCTACTTTTAATTGTTATTTCTCGGGAATATTTACGCTGTACACACACACACACACACACACACACACACACACAAACAAACATATATATATATATATATATATATTTATGTATATAAAAGTTGAACACACATTTATAATAAAGGTGAACACACATCTGGGGAAGTGAATTTTTCCCCCGAAATACTATGTTATACGAAACCTCTATCGAACCGCACTGACGACAATTAAAATTGTAATAATAATAAAAAAACAATTATGCAAATAAAAGATAGAAACTGCAAAACTCATTCCATCTGTATCTGTCTTGATTTGCTTCAGTTCGCATTTATCCGTTACACCTCTGCCTTCTATAAATTACATCTCTCTCTCTCTCTCACTATATATATATATATATATATATATATATATATATATATATATATATATATATATATATATATAGTTTATTTATCGATTGGGGATATATAAAGTAGAGGTTCATATTGTCGTTCCAGAGAACCATTCTACATACAGAAAATGTCATTTCATAACGTTGAACAGTTTTTCTATAAATGTTTCATATTCATTCAAATTTTATTTTTTTTAAAATAAGGATCGTTCGAAATATGAAAACTAAAAATTATAACAACACCTACAATTTTACATGCATTATATTTTTTTTTCTATAAGGATATTTTTATTTGTCGAAGAAAGCCATCATTTTTAACCGAGAAACTATATATATATATATATATATATATATATGCCAAAATAAGGGTCCTATCTTTAAATTTGAATAACTTGAATTTGAATAACTTCCACAAAATAAAAGTTAAACTCACCAAACTTTATGTGTGTAGACTGACCCTTCCGAGATTTTTTGAAATAAACAAAACAAATTTTAGCCGAAAAACACTTCTTAAAACTTACAAAAACTAAAGTATTGTTTTTTACACTGTTTTGAGTTTTTTAAGCAAAAATAATGTTTTCTAAATGAGGGTACGTTCCTTAGGGCTAATACGGCTCATGCTTGCTTCGGAAGGGGTCCTTTACTTATTCTAAAAAAAAAAAAATCAATAAATAAAAAAGTTATGAATTTTTAAAAATAGGACCCTTATTTTTGCCCACCCTGTATGTATATATATATATATATATATATATATATATATATATATATATTGGTATTTTAAATTTCAAATGCTCCAGTCTTTATTCATATTATCTTGCCGAATTTCAAAATATTTTATGCACTTGACACAAAAAAACAGTTCCTTAGAAAATTTATTGATAGAGAACCGGCTATTATATATATATATATATATATATATATATATATATATATATATATAATAGCCGGTTCTCTATCAATAAATTTTCTAAGGAACTGTTTTTTTGTGTCAAGTGCATAAAATATTTTGAAATTCGGCAAGATAATATGAATAAAGACTGGAGCATTTGAAATTTAAAATACCAATATATATATATATATATATATATATATATATACATACAGGGTGGGCAAAAATAAGGGTCCTATTTTTAAAAATTCATAACTTTTTTATTTATTGATTTTTTTTTTTTTTAGAATAAGTAAAGGACCCCTTCCGAAGCAAGCATGAGCCGTATTAGCCCTAAGGAACGTACCCTCATTTAGAAAACATTATTTTTGCTTAAAAAACTCAAAACAGTGTAAAAAACAATACTTTAGTTTTTGTAAGTTTTAAGAAGTGTTTTTCGGCTAAAATTTGTTTTGTTTATTTCAAAAAATCTCGGAAGGGTCAGTCTACACACATAAAGTTTGGTGAGTTTAACTTTTATTTTGTGGAAGTTATTCAAATTCAAGTTATTCAAATTTAAAGATAGGACCCTTATTTTGGCATATATATATATATATATATATATATATATATATATATATATATATATATATATATATATATATATATATAGTTTCTCGGTTAAAAATGATGGCTTTCTTCGACAAATAAAAATATCCTTATAGAAAAAAAAATATAATGCATGTAAAATTGTAGGTGTTGTTATAATTTTTAGTTTTCATATTTCGAACGATCCTTATTTTTAAAAAATAAAATTTGAATGAATATGAAACATTTATAGAAAAACTGTTCAACGTTATGAAATGACATTTTCTGTATGTAGAATGGTTCTCTGGAACGACAATATGAACCTCTACTTTATATATCCCCAATCGATAAATAAACTATATATATATATATATATATATATATATATATATATATATATATATATATATATATATATATATATATATATATATATATAATAATGGTAATAATCCAGGTGAAAAATATCCACAGGGTGGTAATCCAGAGAATTTTAACCGGGTTTATAAAAAGTGCTCAATATCAAAATAGAGCTTTATATATGATAATTTTATTTACACAGACATGTACAAAATCTGCGACACTGGCATGTCGATGTTATCGATCAACAGTTACTATAAACTGCGATCTCATCAGGCAGAGTTAGAATCCGATCTTAACCTCAGATCATATTTGGAGAGAATGAAGTGGAGGTATAGAGAAAGAGAAAAAGAAGAAAAGAAATTTAACATTTCAAAAATTAAGGCCATTAAAAAATTAAAATTAAAAATTTAAAAAATTAAAAAATCTAAAAACAAAAAATCTAAAATCTAAAATCTGAAACAAACAGGGCAAATAAATAAATAAATAAAAATATAAGGTGGAAAGAGGAACAAATAATGAGGGGAGAGGTGGTGGGAAGGTAGACACATAAAGGAAAAGAAGGAGAAAGAGAGGGCGTCTGTTGATTCAGATCGAGAGGGAAGGAGGGGGTAGACATGCACGAATCAAGTATATATAAACAGTTTTTCATGGTAAACAACTGATGATCCCTTAAAATAGTGTTAGAAACAAACTAATATAATAACTGTAAAAAATAAATTGACTTACATGAGTGATTTTCCACTGAAAGACTTGGGACTAAAAGTTTTTTTTTGTTGTTTTTGTTGTTTTTTTAATATAGTTTTAATGGTTGAGAAACTTCCGAGACTATATATATATATATATATATATATATATATATATATATATATATATATATATATATGGGAAAATGAAAAAGGAAAACCAAAAAATGGATGTTTTTTATGTGTACATCAACGTTTCGTCTTTATTTATAAGACTTCATCAGGATGATAATATAGAGAAAAAATGTAGGGTAGACATATTGGGAGGAAAAATAAAATAAAATAATGGCCACTACTAGGTGGATGTCCGTACTTGTTGGAGAATAAAAATGAATGTTGAAGAAAATGAGTGGGGAAAAAATGGAAAGATGGGGTGAGCAAGGACTACTGTGGCTGGTGGTAAGAGAAAGAGATGGGGGATGAGCAGGGGTAAAGTGGATGGCAGAGAGGGAGTGGAGGAGAGGGAGGAGGGAGATGTTTGACCAGATGGCTGCGGTCAAGATTGAAGGGGAAAAGTAAGTTGGAATATTTTTCTCTATATTATCATCCTGATGAAGTCTTATAAATAAAGACGAAACGTTGATGTACACATAAAAACATCCATTTTTTGGTTTTCCTTTTTCATTTTCCCATCACGTCGGATTACCTTCATCCTTCTCTTCCCATATATATATATATATATATATATATATATATATATATATATATATAAATCTTCGTAATATTAAATAGGCTTTATTAATTCATCTGACGTTTCTACATCTTTATTTTACCATTTCGATATGTAGTTTATTACGTAGACACGCGTGTTTGCGTATGGAATGCTTTTATTTAATGAAAAACGTTTAGAATTATCTACGGGGCTGGTAACATGGAAAATCTACAAAGAGTAAATCTACCCCCCCCCCCCCCAAAAAAAAAAGAAAAACGATCGAACAAATGAAATTCACCTACGGTTGTACGCTGCACAGTGTTATGAATTCGACTGTGGTTGCAAATGTCACGTTCCCCAAAAATACAGCCATAATCATCTCAATACAACGCTAGCATTTCGACTATTGTCACACACAACAATGCAACAGATAATTGGAGTGTGCAACATATATATATATATATATATATATATATATATATATATATATATATATATATATATATATATATATAAAGAGGTGTACTAAAAGCGAACTTTTAGGAGAGGTAAAACCTATTGTGAAGAGCATACAGCTCAATATCCAGGATAGAGCAGGTAGATATGAAGAAGAATGGAAAGGAATTAGAGAAGCAAAAGCCAAATCAAAATTCAATTCAATTGCTCAGAGCAAGGTTTCCCTACAACTTTTATTTCTTTTTTTCAAATTTTAAATCTTGGCCATTGCCAACTTATCTATCACAGCGACTTCCTCTGATGATAAGATTTTGATCTTTGAAAAGCCTGGCCTAAGGAAAATTTAACTTGAATAAATTGCCTTTTTGCGGAATATACCTTGCTCTGAGCAAATGTAATTGAATTTTGATTTGGCTTTTGCTTCTCTAATTCCTTTCCATTCTTCTTCATATATATATATATATATATATATATATATATATATATATATATATATATATATATATATATAGTTTTCAGGTTCGATTATTTTCGATAGGAATTCGAATCAGAGAGCTCTATGTCCGTTCAAACAGAGCATGAATAAGTTATGAGGTTGAACAAGACTAAATATACATTCGGATTGTACACATTATAAGTTATTTCGACCTTAACTAGGTCTCCTCGGATGTGTTTCAAACTACAATTCAAACCAATTTGAATTGTGGTTGGAAACACATCCGAGGAGACCTAGCCAACTGCCATTAGCTTTAAGGCATAGCTCAATGGGTAAAACTAATTCGCGCTCCCGGCACTTGACAATGTTTACATTGAGATATCACTTACATTCAGTCAGTGTGGTATGATAGCGCAGGGGTAGAGGTGTCGACTGTCAGCTCAACGGTTGAGTTTTAATCCCGGCATGAAGCACTAATTGGTCTAGCCGCACTGAAGAGTTGTGATACAGCGAAACGGTCTGTATGTGGATGACTATATATATATATATATATATATATATATATATATATATATATATATATATATACAAGAAGAATACCTGTCACAGGACGGTAAAATTAATTTTCCAAACATCACTTGTATGCTTACGAAGATTAAAGTCGAGATGTAATTCTACTAAACCTTGTGTCTAGAATTCGTATTCCGATTTTCACCAAACCCCATTGCATGTCTTAGATTCTAGAAAATGTCTCAAAATTAAGGCATAAGCTTAAAAATTGCAATTAAAGGAGTTTTGTTAAATGGGTGTATTATGACTATGGATAAAATTTAATGTAAATCTGAAATATTTTAAAATGGGATGTTGTGTCCATATTAGGTTAGTAAACCCCTTTAAAATATTCCAAAGAAACAAGAAATTAGGGGAAAATCTATTAATTATACTGTATACCTATTATTAAAACTTAATCTCTTTTCTGATATATATGTATGAAAACTCTCTCTAAAACACACACACACACACACACACACACATATATATATATATATATATATATATATATATATATATATATATAAATCGAGACATTTTCCCTTTCATATTTTTCAATATTCTTCACTTTGCATTTATAAGATATTCACATTTAATAATAAATTAATTTTCAATTATTATTGGCCAGACCATCTAACGCGATAAGAGCGTTATTTTTGGAAAGCCATGGTTTAAAGGTCTTTTTGTATATGTATTTCTTGTTTGAACACTTGATGAATTAATAAATCTGTAAACTATACAAATTTTATCCACTTCATCACTTCATTATATATATATATATATATATATATATGTGTGTGTGTGTGTGTGTGTGTGTGTGTGTGTGTGTGTGTAGTTGTGTGTGTATACTCAATATTTTATATCAGGTGTTTTTCTCCTGAATAAAAGATTTATTTCTTTGAAAATCCATGGGTTAAAGGACTGATTCATAAATTACTCTTTGTTGAAATATTTGATTATAATAAACTTGTAAATATCTACCATTACTTTTGTTTTATTATTAATAGTATTTAGTATGCATAATTTATGAAATATATATATATATATATATATATATATATATATATATATATATATATATATATATATGTGTGTGTGTGTGTGTGTGTGTGTGTGTGTGTGTATGTGTGTGTGTATGTGTGTGTGTATTCGTACAGAGTCTTGGTTTCACGCCTTGTGACCGTCTGAAATTATCGCTTCACATTGATGAGCGCATAAGCTCGAAACGCCGGTGTACGTATTGATTTACTCCTCTCCAGGAGTTAGGCACAAGGCCAGTTTTTATCTTACTCCCACAAGTAAGATGTAACCCAAGGTTGGTTCGGGAAAGTGGGGTTTAAAAATTGCCTGGGCAGCCCCGTCGGCATTCCCCGGTAGGAACGCCTCAGGCAGTAACTTACTCCTCCCCAAAGAGGGAAGGCGAAGTTTGGGAGGGTGGACCTCCTAGAATTGCACAGGACAGACCCATAGACCGGTGTAAATCAAGCCCCGAAGGCCAAGACAATACCAGTCTATGGGGTGCAGTATCCATCGGAACAGATACTACACTTTGATCTTCGCCGGTGTATGTAGGTATAAATTATTTTTTTTCTTTTGTATATATTTTTATTAAGCCCCTTAAAAAGATCAAAGTTGAGCACTGTTCGGAGATATTAAAAACAGATTGTCACTTAGCTATATGAAAGTTTTCAGTTACGTTCGTAGAAACTTTAGATAGTCTGATGTTTACAGCTCTCTGTATTTAGGCATAATATAACTTATCACGTGATAATGTCGGATGGCCGCGAGGATAGAGCGAAAGCGTACAGTCTTTGTTGACTCTGTGAACCGGGTTATTATTATTATTATTATTATTATTATTATTATTATTATTATTATTATTATTATTATTATTATTATTATTATTATTATTATTATTATTATTATTATTATTATTATTATTACGCCTCCGAGTGACACCCGACAAATCTAGCTGAAATCGAGTTTGGACTTGCATATGAAAAGAACGGAGCAAAACAGCCAAAGCTTTACAAAAAAAACTGCTTACATACAAAAGAAAGCAAAACAAAATGGCCGAAGAAAGGAACAGAGAATATTCGTCCTTTTGGAGATGAGAATTATAATCGATAATGGAGATTCATTCTAACAGCTTCTTGCCTTCTGTCGTCTGCAGAAAGATCCCCCATTTTGCTTTTCTTGTCCTATCGTCTTAAATTCTGACAACCAAGCTGGAAGAGTATTTAACGCAGCCATGCGCGCGTGGCTTGTTGCTTTGAAAATGGCCATTATCCGCCATTTTCTGTTATATTATCAATGGCGATGAACCCGGACGGAACAAAAATATTTTTAATAACTCTGCAGCAGAACATTGAACTCTAGTCAAGCTTGTATTCCAGCTTTAAAATATCCACATCAAAAAGATGTAAAAGTCGAATTAAATTAAAATTAAGAAATGCACAGAAAACAAAAATGCATTTAATATAGGCATGATTTTATTTTAAATGTACTTATATTTGCGTATTTTACTATGGTTTAACGGGCGACAAGTAGTGTATATGCACAGATCTGCAGGGTAAGATCAAGAGGTTAATGGTGACTAAACGACAAAACGTGGGAACCGAAGTAAAGTGATGGACAGATAGAAAGTGACGTCCTAGAGAAGAAGGTGTTTTGTTAAGTCTAACGACATATCCTAGATAGAAGCGCACTCGACCACACGTATTAGAAAGTATGGGTTAACATATACATATTGGAAGAAATAGGAACTGTTTTTCTCTGTCTTTCTGTCTGTCTGCCCCCCTCCCCCTCTCTCTCCCCCTCTCTCTCTCCCTCTCTCTCTCCCTCTCTCTCTCTCTCTACTAATAAGACAAGTGAACGTTTACATTTTTAATAAACAGGTATTGAAGCTGTGTTATTCCTTTCTGTCTGTTAAAGAGAAAGAATCACCGAATAAGTTTGTTTCGGCTTTCCGACGTCTTCACTGGATGAGCAATTGCCACGTCACGACGGAAGTCGAAACTTCCAGGGAGAAGGTGACGGCCAAAGAGAACAACGGTAAATTAAACGCACAATACAACAAAAAGAAATGCGAAATAATAAAAATAAATAATAATAAGCGTCGTCGTCGTCTCTCTCTCTCTCTCTCTCTCTCTCTCTCTCTCTCTCTATATATATATATATATATATATATATATATATATATATATATATATACATACATATGCATACATATACATACATACATATACATACATATACATACATATACATACATATATACATATACATACATATACATACATATATATATATATATATATATATATATATATATATATATATCTATATATATATATATATATATATATATATATGTAATAATATTTATTAATTATTTTAATACTTACAGACATCGATGTTTCATGCTAACACAATCTTCAGTGTGGGGACTAATTCTCAACGGTTGGTGAGCGCGAACCCCGATCACAAATCGCCACTGATTCGTAGTCGAGGGTCATAGCCAATTAATTAGTAAATATAGAGGAATTTTAAATGTAAATAGCGAATCGGCGGCTAGATACCAAGCAGTATAGAGTGATCTACGAAACGCCGTTCGGATCGTGCATATAGCTATTTGCACTGCTTGTTATTAAAGTTACTCGGGAGTGCCCAGCCTTTGTGGGTGGGGGGCTGATAAACAATAATATTTATAAATAAATATTTATGAATTATTTTAATACCTACAGACATCGATGTTATATATATATATATATATATATATATATATATATATATATATATATATATATATATATATATATATATATATATATATATATATACGTCCTTTGCACGTGCATAAACAAAATAAATGTCACGCCAGGGGTCCAGCAACTAAAACCACCGCCCTTCTATCCGCACATGGTAAACTATATGGATGTTCATAGAAACAGAATGAGTAGGAGGATGCGGTAGAGTGGTGTTATGAGTAAAGTCTAGGGAGGGGGGCGTTTATAAATATTATATATATATATATATATATATATATATATATATATATATATATGTTTCGGCAGCAAGTCGTTTATTATACATGTGTCATTGAAGACCACGGAGTTTTCTTTCTTTGCTATCTTTGCGATTCGTCGGTTTTCCGGTGTCAATTGGTGGATTATCGCGCCTAACGTTGTATCTTGGGCAATTTCTCTAACAATAAGACACGGCCTCCTGAAGACGGTCGCGAGACCGAAAGCGCTAGAGAAATGGCCCAAGATATAACGTTAGGCGCCATAATCCACCAATTGACACCGGAAAACCGACGAATTGCTCGCCGAGTAGAGAAATTAACCAGAATGATAGCAAAGAAAGAAAACTCCGTGGTTTTCAATGACACACATGTATAATATATATATATATATATATATATATATATATATATATATATATATTACATTTATAAATAAATGTTTACTTATTAATACCTACAGACGCTAGCGTTTCAAGCTTATTGCTCTCATCAGTGCATGAAAGTAAAAATTTCGAACGGTCGGGAGGCGCGAACCCGGTTCACAGAGTCAGTCTAAAATTTGCAAGCAGTCTACTCGGCCAACGGAAATTAATATCTTTATGTACCTAGAAGCGGGCATAGATAGAAAACTAGTCGAGAGTGTTCGACGAACGTATGGTTATTGCCACTTCTTTACAGAAAAAAGGTCATCCCTACAAGATTGCAATGTCCGGTTGTGGACACGCAGATGACTTAAAAAGCTCGACTTGTTTTTGCAGATATTATATACGATGCTACTGGTTTCCGTTTATTGCGTAGCTACTACCTCATGAACCTTGTGGGGATATCTGTACATGTAGAATGCAAGCTGTGCGCTTGTATGACACGCACAGCACACTCTCCTGTTACAAGACCTGGTTTCAGTGACCAGCCGAGGCAAGATAACTTAGAAGCAATGAGAAGCAATGAGAAGCAATGCAGAGTGCGGGTTTAATATAAGAGTTTCCGCTTCCTAGATGGATGATTTAACAAAATCTACGTGTCCATCTCGTCGAGTGGTGTTGCATCGCGCCTGGGCACTATACCAGATATTTCTACGCCCCGCAGATTAAAAAGAAAATCCGTTCAATTTTTAGGTGCGGGCCAAACTAGGAAGCTTAAGGCTCTTTAGAATAACGGATAAAAGGCAAAGTTTGAGAGATAGATTTAATGATAAATGAAAATATAACATATTTTAACGGTAAGCATTCGGGTGTGCTTAACAAATGTTATATATATATATATATATATATATATATATATATATACTTACCCTAAGGCAAATTCACTAACACTCTCACCCCTACCCCGTTTTTCACTGCTGCCTTAATGTACCCACTCAAAGCTTTCCATATTAATTTCACTCTTTGCTACTGACTGACTTCTCGCAGCCTGGACCCTCGTCCAGCGCTCTTAGTAGCCACAGCTACTACTTTTCCTTATAAACCCATCATGTTAACCCAATATTTCGATGTACTTGCATGACATTTTTCTTAAAATTATCACCCTGAGGAAGTCTTACAATAAAGACGAAACGTTGATGACTGGCCATTTTTTTCACTGGCCATATTTTTCACAGTTCATTTTTTTCACAGTGCATTTTTTTCACTGGTCATTTTTTCACTGGCCATTTTTTTCACTGTGCATTTTTTTCACTGGGCATTTTTTTCACTGTCCATTTTTTTTCACTGCACATTTTTTTTTTCACTGCCCATTTTTTATTCACTCGCCATTTTTTTCACTGACAATTTTTTTTCACTAGGGATTTTTTATCACTGGACATTTTTTTCACTGACCATTTTTTTTCACTGCACATTTTTTTTTTCACTGCCCATTTTTTATTCACTCGCCATTTTTTTCACTGACAATTTTTTTTCACTAGGGATTTTTTATCACTGGACATTTTTTTCACTGACCATTTTCTTTCACTGGGCATTTTTTTCACTGACCATTTTCTTTCACTGGGCATTTTTTCACTGCCCATTTTTTATTCACTGGACATTTTTTTCACTGACAATTTTTTTTCACTAGGGATTTTTTATCACTGGCCATTTTTTTCACTGACAATTTTTTTTCACTAGGGATTTTTTATCACTGGACATTTTTTTCACTGACCATTTTCTTTCACTGGACATTTTTTTCACTGACCATTTTCTTTCACTGGACATTTTTTTCACTGACCATTTTCTTTCACTGGACATTTTTTTCACTGACCATTTTCTTTCACTGGACATTTTTTTCACTGACCATTTTCTTTCACTGGTCATTTTTTGCATGTTCAACACTCTTCTCACACACTTACATCTACATTTTATAACTTTTTCAAATTTTTCAAATTATGACTTTTGGTTTATTCTCTGCCAAACTATCTCTCTATTTAAATTCCTCTGATGATAAGAAACCATTCTTTGGAAAGCCTGGCTAAAGGAAAGGCAAAAAATAAACATTCTTTTATTGTATACACTGTGTCTGAATAACTGAAGATGTAATTGATTTGTAATTCTTACATTTTTTATTTATCTTCTTTCATTTATCTATATAACTACTCTATTCCGTTTAAACACTTCACGATAGGTTCAAATTTTAAAAGTATACATTCTACTTTTAGTTTTATACCTTTTATATATATATATATATATATATATATATATATATATATATATATATATATATATATATATATATAAAGTCAATGTCTTTGTGTGTTTGGGTGTTCCCTATAGAAAGAAACGTTCGAGAATCTACATAAAATCTTAAAGTGTATTCCTATGTTAAATTTACCGGGTAAGACAATGGAAGTATTCCTGAAGCTATATATGCACTCCTTAGGGAGCTATGAGAGCATAACACCCTTAAAACTGCAGGTATATCATATTTTGATGAAATTTATATCATATGTATAAAATTCTCCGGAATATATATTTAAACATTTTTTTTAGTCCTTATAATATCTCAAATGTATCCAATTGTAAGCTCAATGAAGCTATATTTTAGTACTCAGAGCATGTATATCTTATAAGGTGACCATGGTGAATTAATCCCAAACCATAGTTTTCATTGGTTTTAATAACTTCTTTATTTCTGTACTTCGATGAGTGTTTTTTTTACACCGGAGAGAAAATATTAGCTTTGGGCAATCGTTTGAGAAATCTGATCAGAGTGTTTTCTCGAGTGTGAAAATCTTATTGAGAGTTGGAATTTTTATCTTGTTTCCTATTTTCTTTTTTTCTTCTTTTTTCTGAAGTAATCACTTTTTCCCCAAGTGAGTGTTTTGCCTTTATATAGTTCAGTTTGACGAATTTTTATCAGAAATAAACTTGGATATTCACCGTATTTCCCCTTATTCCCTTTATGACATGTTTTTTTTTTCGTTACTCAACAACATATGCTGCAACCCTCTGAAGATTGATAAAATTGGATTAATTGAAAAAATACACTGATCCGAATTTTGCCACGAAACGCGCGTAAAAGATAGGAATGAATATTAAATTTTAATAAATTACTTTTTGTGTGTAAAATGAGAGATGTAAAAATAAACTCATCGAAGTACAAAAACAAAAGAAGTTGTGAAAACCAATAAAAATTGTGGGTTTGGGATTAATTCACCATGGTCTATAGAATGCACGCACACACACAGATATATATATATATATATATATATATATATATATATATATATATATATATATATATATACAGGGTGGGCAAAAATAAGGGTCCTATTTTTAAAAATTCATAACTTTTTTATTTATTGATTTTTTTTTTTTTAGAATAAGTAAAGGACCTATTCCGAAGCAAGCATGAGCCGTATTAGCCCTAAGGAACGTACCCTCATTTAGAAAACATTGCTTAAAAAACTCAAAACAGTGTAAAAAACAATACTTTAGTTTTTGTAAGTTTTAAGAAGTGTTTTTCGGCTAAAATTTGTTTTGTTTATTTCAAAAAATCTCGGAAGGGTCAGTCTACACACACATAAAGTTTGGTGAGTTTAACTTTTATTTTGTGGAAGTTATTCAAATTCAAGTTATTCAAATTTAAAGATAGGACCCTTATTTTGGCCCACCCTATATATAATAAATATTTGTTATTGTTTATTATCTATGTACGTATACGTTTCGTCCTTTTTCAATCGGGACTCATCAGCATAGAGATATGACTATTCACTACCGGTCATGCGATTCGAAACCCCGGACCTCAAGTATTTTTCAACTCCAGTCCGACGTCGCTAATCGCTGGGCCAATTGTAAACAGCGAATAAACTATGATAATTTTAACACTTTAACGGCGGCTTTGACGTCGAGGCATTCTACTTCTATTAAGGGAAGGAATGATGCATTATAAGCAAGTGACGTCATGCTGTGTTAATACTACCAATTACAGTGCTCTACTTTCATATATATATATATATATATATATATATATATATATATTATATATATATATATATATATATATATATATATATATATATATATATATATATATATACAAGAGTTGGTAATGAACTAGAAAGAAATTCATAGATGTCTCCTTTCTTTTACGGTTTTAGTAAATCAATGAATATTAATTTTACTTGCACAGCAAAAATCCGGGCAAAAGTCTAGTGAATATTATTTGAACAAGCAGAGCTTTTTTTCCAAACGTACGTTTTGCCCCGTGAATCTCCATAACATTCGGAGTGATAGAGTTCTTTAACCAGCCAAGTTATTCTGTCAACCCACGCATACATACACGCAAACAAACACTTTGTAGGATTTCATTCATCCATGATGATTTCAAGAAAGAAACCGTGAGCCGCACTGTTTGTCTTCTGTTTATTGTGAGCGACTTTTCAGGTTTCCCACCGAGATCGGGACAGCTATCTTCAAGATCCTCAAATATAATGATGTCTTCTCAGTATAATCTTCATCAGGAGAATACAGATAATATTTTTTTAAGCGACATGTTGCCACTTAGCTCTGTACTCCTGTTCTTGTCGACGCCTGGTATGTAATGTCCGATTTAAGTGGTGTGTGCTCTGGACGGCACGTTTCAGTTATGAGTAAAATATTTCCACTACGCATTTAAATTTGTAATTTTAAAACGATTAAATTTACAAATTTAAATGCATTCTAACAGTGGAAATACTTTACTCAATATATATATATATATATATATATATATATATATATATATATATATATATATATATACTATTATTGTGTTTTATAAGGAAAGTATGTTTTCAATTTTATACTTCTTACAGTATCCTAAAATTTCCAGTTACAAGCGCAATGCAAAATTTATTACAAAATTCAGAGCATATATATTATATTATTTTATATTGATTCAATTTCGAAAACCATTGGGGTACCATTTTTCTTTGCTGCCTTTTTTCTTCACATGGATTTATTCCATGCACTCCTGAATCACAAGAACGTTATCAGATCTCGCTTTTTTAAACCTCCTCCACGTTTTTTTTTAAATCCTCTCATCGTTTTTTTCTTCTGTGTATTTCTTCTGCCTTTTGGATATTATAACTTGTTTCTTCTATAACGCCACTACATATTTCTATAATTCTCTGATGACTGACGAACAGACTAACAGAATTGTAATTTTGTTCTGTCCGCTAAGAAACACGTGTAGGTCAACTAATAGATTAATATGGAACAATTGATGGTTTTTGTATGTAAGATGAAGATGCAAATGATAAATCTCCACTGAAGTGCAGAAATAAAGAATTGTAGGAACTTATGTGAATTGTGTTTTTTGGATTGCCTTTTACATGGTTTTAGGAATTGAATCAATATAATATAAATTATATATATATATATATATATGTATAATATATATATATATATATATATATATATTATACATATATATATATATTATACATATATATATATATATATTATACATATATATATATATATATATATATATATATATATTATACATATATATATATATTATACATATATATATATATATTATACATATATATATATATATTATACATATATATATATATTATATATATATATATATATATATATATATATATATATATATATATATATAGGGGTTCGAATCGTGTGACGACCGGTAGTGAATAGTCATACTTCTATGCTGATGAATCTCGATTGAAAAGAGACGAAACGTATACGTCCGAAGATAAATAAACAATAACAAATATTTATATTTGAAGCTCCTCGTAAAAAAGTAGAGCACTGTAAATGGTAGTACTTACACAGCGTGACGTCACTTGCTTTATATGCATCATTCCTTCACTTATAGAAGTAGAATGCCTGTACGTCTCGCCGCCTTTAAATGTGTTAAAATTATCATTGTTTATAAGCTATTCAGAATTGGCCGATCGGTTAACGACGTTGGATTTGGGTTGAAAAATACTTGTAATCCTGGGTTTCGAATCGTGTGACCGGTAGTGAATAGTCATACTTCTATGCTGATGAGTCTCGATTGAAAAGAGACGAAACGTATACGTTCATAGATAAATAAACAATAACAAATATTTATATATATATATATATATATATATATATATATATATATATATATATATATATATATATATATATATATAAATATATATATATATAAATATATATAAATATATAAATATATATGTATGTCTGTGACGTGAGGTTCAATCCCGCCTGCAAGGGTACAAAAGCACTTTAATTATTTAAAAAATTATTTACAGTTAATGCCCCTTTAAAAGTTTGCTTTGACTAAGCGATTATGCAAAGTTCCGCCTCTTAATTTCAATTACTGACTGTGGCGGTTACTCATTGACGTTTGGGTCGTCATTCTAAATTGAATCTACGAACTGTGTTCGATCTCATCTGCAACCGCCACTGAACTGATGAGAATACAAAAAAAACCGAAACGATATCGTCTGTAGGTACAAATACACTTAAATATTTTTAAACTATTTACAGTTACTATATATATTGTTGTGAAGTTGTCCAACAGTAAATAATAAATAAAGGAAGTCAAGTCGATGGTTGGTTTAACAAAGTAAGAAACTGACTAGCACTTGGCTAGACAGTTACAAGACTGGTCTTTGTCTTCTCTATGTCTCTCGCACTATTTATAGTGACAACCGGTGCAGTTTCTCCTGTGTAAGAACGGCCGGTGTAACACACACACACACACACACACATATATATATATATATATATATATATATATATATATATATATATATATTGATTCAATACCAAAAAAACATGTAAAAGGCAATCAAAAAACGCTATTGACATCAGTTCCTTCAATTCCTTATTACCGAACTTCAGAAAAGATTTATCATTTATATTTTCATTTTACATACAAAAACGATATCCGTTTCCATATTAATCTATTGGAAACCCTACACGTGTTTCTTGGCAAATAGAATTAATATGAAGTGCGGAAATAAAGAATTGAAGGAACTGATGTGAATTCTGTTTTGGGGATTGCCGTTTACATGGTTTTCGGAATTGAATCAATATAATATAAATTATATATATATATATATATAGTACGAAAATATATTTAAGAAACATGAACGTACCATGGATATAGTCATACTACGACTTAACTCTACTCACGCATTGAGCACTGTTGAAGTAAAGACTGAAAAATATATATGCAGTAAATTATATTATATTATAATATTATATGTGTGCATATGCTTTAAATAGTAATTATATATATAATTACAATTTCATGTATATACAGACAGACTGTTATGCTGTATCACAGCTTTTCAGTGCAGCTAGACTAGCACCAGCCCCAAACCTTGATTGAACCTATGACCATCTAGTTGATAGTCAGCGATTCTAACAACTTACACGTGAGAATGCATTAACAATTATGTAGATAAGTGAAAAATAGAAACAGGGCAACAGGTTTAGTGAGAAGGAACACAAAAACAATTGTATATAAGTTTAAAACAGTTTTACTTGCGAGAAAACATGAGGGCAAATATATACAACAAATGGTGAGTTCAAGGTTCAGAAAAAACGAAGTTAATTTAGGTTTGCAAAAACGTGCTTCGCGAATTTATCTTGTGGGAGTTCTGGTAACAGGTTGCACGTGCGGCCGCCTGCAATTCTGGCTCTTGTCGAGATGTAGTCACTTCAGTCCAAGATGGTTGGTAACAGCAAGGAGGAGGGGCTCTCTGCGACTGCCGTCGAGGGCTTTGTCTCAAGAGGATCCAGCCGCGGTCCTACCAGGTTCAAAAGGTGGGTTGAAAAGGGTTATTCAACCCCTACCCACAATAGGAATATGTGACACAAGGTCAGAAAGTGGGATTTGAAAAGCCAGCGCTCGAGAGGTGAGCACTCTGGCCATTAAAAATTGTCAGGGCAACCCCGTCGGCATTCCCCGGTATGGCGCCTCAGGCAATAAGCAATAAACTTACTCCTCCCCAAAGAGGGGAGGCAAATCCTGGGAGGGTGGGCCTCCTAGAACTGCACAGGACAGACCCATAGACAGGCGTAAATCAAGCACCGAAGGTCAAGACAATGCCAGTCTATGGGGTGCAGTATCCATCGGAACAGATACTACACTTTGATCTTGGCCAAAAGGTGGGTCGAAAAGAGGCCGGGACACAGCGTGCAAGTGTTTTATGGGCTGACTCACGTGACCTCTAAGGGAGTAGGGGTTGGGATACCTGACAGCCAATCCGTGAGACAAGGCTGCAGCCAGTCAGTGAGGGGGACGTTGATAAATTCCAATACATGCGAAGTTTCTGTTCTGTCCTTTGAAAAAAACTAAACTAAAGCAACCAGAAGTGATATCACAATGTTTTTTTATAAACATGTGAGTTTATTTTGGGTTCACGCCACAATGTATAATTTTTCAAACTGAAATAATAATAATAATAATAATAATAATAATAATAATAATAATAATAATAATAATAATAATAATAATAATAATAATAATAATAATAACAATAACAATAACAATAACAATAATAATAATAATAATAATAATAATAATAATAATAATAATAATAATAATAATAATAATAATAATAATAATAATAATAATTGTTGTGAAGTAGTTCAACAGTAAAAAGAAGTCAAGTCGAAGTTGGGTTAAGATAACAAGTGTATTAACATAAAAGGTACAAAGGTAAGGAAACTGACTGGCACTAGGCTAGACAGTTACAATACTGTCCTTTTTCTCCCTGGTGATTGTCTACTCGCACTATTTATAGTGAGAACCGGTGTAGTTTCTCTTCTGTTAGAACGGCCGGTGTAACAATAATAATAATAATAATAATAATAATAATAATAATAATAATAATAATAATAATAATAATAATAATAATAATAACGATAATAATAATAGAATACAATAAAATAAATATATAAAAAAATAAAAGGATAAAAATGATACCCAATCATTATAGGGAATACGATATAATAAAATTTAAAAAATAAAATATAATAAAGCATATTAAAAAAACAAATAAGAATAAATATATGAGAATAAATCTAACAATGAATTAAAGAATAAATAAATAAAAAAATATTTTATATTAAGAATAAACAAGATATGTGTGTGTGTGTGTGTGTGTCTGTCTGTCTGTGTGTGTATGTGTGTTTGTGTGTGTGTGTGTGTTTGTGTCTGTCTGTCTGTCTGTGTGTTTGTGTGTGTGTGTGTGTGTGTGTGTGTGTGTGTGTGTGTGAAATTGTGATATATTTAGTGTTCGCTGCTGACATCGGTCTGATGAATCGATCATAATAACGAAACGTTAATTCCGTTCGCATTTTTTTTCCCATTCCATTTTTCCTAGTCAGAATCGAGCTATAAGCTAACAGAAATCAGCAAGCGCCAATAAAGCAAGAGACGAAACGGAACAGATGCAATTTGGCCTTGGGCCTTAGTTTCATCGCGCAAAGATTAATCACAAAAAAAGCACAATGTCTGACATACGAAGACAGCGTCTCATTACTTTCTGTAGAAAAAAACAACAACATCAACACAGAAAAACAATAGAACAATTAAAAAAATGTGTTATAAAATCTAATAAGTTTCATTAAAAAAAAACTCAAATAAATTATTTTTGCCAAGGAAACTAAACAAAATCTGAAACCTAAGATAACAATGGCCGATCTGCGTCTTAATGAATATACAATTCGTAATATGCCCCAAGGGAAATAACTCCGTGTTCTAATAAAAATACAATTTTATTTTATTCCATTTTGTGAAAAAAAATAATAATGTAGCGGGGTTTATTTCCCTTGTGGCATATCATGAATAGGATTATCTCCCTTCCGTCCTGCACTATTTATTAACATCGGTAGTAATAAAACCTACAACGATGGGTTTGGGGTTTTTTTTCAGCATTTCTATTCAAATCGCTACAAAAACATACGGTTGCTTTAAAATAGCGACATGAAATATAATGGTTATTAGTTGTTTTGAAATAGAATCGAGCGACATTGTTTATAATTCCTGCAGTGTTGATAATAAACCTTCTATGTTTTACTTTTTTATGTGTTCGGAATTTTAAAGGCGCTGATTAACAAGGAGTTCTAAGTGACAGTGGTTTATACGCCCGTACCGATAAGGCGTATCAAGTCCTTCACGCTCGAGAGTTGATCTTCTCGTCTCCGTTGCCGCCATTATAGTTATGAGCCTCGGTTGCTTTGTCGTCCGTCGCCGCCATTATAGATGTGAGCCCTGGTTGCTTTGTCGTCCGTCGCCGCCATTATAGATGTGAGCCCTGGTTGCTTTGTCGTCCGTCGCCGTCGCCGCCATTATAGATGTGAGCCCTGGTTGCTTTGTCGTCCGTCGCCGTCGCCGCCATTATAGATGTGAGTCCTGGTTGCTTTGTCGTCCGTCGCCGTCGCCGCCATTATAGATGTGAGCCCTGGTTGCTTTGTCGTCCGTCGCCGTCGCCGCCATTATAGATGTGAGCCCTGGTTGCTTTGTCGTCCGTCGCCGTCGCCGCCATTATAGATGTGAGCCCTGGTTGCTTTGTCGTCCGTCGCCGTCGCCGCCATTATAGATGTGAGCCCTGGTTGCTTTGTCGTCCGTCGTCGTAGCCGCCATTATAGATGTGAGCCCTGGTTGCTTTGTCGTCCGTCGCCGTCGCCGCCATTATAGATGTGAGCCCTGGTTGCTTTGTCGTCAGTTGATAGAAAACCACGTCGACACTTGTTTGTTAGTTTATAAAAAAAAAGGTTTATTTCAAAGGACAGAACAGAAACTTCGCATGTATTGGAATTTATTAACGTTCCCCTAACTGACTGGCTGCAGCCTTATCCCTTAAGGGTCTCACGGATTGGCTGTCAGGCATCCCAGCCTCTACTCCCTTAGAGGTCACGTGAGTCAGCCCATAAAAACACTTGCACGCTGTGTCCCGGCCTCTTTTCGACCCACCTTTTGGCCAATATCAAAGTGTAGTATCTGTTCCGATGGATACTCCACCGCATAGACTGGTATTGTCTTGGCTTTCGGGGCTTGATTTACGCCGGTCTATGGCATTTGTCCTGTGCAGTTCAAGGAGGTCCACCCTCCCAGGCTTTGCCTCCTCTCTTTGGGGAGGAGTAAGTTGATTGCTTACTGCCTGAGGCGCCCCTACCGGGGAATGCCAACGGGGCTGCCCAGGCAATTTTTAATGGCCAGAGTGCTCACCTTCTCGGGCGCTGGCTTTTCAAATCGCATTTTCCCGACCTTGTGTCACATATTCCTATTGTGAGTAGGAGTTTAATAACTCTTTTCGACCCACCTTTTGAACCAGGTAGGACCGCGGCTGGATCCTCTTAAGACAAAGCCCTCGACGGCAGTCGCAGAGAGCCCCTCCTCCTTCCTGTTACCAAACATCTTGGACTGAAGTAACTACATCTCGACAAGAGCCAGAATGGAGGTGGGCGCACATGCAACCTGTTACCAGAACTCCCACAAGATAAGTTCGAATCATGTTTTCGCAAACCTAAATCAACTTCCTCCTTTCTGAACTTTAGAACTCACCATTTGTTGTATATATTTGCCCTCATGTTTTCTCGCAAGTAAAACTGTTTTAAACTTATATACGATTGTTGTTGTGTTCCTTCTCACAAAAGCTGTTGCCCTGTTTCTATTTTGCACTTATCTACATAATTGTTAATGCATTCTCACGTGCGAGAATTGAACTTTCTTCCAGGGATATTTAATCTCAACACATGCTGTGGGAGAGAGAGAGAGAGAGAGAGAGATTTCACTACATTTTCGTTTACGTAAACAGCCGGAAGATTCCGACGAAAAGTCGGTTTCAGCATGGGTCACAAACTGTACCAGTACTTTTTTTTTTATAGCATAATGGTGATTTTAAAAAAAGTAAAGTCCCAATACGACAAACCTAAAAATATTTTTGTTAAAAGACGAATCAGGAAAATATACTAACAATACGAATCCTAACTGTACCAGTCAGTGAAGAACAAAAGAGTGTTTCGTAATCGGACGGATGCTTTATTTCTTGTATGTATCACCTTTAGTTTTCTTTCGACTCGATTGCGCAGAGACGAGTTTAAGCATTTTCATTTTGGACACCGAAGGGATAACTTCGTCTCTACAAATCGTCCATTCCTTGTCTGGACTATAATCAGACATGCATAAAACAGCGACTGTTGCATTTTGAAGAATGGATATATTAAACCATAAATTTCATCGTAAACTAAAATGAATAAACGTAATAAAGAACGACACGATTAATGGAACAAAATGCATAAAACATGGAAAATTCACATAGAAACGCAACAAACTTAAAAACAAATCGTCATCTCTTCCTGGTGGTAAATAATGTCCACCTGTTAAAACAGTGTCACTCAACCTATTTATCTACTTCCCACACAGTAGAATGTGACACAAGGTCGGAAAGTGGGAATTTGCACTCCAGAGGAGGAGTACTAGGGCTTTTTAAAAAATTGCCTGGGCAGAGCGCCTCAGACAGTAAGCAATAAACTTACTCCTCTCCAAAGAGGGGAGGCAAAGCCTGGGAGAGTGGACCTCCCAGAACTGCACAGGACAGACCCATTGACCGGCATAAATCAAGGCCCGAAGGCCAAGACAACACCAGTATGGGATGCAGTATCCATCGGAACAGATACCACACTTTGATCTTGGCCAAAAGGCCAATAAACTCACAAACAGTGTTACTCAAAATACTATGTAAGCAGACTATGCTATTTGATAATGTTAGAAAATATCAGTAGCAGCCCATACAAGGGAGACAACCCCTCGAACTGTCACACTAACATGAAAAATTCTCATAATTTACATTGGGGGAATTTTTTTTCCAATTCTGTTTTGACATTGATCAGATGAATAATATTAATAGCATTTATTTTGTCTCCATTCGTATAAAAAAAACTAACTCAGTTGAACTCTAAGTCAACACTAAGAGCGGCTGATCTATTAACAGTTGTATGATATTGAGGTAAATCGTGTCAGGTAATCCATCTAGGAGAAGGAAAGAGCTGGAGTCTTGAACAAAATCTCCGCTTTGCAAACCTAAAATTGCTTAAGGAGTAGATAGACTCTTCTCATCGCCCCGCCTTTGCACTTCTGCTTTGTCTATTAGCCAAGCGCAGAGGTACCATCACAGGGACATCTCAAATACACCCAGTGCTTGGCATTGTTCTCTGACTAGGGCAATGAATGTTGTCTCTCTTTCTCTCTATCTGGGCAACTTGGGGACACTTGCTTGTCACTTAGTTTCACATGACTAGTCTGGTTTGCTGTTGCTCTGACAGGTTAATGGTACAAGTCTGACAGCTTGTCTGGCTTCTGTTTCTGACTGGTAGTACAGGATCCCTAACTCTTAGGTAGCGCTAAGAGCAGCTGCTCTATCAATAGTTGTATGATATCGGGGTAACTGAAGTGCCATGTAGCGCATGGAAAGAGACCCTGCACTTATCTCCGGTGGGATTTCCCGAGGTCACAACCCCATAGATATAGATACGGACAATAGTCTACTTGTGTGAACTTTGTTTTTGTTTTTAGTTTGTTTTTTTTACATCTAACAAACACACACTTTGTCCAACCCCACTCTATAAAAAAAAAAATAAATAATGAAAATGAAAAAAAAAACAACCACATTAAAACGATCAAGCTCCCCCTACCCCGTCAATAAAAAAAAAATCGAAATCGCCTTATCTCTTGAGGTTGTCCATCACAAATATCTGGCGACTTAGAACTACCCTCGATGATATTGAATCCTTCCTCCACGTAAACTCAACTGATATCCTAACACTAAGCGAACATAATCTAAATATTTTGGGCGTCTTTTACTTAAAAAATTGCATAAGCAACACCATATCTGATCAAGACGGAAATAGCTTCTTTCATTTCTCGTCTGTGACGTCACAATCATGCGAGGACTACATCTCATACTTCCAACCCTTCATGTGCAACAGTTTATTTAAAACAAGTGCTGCAGCGAATTAGTTTGGTTGAGGCGCCCCTACCGGGGAATGCCGATGGGGCTGCCCAGGCAATTTTTAAAGACCTCAAGTACTCTTCCTCTAGAGTGCGCAATTCCCACTTTCCGACCTTGTGTCACATTCTACTCTGTGGGAAGTAGATAAATAGAGGTTGGGGAGTCGTAACTTGTCTGCACTTGAGTAAAGCGCCTGGTTCATTTTAAGTCAACCCTGAAAGAGGATGAGCGTTTCCACTTTTCATGCGTGACATCATAACCACGCGAGAATTACGTTTCATCTTTTCACTTTTCATGCGTGACATCATAACCACGCGAGAATTACGTTTCATCTTTTCACCACTCAATATGCGACAGTTTATTTAAAACACGTTCAGGGGCGAATTATTTCGGTTGTAAACATTTACAAACGAGTTATATGATCCCTAATCTTTTTTATTTTTATAGACAGAGAAAACATCGCGTGAACCATGGTATTAATGTCCCGTTTAAAGATACGCTTTCATCACGGGGCGGGCATGCCTGCACCCGAGTAAAGCATCTAGTTCACTTTAAGTCATTTCGGAAAGAGAGTGAGCTTGTCTTACTTTTAATCTGTGACGTCACAACCACGCGAGAACTAGGTTTCACCCTTCCGTTCCTTAAAATGCAATTGTCGCCGTTTCATACGTGTCTGATCATAGTCCAGATAAGAAATGGACGATTTGTAGAGACGAAGTTTACTCTTCGTTGCTCAAAATGAAAAATGCTTAAACTCGTCTCTGCGCAATCGAGTCGACGCACGCATTCGCTTGAATTAATAAAGACAAATAATAATATTTTGGACCAATCAGCGTATTTTCTGAATTTATCGAAATTGCCCTTTTGGATCAACCTCGACCCCATATAAGATCAGATTTTACCTTCGATAAACAGTTGAGACAAAAATTCCAGGACAGTGCGAATATCGTTTTCTACCAATCTTTTGCTACAATTTTCAACTCACTCAAACACGCATACACACACTAAAGGCGACACGCACACACTCCTATAATCCCCTTTCAATGTCGTCTGCTGATTTACGCTGATTGAAAACAAATGTATAAACTTAACCACTGTAATACTTCTAACATTTCTCATTGAACTTTCTTTCATGAAAACTCTGAAATAGCTGGTGAATGTCTGGCATCTGGTAGGATGCCCCATCTCCAGCAAAAACAGAAAGATAAGAAAAATAAAAAATAGAGAGAAGCTTGAATAACTTTCAATGAAATGTAATTTATGTAATTGAGTGAGGAATTTTTTATTACGATTTTTCAGACCCGTGGATAATTCACGGCCCTTAAATTATCGACTCAGGCTTCCTCGATAACTTAACTAATAAATCCCCCCCTCCCTTGTTCTGCAAGGACACTCAAAATACTGAACAATTATCTTATGTTTTCCTATCTTTGTAGAATTCCATTTTTAAATATATATAAAATATTTCTTTTGTAAATTTATGCTTTTGAATTCTTTATTTCGTTTGTTTTTATCATACATTTCTCTCGCTCTCACACACACACTTGAATATTACTTAAAACTGTTTTCTTTAAAATGTTTCTTTATTAAAATTGATTCTTCCCAAAATCCCCCCCCCCCCCCAACTGAAACCCTAAAAGGGGTCCTCCAAAGATTTACTAGACTAAATTTTGGGCCAGGGTTTTGCCTGATGAAATCTGAAGACGTGTAGGGGTGATAAAGGACATATTTTATTATTCGGTACACCATAGTGTCTTAAACTGAGTCTGTACACTGGTTATAATTCTTCACTTTCATATTCAGACGTTTTGTCAAACTCTCATTGTGATTTATTTTCCACTGATGGGAAATTTTTCATAGTAAAAAAAATGTAGGAAACTTGTCGGAAGAGTGAACATCTTCACTGCGATCCCATCCTCCTGCATCCTCGCGACAGCGCAACAAATTTTTACCCATACGATATGAATGAGACACGCCGGAGAATACGGTTGAGCTGGCTTTTTAGATGAAAACGTATTCACAGACGACGTCGCTTGTCTCCACCAGTGATTATATACAAAGGGACACAACTCGGTAAGCATGAATATGGAGGCCAAATGTGTCCGGTCAAATACACGAATCGGACAAATACTGTCATAACTGGTCACTTACAAATGACCCATTTTTTCCCCTTTTCTTTTTGCTGAACGGGATGGACAGCAACAAGTGCAGGTGCAAGGAGGGGACACAGGGAGAGATACGATGGGGAATAAATTCATTTTCTCAAATGGAGATAAAAGTGACAAAAGAAGATAGCGTAATGTTCGGAACAGCTTGTGACGAGCGCATCTTTTGTCGGTAGATTCGCTCCCGATTGATAAACTCGCCGCCATTGTTCATCATTTACTTATTTACTTATCTTTCAAATTCTGTCCATCTCTCTCTCTCTCTCTCTCTCTCTCTCTCTATATATATATATATATATATATATATATATATATATATATATATATCTTTCTCTCTCTCTCTCTCTCTTTGTATATATATATATATATATATATATATATAAATATAATGTAGTGTTTAGATAGTATTTATATTATTATTATTATTATTATTATTATTATTATTATTATTAGTAGTAGTAGTAGTAGTAGTAGTAGTAGTAGTAGTAGTAGTAGTAGTATTTAATATGCAAATTACTATATCATACTGTAGTCTTAAGGGTAATGTTTTATTATTATCATTATTATTATTACTATTATTATTATTATTTATTATTATTATTATTATTATTATTATTATTATTATTTATTTATCTATTTATTTACTTATATATATATTAGTGAAATTAAAACTGAATTGTTTCTACATTTGGTTATTGGGAAAGTGGTTATCCGATCAGTACCACTGGAGAGCCATTAAATTTATAACTGTCCTGTTTTTAAATCTCCGAAACAGTTACATAGTAAAAAGTTGATGATTCCCGTTTAATATTTCACAATTCAAGTCAATATATATATATATATGCAAACATTGTTAAAAATAAAAGAATTCGTCTGTTCATTTATACCTTTTTTATTTTTTCAATTTTTCTGATGGTCTTTTTTGTATTAAAATTTAAAAAAATAATAAATGTTCCATAGGTTTCACGAACGTTTCACGAACGTTTTCGATTCTTCGTCAACTCATCCTCAGTTGTCAAAAGGCAAAGAACAAAAAAGCTAGAGTAATAAGAGAATTTTTAAAAGACGGTGGAGAAACGCGCATAGAACGTTTTTCTGCATTGTTCCAGGAAGTCGTTGACGATTTTAAATTCAGCCACACTGGATGACATCACAGAACAAAATCGTACTACGTAAATGTTACCACTGGTAATAGCTACATTGGTTTTACAAGCACTACCCTATCCCGTCGTCTCACCATGCATCTTGTAAACTCTACAGAAACATAACTGCCCTCCCTTTGATTTAAGACAAGTTCTAGTTAATGACACTAAATTATACATTCCGAAAGCAATTTTAAAAAAATTAAAAATATTCGAAGCTATATACATAAAAAAACACAACAACCTAAAATTAACAACATCGCATATGAAACCAGCGGTAACATTTTAAAATACCTAACGTAAGCGATTTTGTTCTGTGATGCCATCCAGCGTTGCTGAATTTAAATCGTCAACGACTTCCTGGAGCAATGCGAAAAACGTTCTATGCGCGTTTTTCCGCCGTCTTTTTAAAAATTCTCTTCTTTCTCCATTTAACAATGTTTGCATAAATGAGAAAATGCTGCCTAAATACACACACAATATATATATATATATATATATATATATATATATATATATATATATATATATATATATATATATATATATGTGTGTGTGGGGGGGGTCACTTTTGTTTCATTTTACTTCGGTTAAAGTTCTCGGAAATCAAGGGGCTCCTTCCTGGGGCCTGGTGATACCAGATCAGGCTGCCCTGTGGCTCCCTGAGACGAAATTCACCTACATTGACGTTTTTTTTTTGTTTTTTTTGTTTGTTTGTAAAACTTAATTATGTTCTACAAAACCAAAAACAAAAACAACAGCCCCTCTCCCTTTCTCCCTCCCCTTTTTTATTTTTATTTTTCCTACCCTACTCCCGGTCCTGGATATGACCTTAAACTACATCCGATGGTGAGATCCGGCTTACGGACTTTGGGGAATGTGAAGCCTCCTCTTAATTACCATTGCTCCCAGGTCCACCCTGACCCGGAGTGGTAGTACCTGTTAGGGTCCCAACTATGGGTTAAATAGAAACAGATATTAAAAGGGGAAAGAAACAAAAAAGAGAAGAAAACAAGACCAGATTCGGCATTAAATAACCCAAAAAGGGTTGATATGCCGTAAAACAAAACTACCAAACTACCTTCCTGGGGCTAACACTTGATCTCTATATGAGATACATAGGTATTCGAATATTCCATTACAGTTCTCCCTTTCTTGTCAAACGTTAAGTTAGTAAAGCAGTTAAGAACATTAATGTTACTCTCCCCAATTGACCATTTAACTATATTATATTATATATTTCTTGTGGCGTCTTGATCCTACCGGATTCCAGGACAAGAATTCATCTTGTCTGGTGGAGTATCCAGCTAAGTGCTGTTACTTGAGGTAACATTACTTGGAGAAGGTGCACCATTCCTCGTATGGGTCAGTGTATAGCCGTGTCGAAGGGATCTTATTTGTGCTTCGAATACTATGTTATTTTGAATATTTGGTCAGAATTTCCTTGTAGGGGGGGGGGGAAGGTCTTGTACAGAGAGACCGAATGTGTGTGTGCGTGTGATAATTAAAATAATATTTATTATTACCTAATTATTTACAGCTCCCTTCCGGATGGGCACCTTTAAGAGAAATGAAATAAGCTATCTAATCTATGCTAAATGCGAAGTTCCTGTTCACGTGATCTGTTGAATACTGCTAAGACGGTTGACTATATTGTCCGCTTTATATGACATAAATAGGGTTTATTTCTTAGCTTATCGCATAGCTATTAAAGTAAGCCTCTTGGTTAGAGCGCTCAGATTTGAGTTAAAAGTGATTCGTGTCCGGGGGTTCGAATCACGCAACCGGTTTAACAGTTATCTTCCACACTAATGAGTCCATTAGGATGAAACGTATACGTATGTGAATAATAATTAAGATATATTTATTATTGAATAATTATATATATATATATATATATATATATATATATATATATATATATATATATATATATATACAGGGTGGCGCAAAAGTCACGCATTAGTTTGAATCAGTAACAACTTTAACATTTAATCAAATTTTCTCCTTATTTTTCAGAATATTACAGATATAAACATTGATAATTTATCATGGAAAAATATAGCACTGTACAAAATGATTGAACTTTACTTCGGAAACCATCGTTCAATAACCTTAACCCAAAGAGCCTATCGTCGGCATTATAATGTCAGACAAACTCCCAGTCAAACCGTCGGCTGTTTCCATACAAAATTAAATTGGAATTACACCCCACAGATGTGCAATCAAGCGTAGCTTATGCTGTTCACATTCAGCAATTAGCCAGAGAACAAAAGTTCATCCATAAGCTGATAATGAGCGACGAGGCCCATTTTCACCTGAACGGGTTCGTAAATAAGCAAAACTGCAGAATATCGGCCATTGAAAATCCAAAAACCGTTTATCAGCGTGAATTACATCCACTAAAATGTACTGTATGGTGTGGTGTTACCTCGGAAAGAGTGATCGGTCCATATTTCTTTGAAGACGAAGAAGGTGTCTCGGTGACGATAACTGCACAGCGATATCAATAAATGATTGAAATTTTTTTAAGGCCAGCTGTTCAGGACAACCCAGAAATGTGGTTCCAACAAGACGGAGCTACTGCCCACACTACCCGACAAAGTATGGCACTCTTAGGGGGAGTGTTTGGTGAGCGCTTAATTAGCAGATTTTCTGATTTTAACTGGTCTTCACGTTCACCGGATTTAACAGCCCCTGACTATTTTCTTTGCAGTTATCTTAAGGAAAGGGTATATGTGAACAAACCTACAACGATTCAAGAGCTTAAAAACAATATCAGACATGAAATCCAAGAACTAGAGCCAGTTGTTCTAAGGAATGTAATGGAAAATGCCCTAACTAAGGCCCGTATTTGTGAGGCCGAAAATGATGGGCATTTAAAGGATATTATTTTAAAAAACTACTGCAACAAAATTATCAAGTAAATGTAGTATTTATCAGAAAAGCCTAGTAAATTACTTGAAATGTTGTAGTTTCTATCACCTAAACAAACTAATGCGCGACTTTTGCACCACCCTATATATATATATATATATATATATATATATATATATATATATATATATATATATATATATATATATATATATATATATATAGTCTCGGAAGTTTCTCAACAATTAAAACTATATATATAAAAAATAAATAAAAAATAAAAAAACATTTTACTCCCAAGTCGTTCGGTGGAAAATCACTTTTATAAGTCAATTTACTTGTTGAAGTTACTATATTAGTTTGCTTCCAAGAATTTACGCTAGTCTTAACATTATTTAAGGGGTCATCAGTTGTTTACCATGAAAAACTGTTTCGATAATTTAAAAACAAAACAGTATTTTATTTCATGGCTTCCCAGTAGAGTTGATCAAACCCCACTTCCCTTAAAAGGCAAGAACATAAACGTTCCGTATATTAGATCTAAGTTTTGTTACAGATAGATGTTTTGCTAACTTATATTAGTTATTAAAAAAATGTCCTCCTTACCTGTGTTGTTCGTCTGTGTCTAATAAACTGTATCCGTTAATTACAATTTTTTTTTTGTATTTGAAAGTGTTCGGACGAATACATTACACTACTATATATATATATATATATATATATATATATATATATATATATATATATATATATATATATATATATATATAAAGTAAGGAAGTTAACATCTTTGAAGCACGACTTAGAATGTATTAAATATTTTTGAAAATCAACAATCGTGCAATATTTTTATAAATGAAACATGAAAAATTCATTTATTTAATTTTTTTATCGCGAATTTTCGTTGTAAAATACAACCTTGTCAAGCGAGACTGTCCTACAGTTTTTTTGTTTTTTTCTTCCTCCTCATTTTGATGGTGGTATTAATCCCGAGGAGTCGAAAATACGTCGAGTTCTTTAAGACGTTAGAAGTTTTGTCTGGTCGATCTCATGCGCAGATTGGCGCTATTTTTAAAAGTAAGGAAGTTAACATCTTTGAAGCACGGATTAGAATGTATTAAATATTTTTGAAAATCAACAATCGTGCAATATTTTTATGAATGAAAAATTCATTTATTTAATTTTTTGTCGCGAATTTTCGTTGTAAAATACAACCTTGTCAAGCGAGACTGTCCTACATTTTTTTATCTTCCTCCTCATTTTGCGATAAAAACAATAGATATAGAAGGACTAGCAACATCTTTTCTGTGAAAGAATGACTGTAGGGAAGAGAAGAGGACATTCCCCACTAGATTTCGAAGTCGGTTTTAGACTCTGTCAAGACAGGAAAGGGTTCTTTGAACAGCACCTCCCCATATGTGACAGCAGGACTCCATCTTAGGACGTATTTGACTCTTGTACAGGTAGAGGATGGCGTCGGGCGTGAGATACTTCTGGGGCGGAAGAATAATCCAGACATTTTTGCAGCGGTCCTAACAACAGATTTGATGTAAGTCTTCCAGTTTAAGTCTGAAGTGAAGTCCCACGAGCTTATCAAAGTAGTGGACTTCCTCAAATGGAGAGCCGTTCATTTCAACTGGGACAAAATGTGGGTCGGAGCGTTGGTGGTGAAAGGAGAGGAGCTTGGTCTTTGGCGCATTAAAAGTAACCAACCACCTTTTCCCCTAGAGAGAGCCAGAAAGAACGTGACCATTAATGCTCTTCGAGGTGTTTCCATAGTGTCATCAGCATTAATGTTGACCAATGATCTTAGAATGTGGCTTGGGAGATCATTTATGAAAGTCAGGAAGAGTTGATCCGCGCCGTTCACTGGGACGTGTTACTTAAATATCACTTCGATACGCAAAAAGTGGGTATACTTGAAATCGAATAGACAGCCACCATATCTGTATTTCTCCTCTGATGATAAGATCTCGATCTTTGAAAAGCCTTGGCTTAAGGAAAGAATAATAAACACTAGTTTATTACTGAATACACCTTGCATTGAACAATTGAAATTTGAAATAAATTTGAACAATCGTCGCATACTTATCACTCTTTTTTCTTCTATTTCTCTCTCTCTCTCTCTCTCTATATATATATATATATATATAGTCTTCGAAGTTTTCAACCATTATATATGGAAAAAAAACACTTTTAGTGCAAAGTCGTTCGGTGGAAAATTAATTTTCTTGTAAGTCAATTTACTTTTTACAGTCACTATATTAGTTTGCTTCCAAG
>OY744540.1:20731549-20781549 GCA_963556195.1 Sepiola atlantica | reverse complement strand
GAGGATTGAAAACGGTGAATAGAATGGACGACAAAACTTGATTACTTAAGAGGACGGCTTGACAAGTATTTACTATGCTGTAGTCTACAAGGAAGCAGTCCCGTGATAATTTGTGTGCAGTGTGCATCTCTATTGGTGTGCAGTATGCATCTCTGTTGGTGTGCAGTATGCATCTCTGTTGGTGTGGTGAAAACTGAAATGCTGTGCCTATGGGTGTGGCCATCTGCCTTTACAACTCGTTCATCAATACAATATATCTGACAAACCACTCACAACAGTGGAATAATCTAACTAATTGGATAGTATCCGCTCTGTTGGCTGAAGAATCGGCAAAACCAACCCTATGGCCCAGTGGCAACGCGGTAGTGTCATGGCTATCCGGCTAACACGATGAGTTTTTTGTAAATAAAATCTTTTCAAAACAAACTGGAGATCATCAAAGAGAGTGAATGCGGTATTTTGGTGAGAAGGTCTAGTATAGGATACGCACAACAGTGTGGGATCAATTTTAAGACCATCGACACCCTTCTCCCTAAAACAGTTCGGGTTTCATGTCTAAAGCAAAAAATGGCCTGTCATGATCATTGGTTTTGTTAAAAAAAAAAAAAAAAAAAAAACTTGCGATTAATGTACAAAAACGAGATGTGTCTAAATAAAATCAGCGACACCAACTGTGCTGGCTTCGTCAACTCATCGGGATGCCAAAGGGACGCCGATCGCGTAAAGTGATGTATGCTTAATTGCACAATGACTGCCGCCGGGGAGACAAAACATTATAAAGCTCATCTAAAGATCCAAATGAAAAAACTGCGGTCTGAATCGAAGCTGTTTGTGGCAGGTGCTGATTACAAATTGAACTGTTCAACCATATCATCCCCGAGTCCAGTGCCTTCTTTCTTTCCGACGTTTCGAATTATCTCAGATGCAATGCTAAGTCGAACATCCGATAGACTTTCATATATATATATATATATATATATATATATATATATATATATATATATATATATATATATATATATATATGGGAAGAGAAGGATGAAAGTAATCCGACGTGATGGGAAAATGAAAAAGGAAAACCAAAAAATGGATGTTTTTTATGTGTACATCAACGTTTCGTCTTTATTTATAAAACTTCATCAGGATGATAAAATAGAGAAAAAATGTCATGCAAGTGCAGATACATGTAGGGTAGACATATTGGGAAAAATAGAATGAAATAGTGGCCAACTGCTGGGTGGACGTCCGTATTTGTTGGAGAAATAGAAATGAATGTAGAAAAGAATGAGTGGGGAAAAAATGGAAGGATGGGGTGAGCCAGGACTACTGTGGCTGGTTTTCCTTTTTCATATATATATATATATATATATATATATATATATATATATATAGTATACATTTTTATTTATAGAAACATTATTGGTTACATATGTGCATACATGTTTCGGTTATACTCTTCACAGAGAGGCAACTTCTTCTGACTGTCTTCTTTCGTCTGAAGAGGTTTACTCTCTGTGAAGAGTACAACTTAAACATGTATGCACATATGTAAGCAATAATATTTGTATAAATAAAAATTTATACTTAAGAACAGCTCTACTTGTTATTGAGCACTCTTCATAAACACTTGCGTTTCAACGGATTTATATCCACAGAAACTAATACAATACATGTGCTATATATATATATATATATATATATATATATATATATATATATATATATATATATATATATATGATCATTTTTATTTACACAGACATGTACAAAATCTGCGACACTGGCATGTCGATGTTATCGATCAACAGTTATTATAAACTGAGATCTCATCAGGCAGAGTTAGAGTCCGATCCTAACATTAGATCATATTTGGATCTTTCTAAATATGGTTCTTTCCAGATATGATCTAATGTTAAGATCGGACTCTAACTCTGCCTGATGAGATCTCAGTTTATAATAACTGTTTATCGATAACATCGACATGCCAGTGTCGCAGATTTTGTACATGTCTGTGTAAATAAAAATAATCATATATAAAAGCTCTATTTGATATTAAGCACTTTTTATAAACCCGGTTTAAATTCTTTGGATTACTACCCTGTGGATGTTTTACCTGGATTAATATATATATATATATATATATATATATATATATATATATATATATATATATATATATATATATATCCATCATCGACACCAACTTGTACATATTATCACCGCTCACGATGATATTTTTGTAAATAAAATCTTTTTAAAACAATTTGGGGATCATCTAAGTAAGATCAAGCTATAGAGTGAATGCGGTATTTTGGTGAGAGCGTCTCCGTCTCTCTCTCTCTCTCTCTCTCTTTCTCCCTCCCCCCCTCTCTCTCTCTCTCTCGCTTTCTCTCTCTCTCTCTCTCTCTCTCTCTCTCTATATATATATATATATATATATATATATATATATTTACCTACAGACACATTCTTACGCAATCTTCAGTGCCAGTTATGATTATTTTTATTTACACAGACATGTACAAAATCTGCGACACTGGCATGTCGATATTATCGATCAACAGTTATTATAAACTGAGATCTCATCAGGAAGAGTTAGAATATGATCTAAGGTTAAGATCGGATTCTAACTCTGCCTGATGAGATCTCAGTTATAATAGCTGTTGATCGATAACATCGACATGCCAGTGTCGCAGATTTTGTACATGTCTGTGTAAATAAAAATAATCATATATAAAAGCTCTATTTTATATTGAGCACTTTTTATAAACCCGGTTGAAATTCTTTGGATTACTACCCTGTGGATGTTTTTACCTGGATTATTATATATATATATATATATATATATATATATATATATATATATATATATATATATATATGTATGTGTATGTGTGTGTGTGTGTGTGTGTGTGTGTGTGTGTGTAGATATTTGTACACATCTTTTTCCCATTTATGAATATGGAAGACGGCCAGAAAAATGATCAATTCATTCAATGTTAACGGATCGATTATCTCCGTCAATCATTCGATTACCAGCTGAATGATAGTAACAGCTGGACTGTGATTTGTTTTTTTTATAAGAAGTTAATTACATTCGTCACACACTATCCTGTTTCTCTCTACAGGATTACATTTATTATTCTTCAGGACATAATTTTCTGGCGTATTAGGAAAACAAAGAACATTATATACATATTTATATGCTTTTTTTCTCCATAAGATCTTTTTAGATTGTCATAATCTATGCGAGGTGCTTTTCCCAAATTTCCTCGACTAATCTTTATCTAATCCTATAAAAGAGCTCATAGAAGTTTTAGAGGCAGCCGGGTGGTGTGTAGTTATCTCCCCTGTTCCTGCTTTCATACGAAAACTCGTAACATGTCAGCTTTAAAGTGCCGCTCCATTTAAATCTGGTTTTAAACGCTTTTTTTTCTATAAATGCGACAATAATATGCTTATATGCTCGCTTCGAAATACATGAGAATATCGTTTACAAATGATTCTTGGTGTTCGTAATTTTTTTGGTTGAGAATCACAACGACGTTTGTTAATCTGAATTAAGAGCTATTATTATCCCCGCCAGGTTGTGTTTTCGGTCAAGTCTGTTTGTCACTATGTTTGTTTGTTTGTTCGTTCGTTTGTTTGATTTTTTTGTGTGTACAGCTTAGCGTCTACATCGCTTGACTAATCGTCACCAAACTTGGTCAAAATAACCGTCATGGTTTGACTTAGAACTTGTTAAATTTGATGATATCTAGGTCAAATGTCAAGGTCACGGAAAATGTAAAAGTCACACTTTTTGCGATAACTTTGGTTCTGTTCATCGTAGAGACTCGCTACTTGGCCCATATTGTAGCCATCTTGTCCTTAGGTGGATTCATCTCTGAGGGGCAAGTGCTCCCAGTATTTATGGTGAATGGAAGAGTCCAAAGTCCGTTATAGGTAAGGTATCGTCGCCAGTTGTTGTGACCCTGTAACGATAGGATCGTTGGTTGTGGCGTCCATTTTAAGGTTCTCAAGAATCCCTTACTGTTATTATGTCGCCAGTTGTTGTGGGGTCATTTTTAAGGTTATCAAAGAAAAACCCTGAATGTTGATGTTGTGCCCAGTGAAAGATCGAATACCTCGTCGCCAGTTGTTGTTGTCTCGTGTAAGTTCGAATACTTCGTCGCCAGTTGTTGTGACCCTGTAAAGGGCCGGAAGAAAGACACGAACTCGGAGTTTAGAGAAAACAAGTATATTGAAGTAAAGTATAATACAACAGAGAAACAAGAGTGGCTGTACGCCAGTCTTAACTGTCAGTATAGATTGGGATGGATTTAACACTGAGGGACAAGTGCTCCCAATATTTATGGTGAATGGAAGAGTCCAAAGTCCGTTATAGGTAAGGTACCATAGTACTAACCTTCACCCTAACTTACTTTACTTTAGTTAATACGTGAAAAAAAAGAAACATATATCGTTTTCTTTGTAGTGGTCCCTTGAATTGTTATAAAAGTCACCATATTTGCAGTAGCGCGAACCCTAGCTTGTGCCTTAGAGAAAATGCTAAGATCCACGCTTACATTAAAATTGTTCTCGACACATTTGTGTTCCAGCCGATCGCCGTGGAGCGATAGGCCTCGCCACGCGCGACTTCCTCGACAACCTTCGTCTGTTAATGACGCACCACACCGGGGACCACCGCGAATTGACTTGGCTGTACGAGCACCTCTCCATCGCCACTATTCGTGGAAACGCCCTGAGCCTGCTCTCGGCCTGCCAAGCCAGCAGGATATCCGACGAAGCTTCGAAAAGTTCCGTTGTTTCGAAAAGTTCCGTCACAGTCGAAATTTTGACGAAATTTCAATTTCCGATTATTTTCCAACTTCCATTAATCGGATGCTCTATGATAATAATAATAGCAGCTGTACAAATTCCATCCTGATCAGATAAAAAGTTTTGGAGTTATCAACGTTTCCATTGCATACTTTATCAATATGGAGAAGTGAGGTTCAGATAAGACTGTGGCCTATCCTTACGTTGTCAGGCAAAGGTATGCAGTCACACGCCTATCCTGTTATTAATGTGTGCTGAGTGTATTTTATAAAATAATAATTATAGACATATTTATTAGAGCCATAACAATATTTGTCAATTTCAATTCAAGAGCCATAGCAATTCTAAATTTAGGAAGTAGCCATTATGGACGTCGAGTTTTAAAATAGCGATTTGGGGAACGTAGTTTAGTTACACCGATGCTTGACAATGTCAAATTAAGAACCGTTATTATTATTTTACTCGCTAGGAGTTTTCACACACGTCAGTATCAAGTGATCCCCCGGGATCCGAGTGACAACAAGTCTCCCCAGATTTCCAGCACTCCCAACCTTTCTTCGGTAACCGTTGCAAATCACTTTGCGTTATCGCAACAGCTGTTTACCATAGATTTATCACTGGCACCGACTATTGATCTTCTCTGGAATTTGAGTGACAAAAAGCCTCCCAAAAGTCCCAGTACTATCCACACTATTCCAGTGGAGGTCTGGTTAGTGCTTTCACTCATCGGACTTTCTTGGCCCGTCATAATCATTTTTTGTGGTACCTGCCGATGCAGGTGCCACCACGTGTGTTTTTTTTGGGGGGGGGGTATGGGATTTATAGCAGTTTCAGTTCCTTTGGTGATGTTGTTTCAATGTTTTTGTTTTATTTATATTTCAACTTACATATGGCGGGTTAATTCTTTGGTTTCGCATTCAAGGACTTTTCTTAAGATTTCGGCTGTTCTAATCATTGCAGTGTGTTGTATGATCTCAGTCTTACCTTTGATCCAATTTCTCCTAGTCTATTTTCCAGGGGTTTTATAACTATTTCGAGTGCTCCTACAATTATTAGTAGTATAGTGATTTTATTCATGTTCCAAATTCCTTTCAGATTTTCTGTCGAGTTTCGTGCATTTGCTTTTTTAGTTCTCTGAAATTATTATTATTGTTATTATTATCATTGTTATTATGTGCTCACTGCGAGTTCTCACACAGGTCATCATCAGCGATTGCTCACTGACAGTAACTGGTGGTATTCCCTGGAGTCTGAGTGACAGCAAGGCTCCTAAGATTTTCAGCACACCCCGCCTCTTTGGATAACTGTTGCAAATCATTTTGCGTTATTGCAACAGAGGTTTACCATTGATTTCCCATTTAAAATGACCATTGGTCTTCTCAGGAATTCGAGTGGCAATAAGCGTCCCCTAACGGACAAGTACTCTTCGTTACCTCTCTTGCTTTTTCGCGACCATTTTGTGTAGTAGCTGATGCTATCATTTGTGTGCGTGTATTTCTGGCAGTTTCAGTTTCCTTGGGCTCGTGTGTTCTTTCTATGTCTTTGTTTTATTTTTACTTAAACGCACTATGGCTTTTTAGCATTCGTAGTTTATGTGGGCTGGTTTTGCGCATTTGTGAGTTTTCCTTAAGATTTAGGCTGTTTTGATAATTGTCGTCTGTTGTTTTTATCATCATCATCATCATCATCATCATCATCATCATCATCATCATCATCATCATCATCATCATCATCATCACCACCACCACCACCATCATCATCATTATCATCATCATTATCATCATCATTATCATCATCATTATCATTATCATTATCATTATTATTATTATTATTATCATTATCATTATCATTATTATTATTATTATTATTATTATTATTATCATTATTATCATTATTATTATTATTATTATTATTATTATTATTATTATTATTATTATCATTATTATCATTATTATTATTATTATTATTATTATCATTATTATTATTATTATTATTATTATTATTATCATTATTATCATTATTATTATTATTATTATTATTATTATTATCATTATTATTATTATTATCATTATTATTATTATTATTATTATTATTATTATCATTATTATCATTATTATTATTATTATTATTATTATTATTATCATTATTATCATTATTATTATTATTATTATTATTATTATTATTATTATTAGCGGGATCCGTGAAAATTCTACACTTGAATCCTTCATTGCTATTGAGTGGATTTTATAAAATACGTGAAATAACATCTTTTTTAGAGATAGGAATGGCTCGAATTTCGGCTCTACACAATAATAAGGGCTATTCTAAGCGAGTTATTAGGGTAAAATTAGGTTGCAGCAAAACCGCTATGCAAATTACCGTTATGGATTATTTTAATATACTCATAGTTTTAACAGAAGCGTCCGCTTAAGGAAAACAAGTTTAGGATATAATATTTGATTAAATTCAACTAAAGATTCCCCAACAAGTTCTTGTCAGAAGAGATGTGCAATACTGATTCAAAAAAGTACACATGTTGTTACATTATGGAGGGTCCTATGTTGGTTAGCGAGTAAATCAACTAGTATGAATTTTGACATGGGTCGATCTAAGTACAGGTTATAGTGACATGAAGCCTGGAAAATAAATTGTCCCAGAGACTGAATCATAGATAGAATGACCTAAAAGTTAAAAGACAAAGTATGAGGTCAAGTTGGGTTAGACAAAAAGGGATATGGGTGGAGATAAGAAGTGACATCATTTTTTGTCGTTGGGAGGAAAGAAAGGCTTTTTGGAGGAGTTCCGCGTGTGAGTTGAAGTAAAGCGGACGTGAAATAATTATGATGTAGACTTTGAAAAAGTTAAAATAGCCGTAAGGGAAATATATACCCTATCAAGATGTCTGTTCGTCGCGTTCATCGATTTATCTCCTAATAAGATAAGTACTATACCCAACATTTCGCAAGTGTATAAATTAGCCAACTAGTTAAGAGAAGTTTAGTCTCTCTCTTATATAAGTTATATTTTACTCCAGAATAAAACCGTAAAAATCTCCAAGCGAAAATCTTAGTCTCGTTTCTGTGACAGAAAAAGTTTATTTCAGCTAGCCTCACTGAAGAAATGACTGGGCGATCAGAAACACGTCAACGGCGACGGTCATTTGACGAAAGAGGACCATGCAGTGACGATAGCGGCAGTGAAAAACAAAAAGATCGACAAAGAGAAGCGGGAAACAGCAGTCAGTCAGCAATGAAAGGGAAGAAGAAAAACGTCAGCGAGACAAAGGTAAATTACATACTAATATTAAAATGGCCATTTGGGCTTGTCGCTTGTCGATTAAAAGAGAGGTAAAGAGACTAATGAATGAGTGTACACCCATGCACACGCGTAAAAGATTTCAATGAGCTCCCGGAATTAATGGTTGTGCACACACTCACGTGTGATGGACACACCTACACGCGTTAAAATAATTACGGTACGAGAAAACGGCGTAAGTAGGAAGGAGGCAAAAGTAGGTATAAAAAGAAGTTTAAGAACTGCTAAGAGTCACAACGTAATAATGTTAGTTTTATAACAATTTCATATCGTCTCAGCTTGTAGTTTGGTCTTAAATTATTTAAACCGAAAATTCTATTTCAAAATTAAGCGTGACAGACCAACGAAAATCCTATTTACAAAATTAAGTATAATGGCAAACTGACGAGAACCCTATTTTAAAATAAAACGTGACAGATCAATGAAAATGCTATTTCAAAATTAAGCGTGACAGACCAACGAAATATTATTTTAAAATTAAGTAGACGGACCACCAAAAATGCTATTTCAAAATTAAGCGTGACAGACCAACGAAAATATTATTTTAAAATTAAGTAGACGGACCACCAAAAATGCTATTCAAAATTAAGCGTGACAGACCAACGAAAATATTATTTAAAAATTAAGTAGACGGACCACCAAAAATGCTATTTCAAAATTAAGCGTGACAGACCAACGAAAATATTATTTAAAAATTAAGTAGACGGACCACCAAAAATGCTATTTCAAAATTAAGCGTGACAGACCAACGAAAATATTATTTTAAAATTAAGTAGACGGACCACCAAAAATGCTATTTCAAAATTAAGCGTGACAGACCAACGAAAATATTATTTTAAAATTAAGTAGACGGACCACCAAAAATGCTATTTCAAAATTAAGCGTGACAGACCAACGAAAATACTATTTAAAAATGAAGCATGTCACACCAAAAAAAATTGTTATTTCAGAATTAAACCTGAGAGACCGACCGATAGACAGAGCCTCTTACACAGATTCTTGGACGCTTCTAAAATAAGATTTGTCTATTCAATTCTACTTCAAACTTAATCGTGACAGACTAACGAAAATTCTATTTCAAATTAAATCCTGACAGACTAACGAAAACGAAGAATTAAAAAAAAAAGACTTATTGTAATGCGTGGGCGTATCTAATAAAGAAAGAAAGAAAGAAAGAAAGAAAGAAAGAAAGAAAGAAAGAAAGAAAGAAAGAAAAAGGCGGAACTACTTTCTGGGGGATTGTTTCAACCTTATTGCCCCCATCAAAAGCCTTCGTGTTGTTTTTACTCTCACCTTTGACTCTTCCCGCTTTTTTCATGCGCCGCGCAACATGTTTTATTAAGAAATGTTTCATCTGATAAAGGTGAGAGAAAAAACAACGAGAGAAAAAGAAAAGAATGTTTATAAAAACGAAAGACAAAAAAAAAGAAAAAAGAAACGGAAACAAAATGGAGGAAGCACAGAAACGAATGTGACGTCACGACTGTTTCAATTAACCTTACCAACTCTATTTAAAATCATGGGGAAACATCGACCAATCTCGATGGTGACTCACCATTTCATTCACGTGGAACACACATATTTGTATTCGATTCATCATGACTACTCAATATACGCGTAGACTCATATATACTAGAAGAATACCCGTCCCAGGACATGTAAAATCAATTCCCCGAAGAAAACAGTTTTGTCCCCTTACGAAGATTTAAATAAAAAATATAATGCTACTAAACCTTATGTCTTGAATCCTTCCTGGGTTAATCGCAAATTAGAGCTATCTAAACATAACTTATGAAGTGATTGCTGAGTGGGTGTAAATTTAAGAATGTTGATGTGAGTTAATAAACAAATATATGAGAATAAATTTGAATGAAAAAACTTAGTATGGTCAAGAATTCATTATTCATTTACTTGTTATCATTTTAAAGAAGATATTTACTAATTAATTTGAACATGTATGTTGGAGCTCGATACGACAACGTCATTCTAAAATATCCGTCTCTGTTAGAAGCCAAAGGGAAGTTACTCTGCAAAGGAAGTAACTCTGACAAGTTATCCCCCTTTAATATGTCTATTTTTGAATGTCTCATTATTTTCGAGTTAATTGCAAATTAGAGCTATTTAAACATAACTTGTGAAGTGATTGCTGAGTGGGTGTAAATTTAAGAATGTTAATGTGAGTTAATAAACAAATATATGAGAAAGAATTTGGATGAAAATACTTAGTATGGTAAAGAATTATGTATTTACTTTTTACAATTGAAAGACGAGGATTTACTAATTAATTTGAACATTTATGTTGGAGCTTTATATGACAAAGTCTTTCTAAAATGTCCGTCTCTGTTGGAAGCCAAAGGGAAGTTACTCTGAAATTAAATGCAAGAGAAGTAACTTTGACAAGTTATCTCCCTTTAATATGTCTATTTTGAATGTCTCATTATTTTCCTATGTAGAATGATTCTACCTAACACCTCCCCCTTTGAGCTTTGTGCTTTTTGACGTGTCCTGACTTGCATTTGATTCAAACGATTTTGTATGTGAACAGAACTCCTTGGTAATGTCTTCAGTTGAGTTCGAGATTGTTCCTTTTGGATGACTGGGGTGCGTTGTTGAGGCAAATCGAATGTATCCAACAGCATCTCCAATGGGAAAGTATCTTCTGAAGTATGATGTGTGCCTTGCATGTCGGTCACTGTGAGGTGTGAGGGTCGCAACTGATTTGCGTGTCGAACCTAAACAGAAGAATGCACATTGACGTCATAAATGAGATTTCCGCTTTTGCGCAAAACGTAATCGTATGTCCACTTTTGTGCTAAGACTTTCTGTCCCGGTTTGAAAGTGCGACTTACTGCACCATGATGTCGGTTGAACTGCCGCTCCATCTGCATGTTTCTTTTGTTAGAATTCAGCGCATCTGGACGAATGGCATCCATTGGTAAACGGACTTTCCGGTTCAATAGAGCTTCAGCCGGTGAACTACCATTAAGGGTATTTTGAGTTTGGAGTAGCTCTACAACTTGCAAGGAACATCTCTAGTATTTCTGGAGGAGTTCTCTCCCCTTTTGAGTTTTAAGAGTGCTCTCTTAAATGTATCCACAAAATATTTTAACATGTATTTTGTGTTATTAAAACATATTAGGGAAACAAATGTTGACTAACTACTATTTAGTAGTATACTAGTAGAATACCCGTCCCAGGATAGGTATAAGCATTAAATGAAGAGTTCGAATGCAAAATGCGATAAATCCAATTGCTTTAAATTAAGACCTTAAACCATAAAAGGACAAATATATTAAATCCAAACTTTGACTAAAAATTTATTTTAATTGAAAACAAAAAGAAATTATGCCGGGATTACATTATATGAAAAATAGCTTTGGACGGTGGATGAGTGTTGAAATCCTACACTTTTTGTAGTGATAGTTTCGTAATTTTGAAAATGGCGTTTATCGCGTTTTGCATTCGAACACTTCAAAAATAACATCAGTTTTAAATTTTAATGTTTTTCTTTCTTCTTTGGGGGGAGTATGGTACGGTTTTTTGGTGCCCCTAAATGGTGTAGTTTAAAAACAAAAATAATGTGCACACGTAACATACCCTGTTGCCTAAAATACATATTCCATAATTCACAATAGTAAGCTCAATAGTTTAGGATTTTACAAAAAAAACATACTTATTATTGACACTTACACGCTCGAATTAATCTTTTTTAAAATGTATTACTTAATATAACTCAAAATTTGATGTAGAGCAATTCTTTTCTTTGTTAAATATTTTTGTATCTAACTTATTTCAAACGTTTTTTTAGAACGGGTGCGAGTTTGGGTCGGCGCACCTCCTAAATGGTAAAGTTTACAAAAAAATAATGTGCCAATGTTACTCACTGAATTGCCGAGAATATATAGTTGAGAATTCATAATGATCGGTTCACAAAAAAAAAAATATAAATAAAACTTTATATAAATGCACGACTTAATTTTAACATTTTATAAAAAAATATGAATAATTTGCCCAAGCTGCTATCTGTAATTTTTAGAATATATATTCGAATATTCGTAATGATCCGTTTATTCGTTTAGAAGATTAAATGTTTTCAATGGTAAAGTATACAAAAAATAATGTGCCCATGTTACTCACCAGGTTACCGAGAATATATATTCCAAAATTCATAATGATCGTTTTATAAAAATCTTTTACAATTTTTTTATAAAATGTATATGTATACATTTACAAAAAAATAATGATGTGCCAATATTATTTACCGTACTTTTTAGAATATATATATACTAAATTCATAATGATCCGTTCATTAGTTCAAGAGATTAAACACACACACACACACACAAATATATATATATATATATATATATATATATATATATATATATATATATATATATATTTAATAATAATTATTAAGCTGCAATTACGTTGAGCCCTTTCGAGAGTAAATAAATTGATGCGTCATAGAAATTAGCCCCGTTGTATGATTCACTCCCTTTGGATGATTGAATCCTCTTTAGAATCACACTACTTGTGTGTTGCATTAATATATAAGGCATTTCTTTTGAGTTAAAAGCGTGATCGGGTCAGTGACCTGATGGTTAGAATAGCAGATACGTGGATTCGGGTTCGAACCGTCCGACCGGCGATACGGTTCCGTTATTCAATACTGACGAGCGTAAAATAAAAACACAAAACATATATAAATGTTAAATACAACTACCGGACTTCTTTTCAACGGAAATTTACCACCCGGACAATTTGCATATCTTTTTCACGGAACTTTTCTTTTCATTCAATACGTTTTTTTAACAAAAATTATTTTAATAATTTTTAATAATAATTTTCATATTTTTCAAATATTTGAACTTTGGTTTTTTTCGAAAGCCAACTTATCCATCTGTATTTCTCCTCTGATGATAAGATTTCGATCTTTGAAAAGCCTTGGCTTAAGGAAAGAATAATAAACACTAGTTTATTACTGAATACACCTTGCATTGAACAATTGAAATTTGAAATAAATCTGGACAATCGTCTCATATTTATCACTCTTTTTTCTTCTCTCTCTCTCTCTCTCTCTCTCTCTCTCTCTCTCTCTCTATATATATATATATATATATATATATATATATATATATATATATATATATATATATATATATATATGTGTGTGTGTGTGTGTGTGTGTGTTAATTATTTATTACCTACAGACATCGATGTTTCATGCTTACGCAATCTTCAGTGCAGGAAGTTAATTTCCGACGGTCGCCACTGATTCGCAATCAAGAGCGTTTCCCGTTGGCCACCACAAATTTGCTTGGAATTAAGGAGGAATTTAACTTTGTAAATACCAAGTCGGCGGGTATTTTACAGCGAGCAGCGAATAGTGATCTAGAACAACAAACTGTGTTGGAACTCGCAATGAAGCTAGTAGTACTGCTTGTTATTAAACTCACTCAGAGTGTCCGGCCTTAGTAAAGGGGGCTTTTAATAATATTTATAAATAAAAATAAATATTAATTATTTATTACCTACAGACATCGATGTTTCATATATATATATGGATATACATTTTTTTTATTTAATCACATATATATATATACACAATAATATTTTTATAAATAAATATTAAATATTTAAATACCTAGAGACATCGATGTTTCATGCTAACGTAATCTTCAGTCTAGGAACTAATTCCCAACGGTCGGTGGGCGCGAACCCCGAACACAAATCACCATTGATTCGCAGTCGAAGATCTTACCCACAGGCCACTGTCAACCAGTTAGTAAATAGAGAAGAACTTTAACTGTAAATAGCGGAATTCGGCGACTACTTACCAAGCAAATAAGAGTGATCTACGAAACGTCGGATCATGCATATAGCTATTTGTACTGCTTGTTATTGAAGCTCCTCGAAAAGTGATAAACAATAATATTTTTATAAATAAATATTAAATATTTAAATACCTAGAGACATCGATGTTTCATGCTAACGCAATCTTCAGTCTAGGAACTAATTCCCAATATATATATATTTGGGGGGGGGGGTTCTAAATGTGTGAAGGTTTCTTTTGTAATAGCACTCAAATTCTTAGTCCTTGTGTCTTATTTCTTCGTCTGCGTGGTCTTTGGTTTATATTGATCATGTTTATTTACCTGTACTTGGTCAGTTGTATTCTGTCATCTGAAATAAGAAGGGCCAACAATCGCAGGATACCGACTGGGTCCCCCATGTTGGTCATCGAAGGAGCCCCTACCGATTATGACACTTAGATCTTTTTTCTGAATCCCACGGCTTTCATATTTGTTTGGTGTCAATTATTCATAGTTTTGTTGGTGTTAGACACGCAAAGAGCTCTATATCCTTTTAGATAGAGATTTATTAGCACGAACATCCGACGCTGCTCGGGATTGAATAAAAATCACTACTATATACCTTTTAACTATGCTCATGACACCAAATTACTTTATTTGCTTTTACTGGTCCCTCCTCCTCCGGTTTCTCCCCCTAATATAGCCAGAAGAAGCTGAAATGTTGCAAAACTCTCAGAATTAGTGTCTTATACATATAGTTTTGATTTCATTAAAATCGGATATACGTATTTGAAGTTTTAAGGGGGTTCTGTCCCCATGAGTCATTTAGAGGTGGGAGCACATATATATTCGGCGCATAGAGATTTGGGACAACTTCCATTGTCTTCCCCGAAGAATTTTATGCATATGATATAAATTTCATTAAAATAGGATATATTCGAAGTGTTAAAGGAAGTTCGGCCTCCATAGCTCCTTAGGTTAGCGGGACCACTTCCATTGTCTTCCCTGGAGAATATTATATATATGATTTAAACATCATAAAAATAAAATATATTTTGAGTTTTAAGGGGTCTATGCTCTCATAGCCATTTAGGGGTGCACTTCGGGGTATTTTACATGAGAATACAGTTTTAGATCTTATTTATATTCTCTAACCTTTCTTTCTATACACACATAAACACAGACATTGAGATTTATATATATATAGAGAGAAGATTAGAATAGTAAATAATAAACCTTTAAGTTTTAACAATCATCGAGTTTTACCTTGAATAGTTTGAGCTATATAAAAATATATATATACACAACCATATATATATATATATATATATATATATATATATATATATATATATATATATATATATATATATATAACGTATTTCATCCCAAACAAGGCAGGTCGCCACTGTAGACGTAAGGGGCTGCTTAGAAGAAAGAAAAGGGGAGAAGGTTGGGAGGGGGGGTCAACCTAAACTGGGATCTGCGCAGCGAGATGTCTGTTTACATTAATTTTAAATTTCTGCATGTCAGTACTGTCGGGGAAACAGGGTGCAGGGAGGGAGTTATGCACTTTGGTCCTTAAGCGGAGGGACTATTTGTGTTCGGTTGGAAGACATGTTCGTCTTGATTTGCAAGCCTGGTGTTCAGTCGAAAAAAAATAATTGTAACATCTCTCAAAAAAAAAAAACATCGTTACTTGTTTTAAGCTTTAGTTGTTGTTTTGTTTGGAGGGAGAATCCTTTGATCGCAACAGTGACCAAACGATTGACACTGTGACCGGTGTCGGAATTAAGCACCGGATTCAGACTTAGACAACGAGTGGACGATCACGGTCCGTGCAGTGAACGCACCCAGATGCAAACTGAAATTTGTGGAATATCGATTAATTCATGCATTTTTATGTAATTATTTTTATTGGTGATTGTAGCGTTCGTTGTTATTTTGCTTACTATTATTTCGATTGTCTCACTTTCCTAAGTGATTAAGATGCAGAAAATTGCATTATTAGTCGCCCTTAATTTCAGTTTAATTTCATAGGACGTATTTTTCATTAATATATTTTTATTTTTATTTTATACGTACATAAAAGTAATCCATTGATACGTGTTTCTGGCTCATAGCCGTCATCAGCATGGCTAACTTAGACAGAGATCGAACCTTCGATATTGATGTCTATAGTCCAGCGTTCTACCACTGGACCAAGACGCTCTGTCTAGAAATATGTACGATTTTTATCACCTAAATATTTAATGTATTTTTATGTAATTGTTTGTATTGGTGATTACAGCGTTCGTTGTTATTTTGTTTACTATTATTTCGATTGTCTCACTTCCTAAGTGATTAAGATGCAGAAAATTGCATTGTTAGTCGCCCTTAACTTCATAGGACGTATTTTTTCCGTTAGTGGTAGAACGCTGGACTATAGACATCAATATCGAAGATTCGATCCCTGTCTAAGTTAGCCATGCTGATGACGGCTGTGAGCCAGAAACATGTGTCCATGGATTACTTTTATGTACGTATAAAATAAATTTTAAAAATATATTAATTCATGCCTGATTCCTATTGTCAACATTTCACAGAAAATCAAGGTATCTGAATTTTTTGCCCTTTTTGCATAAAACTAAATTAAACTAAATATAGCCCAAATTACCCACCCTTACTCCGAGCAGTTGTGTTCAGAATGTCATAATGATCGGTTAATTAGTTTGGGAATGAATCCTGTACATACAAATATATGAACATATAGACATACTAAACTTTATATAAATCGAGACAAATAATGTATTTAAAAATAGTTCTTGCCGAGAGCGCCACTATTCTAAATCTACAAAATGTCAGCACTCATTTGTAACATGTTAACACGTCGGCGAATCTCTTTCTCTCTCTCTCTCTCTCTCTCTCTCTCTCTCTCTCTCTCTCTCTCACACACACACACACTCTCTCTCTTTCTGTCTGTCTGCCTCTCTCTCTCTTTCTCTCTCTCTTTCTCTCTCTCTCACTCTCTCTCTCTTTCTGTCTGTCTCTCTTTTACTCTCACTCCTTCCCTCTCTCTCTCTCTTTCCCAATCTATCCCCCTCTCTCGCCCTCTCTCTCTCTCTCTCTCTCCGTGTCTCTGTCTCCGCCTCTCCCCCTTCTCTCTTTATTCCCCTCTATCTCTCCCCACCTTCTCTTTCCCTTTCCGTATATCTCCCTATTTTTCCTCTCTCGCTCTCCACCCTCTCCCTCCCATCTCTCTTCCTTTTCCCTCTCTCTCTCTCCCCCCTTCTCTCCCTCCCTCTTCCTTCTTCTTTCCCTTTCCATCTCTCTCCCTCTCTCTTCCCCTTTCTCTCTATCTCCCCCCTCTCTCTCTTCCTCTGCCTCTTCGTCTCTCTCCCTCACTTCCTCTACCCCTTCTTCTCTCTCCGTCTCTCTCTCCCCCATTCTCTTTCTCTCCCCCTCTCTCTCTCTCTTCTTCCACCTTATCTCTCTCCCTCTCTATCTCCCTTTTTCCCTTTCCCTTTCTCTCTCCGAATCTATCTCTTTCCGTCTCGCTCTCCCTTTCTCTCCCTTCCCTCCCCCTCTCTCTCTCTTTCTCTCTCTAAGACGACTACCAATAAGACAATAAAACTAAGTTTTCTGTTTTTGTTGATATAAAAGTAAGAATTGTTTTAAGAAAATGAAAATAAACCAGCTCCTCCTCATCATACAAAAACGATAAAAGCCAAAAAACAAAAAAAGCTCACATGCGGAAAAGTCGAGTATATTTTTGTGAACTTATAAAAGTAAGAATTGCATTAAGAAAATGCAAAACGAAATTCACTCCTCATCACAGAAGACGAAGCAACAAAGAAAATTCATATGCGAAAAAAAAGGTCGATTTTTATCGTTTGTCTAAACAAACGAAAATAGTATTTCTCGAGAGCGCCACTATTCTAAAAAAGAACTACTTTACCTTTCAAGAAGATCCAAGAAGATTTAATTTTATGGATTTTTTTATTCCTCAATTTCATCCCTCTTCTGATTTGTATCTTATTTTTTAACCACAACAAAATATCTTGTCAAGTTTCTATTTTCATTTTAAAATAACATCTTTGTTGACACGAGGAATCAAAAAGAAACGGATGGCTAAGAAGTCACTGAGGGATTTTTACCCTGAATAGATTATTTTTTCTTAATGTTTGGCTGTTTTGTTTTATGGCATATCAACCATTTTCGAGTTTTTAATGCCGAATACGATCATTTTAGTAAAAGTGTTTATGCTTCAAGTTCTATATATCTGCAAATATTTATTGCTGGTGTTTCTATTTGTTGTTTTGTTTTACGGCATATCAACCATTTTCGAGTTTTTAATGCCGAATACGATCATTTTAGTAAAAGTGTTTATGCTTCAAGTTCTATATATCTGCAAATATTTATTGCTGGTGTTTCTATTTGTTGTTTTGTTTTACGGCATATCAACCATTTTCGAGTTTTTAATGCCGAATACGATCATTTTAGTAAAAGTGTTTATGCTTCAAGTTCTATATATCTGCAAATATTTATTGCTGGTGTTTCTATTTGTTGTTTTGTTTTACGGTATATCAACTCTTTTCGGGTTATTTAATGCCGAATACGGTCATTTTGGTAAACGTTGTTATGTTTCAAGTTCTTTATATCTTCAAATATTTATTCATGGTATTTCGTGTAGTGGATTTGTAGAAGAAAATTGTTGTTTTTTGTTCTGGGCTTTGCAGAACATGATTGAGTTTTGCAAAGGGAAAGGATAAAACAATAATATCAATGTTTGGTGCATTTCTGTCCAGGAAGCTAGTATCTTCAGATAGCCTGATCTGGTAGCACCAGGCGTACTTTAATCGAATTTTAACATAATATGACGAAGACAATGAAGATTTGTTTGCAATAAAAGAACAAAAATGAGAAAGTTGGCAATATCAACTGGCCTTTACGTTCTCCAGACTTGACTAGCCTTGAATTTTCCTTGTGGGAATATCTCAAAGAAAAGGTTTACATCAACAAACCTGAAACAGGAATTGAAGGAGAACATCAGGAATAAAGTCGGAGAATTAAATCGTAATTGAGTGATCCTGCAATCCGTAATAGATTATCGTTTTGGAAAAGATGGGACGAATTTGTGAAGCTGAAAATTGAAACTGTTTAAAGGATGTTATTTTTCATAAATTAATTATTTTCCATTTTTTTTTTGCAAACAAATCTATATTGTATTCGTCATATTATGTTTAAATTCCATCAAGGTACCATCAAAAATAAAGAATCTATTCAAGTTAAAAATCTTGGCACCCAGTATATTTACTTATTAAACTTAACCACATTTCATATTATGAATATCATTTAAAATTGTTTTGAGACGAAAAAAACGAAACTTTATTTTATTCCTATTTATATAAGAAACCGACAGAAGTTTTCGTAATATTTGTAAGCATTTTGTTTGTCGCAGAAAACTATAATTCAGAAAAATAATCTGGTAGTGACTCACAAAGCCAGATAAGAATCGGTTTTAGTTCATTAAGAGTCAAATATGGTCAAAGATGGAGTACTATTGCTACATCTGATCTTGCGTTTACCCCATGAAAAAGAAGGTAAATAAAATATTATCACGTCTCTCGCTGTTAGTTGATAGATAGAATCAATTGGAATGACTACTTAAACAAGGCTATCCAAGAACCCAGAGAACATTTCGCACATAGAACGGATATTCCAAGAAAGGACTGGGTGACCCTGAACCGAGCAAAAGCGAATGTTGTAAGGACTACAAGCAACCTCCATAGTTTGGGACCAGCAACAGGAAGTTACCTCCAAAGTTGGGGACCAGCAACAAACAAACCACCTCCACAGTTGGGGACCAGCAACAACAAGCAACCTCCACAGTTGTGAACCAGCAACAACAAGCAACCTCCACAGTTGGGGACCAGCAACAACAAGCAACCTCCACAGTTGGGGGCCAGCAACAACAAGCAACCTCCACAGTTGGGGACCAGCAACAACAAGCAACCTCCACAGTTGGGAACCAGCAACAACAAGCAACCTCCACAGTTGGGGACCAGCAACAACAAGCAACCTCCACAGTTGGGGACCAGCAACAACAAGCAACCTCCACAGTTGAAAACCAGCAACAACAAGCAACCTCCACAGTTGGGGACCAGCAACAACAAGCAACCTCCACAGTTGAAAACCAGCAACAACAAGCAACCTCCACAGTTGGGAACCAGCAACAACAAGCAACCTCCACAGTTGGGGACCAGCAACAACAAGCAACCTCCACAGTTGGGGACCAGCAACAACAAGCAACCTCCACAGTTGGGGACCAGCAACAACAAGCAACCTCCACAGTTGGGGACCAGCAACAACAAGCAACCTCAACAGTTGAAAACCAGCAACAACAAGCAACCTCCACAGTTGGGAACCAGCAACAACAAGCAACCTCCACAGGTGGGGACCAGCAACAACAAGCAACCTCCACAGTTGGGGACCAGCAACAACAATCAACCTCCACAGTTAGGAACCAGCAACAACAAGCAACCTCCACAGTTGGGGACGAGCAACAACAAGCCACCTCCACAGTTGGGAACCAGCAACAACAAGCAACTTCTTTTGTGGAAATCCCAGACATCATCAGCGATTGCAGAAATGAACCAACTTGTAGTGGCCAAGATTTGATGGAGTGTAACTTTAATGTTCAACGATGGTTCCAGTATTGGATTGATAAGATATGATGCTAAGTTGGTGTGTCTTTAATTATGTTATGGCACCATTAAAGAGACTCGAAGACCTTTTTAGTAATTCTCAGATTAATTTCTTTTTACAAAAAGAAAAGAAGAAAAGAGTAAAATTATTAAGTTTCTGTGACTTTTTGAACTAAACATCCTTAACAGAACTTGGAGGGGCGGAAAAGGGGAAAATTAATAACATATATCATTTAGGCGATTGTGCAGTATAGTTAACACGAATCAAAATGGGTGAAAAATAACGAAAACAAAAGACAACAATAACTGTTACCAAACGCAAGCAAAATTACTTTTCTACTTATTTTCACATGTGTTTATTGATTGTAAGATTTATTAGCTATGCATTTATTATCGTCACTTTTACTAAGCCAACCACGTGTAGTTTCCAACATGACCGACAATAATAATAAAAAACTTATCCTAATCTGATTGGCAAGTACCATCAGACTATGGCTGACGGTTCTCTTAATCTCCCTTTAAATTTTTTTTTATTACTATATCTGAATTTCGCGACCAGGCCCCCCCTGTATTTATTTATTTTTAAGTGAAACCAAATTTAAATATATTTATTTTAAAAAAATAACTTAAAATATACATTTTAACAGTTAGTTTATTATTTCCATTCTATTTATTAGTTCTTCGGGCTAATTCCTATTTATGTCACATTAAATTAGGTATGAACAAAATGTATGGCCGATCCCTCCATCCCTCCCCCTAAAAAATTTGACCTCTCCTTTCATTTAAAAATTCACCAAAATTCAGAGAAATCAAACTATTTTACTGAAATTTTCAGTATTAATTAATTAATTATCACTGAATATAATGAACCCATTATTTTATTAAGAAATTGTATTATTTCGTGCAAATAAAAAATACCTTTACTAAAGTTATATCTCAGGGTACTAAAAAAAAAACAAATAATTTTTTTTTATTTTCATGAAAATAAAGCACCGTAGATGTTACCAATAAAAATCTTTCGAAATATAAGGATTATATGTTACGAAAATAGTCCTTAATTCTACCATGAGAAGGTTTTATAGAATGACCATAGATTGGGGATAAGTCGAACACCTGAAAATATCGATAGAGTAGAGAAAGACTAGCAACGTCTCATCTGTGAGAAATAGGCTGTAGGAAAGAGAAGAGATCATCTTCCACTAGATTGCGAAGTCGATTGCTCTAAGCGGCATCTCCCCAGATGTGGCAGCGATACTACTGTGATACTATGGACCACCCTATAGTCAAGACCCATCCACACACAGCCAAGAATGTTGACTTGAGAAATGACTGGGTAAGATAGGTAAGCGACAATGGAGTGTCACAGGTATTATAGCGTCTAACATTTTGTTTGATAGTTTCCGGGTGGTCGGTTTTGTGGCCAGACGGTGTAAGCCTGAGTGGTCGGTCAGAATCCATCTTGAGGGAGATCGCTAAGAGAGTCCGAAATTCAACGACTCTACGTTGGACAAAGAATATTGTCACTGGGGCCGACAGCATCACATACACATCCAGAGCACAACTGACGTATACACGGTGTAGCTATGTTTGTATTTTTATTGTGTGAACCTGCGTTGCTTTAGTCTTTTGTATATAACTTGTAAACCAATGCTTGTGCTCTCGGCGATCGTCAGTACGAGGAGATGAAGTCGAACAGAAAACCACAGCACAAACGTTGGGGATCGACGGTCGTCGGGGACTAACATATGGTTCTACACTACATCTTGGGTCGTATCTGCCTCTTGTACAGGTAGAAGATTGTATCAGGAGTCGGGTACTTTCTGTGGCGGTAGCATGATCCAACCATTTTCCCAGCGACTTAAGCAACAGCCTTGATGTAAGTCTTCACTTTCAGGTCTGGGTGAAGGTCAGTCCATTAAGCTTGTGAAATAAAGGGGCTTCTTCGAGGAAAGAGCTTTTTATAATCCAAATACAAACGCACGAGCAAAAAACCCTCCTGTCATGACATTACTTTGTTTTTCAGAACTTGCACGAACCCCATTCACTCTAGATGCCCATTCATTACAAGTATCCAAGCATTAAACTACCTAAAGTACCCATCTACGCTTGGTGCGAGAATATTAATATAATCTTAATAAATAAATAAAAATGACGCACCATTCATTCATTTTTCTAGATTCGATCAAGCTGAATATAAAATTGAATATAACTTATTAAAAATGTTATTCTTTCCTATAAAGAAAAAAAAGCTTCCTTACACTATTTTTTACTCTTACCCTTTCCCTAACTTGTTACCTAACTGTGCCAGAAAAAATAAATAAATAAAAGTTTCGACTCTAATTCAACTTCCAACCGATTTTCGTGCAACCCACTTTCTCTCTGTCTTTCTCTCTGCCATCCAAATCGCTTCTGCCTCTTCCCAGCTGTCCCCTTCATTCATATCAGCTGATCTCCACATATGCAAATCAGACTCCACAATAAAAACCTACACTTATGAAGAGAAGCTCTTCTTTACCCTGCAGACACGACATGCGAAGCACCTCATTTTTCCCCCTGGCGGTGAGTGTTCCTCTTTATTGTCACAGCCATACTATGTTTCCTCTCGAGTAAAACATACTAAAGACGAGTCTGAAATTAAGTACATAAAGAACAGAAAACCCATGCCGTACTTTCATTGCTGTCGGACATAGCCCTATGAACAAACCAATGGAAAATCGATTATGTATAAACATAATCGATTTTATTTCTTGTTAGTTCTTTACATCAAGTCGCTTCATGCCTTTGTCTGGAGTGATTTCCATTTAAAAAAAACTAACGCGATGTTGGTTATTTTTCAAAGCTATTATCTTGCTGTCAATAAAACTGAATCTCTCTCCCTCTCTCTCTCTCTCTCTCTCTCTCTCTCTCTCTCTCTATATATATATATATATATATATATATATATATATATATATATATATATATATATATATATATACAGGGTGGGCAAAAATAAGGGTCTTATTTTTAAAAATTCATAACTTTTTTATTTATTGATTTTTTTTAATTTTTTTTTTTAGAATAAGTAAAGGACCCCTTCCGAAGCAAGCATGAGCCGTATTAGCCCTAAGGAACGTACCCTCATTTAGAAAACATTATTTTTGCTTAAAAAACTCAAAACAGTGTAAAAAACAATACTTTAGTTTTTGTAAGTTTTAAGAAGTGTTTTTCGGCTAAAATTTGTTTTGTTTATTTCAAAAAATCTCGGAAGGGTCAGTCTACACACACATAAAGTTTGGTGAGTTTAACTTTTATTTTGTGGAAGTTATTCAAATTCAAGTTATTCAAATTTAAAGATAGGACCCTTATTTTGGCCCACCCTGTATATATATATATATATATATATATATATATATATATATATATATATATATATATATATATATAAAGTTATGTATGTGTATATGTATATACATTTGTATCTACGGGACTCACTCCTAAAGAAATTAACCTATTATTATTATTATTATGAATTCTGGAATACCTATTCTAGGCGTAAGAGGTCGTAATGTGGGCTATATTTAGTTGAATTTAGTTTTATGAAAAAGGGAGTGAAAAAAGGGGTTAAAGCCCTTCGTAAAAATTCAGATACCTCCGATTTTTGTGAAATTTTAACAATTAGTATTAGGCATCAATTAATAAATATTTCCTAAATTTCCGTTTTGGTGAGAACTTTAAAGGGTTTTTAGGGGCCATAATATGAACAAAAACTCTCATTTGAAAATTCAAATATTTCAGATTTGCATTAAATTTAATCTATAGTTATTATACATAAATTAAGCTAAATTCCCCAAATTTCAATTTCTTCCTAACAGACATTAGGCTTAAGCATTCAATTTAGACATTTTCTAGAATCAAAATCATGTAATGGATTTTGATCAAAATTGGAAAATGGATTCTAGACATAAGGTTTAGTAAAATTATATCTTAATTATAATCTTTGTAAGGGGATATAAATGTTGTGCAATATTCTTCTATCCGGAGAATTAATTTTAGCCGTCTTGTGGCCTGTAGTCTTTTAGTATTGTATATTTGTTATTCATTTAATGTTTATTTTTTTTATCTCTCTGCAAAAGAACCGACAAAGGTTGATATGCCGTACAAAAGAAAGACCAAACAAAAAACACACAATTATATACAATAATAAGTATTGTGTCTAGACATGAAATACGCCAGGAATCCTGAAATCGGTTACAATAGGTATTTCAAAAAGGGTTGATATGCCGGAATACAGCAATGCCAAACCACATACTGAATCCTTTGAAGAAGGTGCTGAGTTCCAGCATTAAATAATTCCTCAAACGTATTCACATATGATAAAGTAAACAGACCAAACAAAGCAAAAAAGAAAAAATACATTTTTAACAAATTTCCATTAACAGAGTTTCTTTCCAAGAACTTCTCATCTGTGGAACACATTACCACAGGACTGCTTCTCTGTGAGCTACAACATGGTCGTCTTCAAATCCAATGTCAACAAATACTTGTCAAACCGTCCTCTTAAGTAATCTTCTTCAGAATTGTGTGATCCACTCCCTGCTTCTTTTGTTCCAGCTCGTTTGACTCGTTGGTCTATTGGTCTCCATCAATTCGCTGTTTTGATAATTCATTGTAATACAGCTTCAGTAGCTTTTTTTCCCAAAAACTGCAGGCTTGTGGAACTCTCTTCCTGCTGACTGTTTTCCTCCTACTTATAACCTTGGTCTTTTCGAGACTACGTCCAATAGGCATGTCCTGTCTTTGCGATAATCATCTTTGTTTAGATTCTTACACCTAGTGGATGCGTGCCTTGTCTGGAGCGATTTCCATGAGAAATTTAAAAAAAAATCTCCATTCCATTCATTTTCAATCCTCTCATAATAGTATTCATCATTCAACCTAGAGCCTATTCATCTGATTAACCCGCATGCTTGAGTGGCTTTTGGCCTTGATAAGTGGTGTAAAATAGCTAGATAAACGAAAGGCATAAAATCTCTTCATTTCCAGGAGGTGACGCGAGATATGCAAAATAGACTTACCCATTTTTTGTATAACATAATAACAAGAACATAAGTTAGTCGTGAGAATTCATACCTCTATATGACAACGTAAGGCGTCTTATTTGGATCTTGCTTTTCCATATTGATGAAGTATTCCGCAAGTTAAACAATGGAAACGCTGATCACTGAAAAACTATTTATCTGACAAGGCTGAAATTTTGCAGGGTGGTTACTGTTATTAAAAAGGCATCAGATCCATACATCACATTTGAGAAACATCGGAAGTTGAAATTCTCTCAAAATTAAGATGCGGGACTTCATTGGCTACAATATGGGCCAAGTAGCGAGTCTCTACGATGAACAGAACCAAAGTTATCACCAAAAGTGTGACCTTAACCTTTCCGTGACCTTGACGTTGGAATTTTACCCAGATATACCAAAATTAAATCAGTGCTAAGTTACATCATGACGGATATTTTGACAAAGTTTGGTGACGATTGGTCAAGCGATGAACGCTAGAATTTATTTATCTTCCTCCCACAAGGTAAGATGTGACACAAGGTCGGGAAAGTGGGTTTTGAAAAGCCAGCGCTCGACAAGGTGAGCACTTTGGCTATTTAAAAAATTGCCTGGGCAGCCCCGTCGGCATTCCCCGGTAGTGGCGCCTCAGGCAGTAAGCAATAAACTTACTCCTCCTCAAAGAGGGGAGACAAAGCCTGGGAAGGTGGACCTCCTAGAACTGCACAGGACAGACCCATAGACCAGCGTGCAGTATCCATCGGAACAGATACTACACTTTGATCTTGGCCAACAAACAAACAACCAAACTCGACCAAAAACATAACCTCCTTAGCGGAAGTAAAAATTTATTCGATTAGTTTCTCCTAGCAGTCTTGTTCGTTTCGTCGTATCTATTTTACTTTTTTAGGAGTGCGGGGGGGGGGGTTCTTTATTCATTGATCGCATAAGTTCGGTCGAGGAGCCAAACATGAGGCCGAATAGAAGATTGCTTACGGCCAGAGCAATTTGATCATCGGAATAGATGAATATGAAAAAAGTGTGCGCAAGGTGGGAAGGCGGACATTGTCAAAATGGCTAAGGTGGACAGATAAATCCGTGTTCAGAAGTGGCGGAGAGGTGAATGTCGCGTCTTTCAGGCTGACCGGGAAACATCTTATTCCCTTCAAAGTAGAAAACGCCGAAAGCTTTCACTGCCTATTATGGAGACGCACAACAGACACACACATACACACACACATACAGACATGCGCCAATACACACACTTTATAAAATGCATGTATGTGTATTTATATATATACATATATGCACTTAAATAAAAGTTGATTTATTAGAATTACTGTCTTTCTCTCTCTGTGTCTGTCTGTCTGTCTGTCTGTCTCTCTCTCTCTCTCTCTCTCTCTCTCTCTCTCTCTCTCTCTCTCTCTCTCTCTCTCTCTCTCTCAATGTGTAGTAGTGGTTATAGATGCGAAATAATGGCCCAGCATGACAAGTTCGAGTTACGCACTAATAACCTTGAGCAAGGTATGAATCCGTATATATATATATATATATATATATATATATATATATATATATATATATATATAATTATTTATAAATAATATTTTTTGATAACCCATATACACATATGTTTCATGCCAAACCTTCAATCATCAGTATGTGAGGAGACAATCCCTGCCAATCACACAGTTCGAACCTCGATACAAAAGTAATATTTAACTCAGTAGTCGGAGCGCGTACCGATGTGCCTACCACGCATGTCTGGAAAATGGGAGAGTAAATTAACATCTTAATGGCAAATTTGGCGGTCATGCGCAACCCGTCGAGAGCACTAGAGTGTTGCATTACGCTGTAAATGACGACCTGTTGTCAATTTACTGAAAGTGCTCCATCTAGCGAGAACTTTGAATAATTATATATATATATATATATATATATATATATATATATATATATATATATATATATATATATATATATATATATAGTCTCTACCTGATTATCCTCATTCCCCTGAAGATGGACTCAGATGGGTCTGAAAGTACTTGGGACACAAATAAAAACTATGGCAAATTCATCAGCCAATTCTCCTCCGAAACTAAGATCCTGATTAGGACTATTGAAAGACTCTACCAAAGGATATCCAGACATAAGTTGTCTCTTATATTCAACAATACTTGCCTGCAAGAGAAGATGCTGCCTATATACACAATATATATATATGTGTATATATATATATATGTGTGTGTGTGCGTGTGTGTGTGTGTGAGTGTATGTGTATGTGTGTATATATATATATATATATATAGTCTCGGAAGTTTCTCAACCATTAAAACTATATATAAAAAAAAACATTTTAGTCCCAAGTCGTTCGGTGGAAAATCACTTTTTTGTAAGTCAATTTATTTTTTGCAGTCACTATATGAGTTTGCTTCCAAGAATTTACGCTAGTCTTAACATTATTTATGGGATCATCAGTTGTTTACCATGAAAAACTGTTTCGGGAATTTAAAAACAAAACAGTATTTTATTTTATGGCTTCCCAGCAGAGTTGATCAGACCCCACTTCCCTTAAAAGACAAGAACAATATATTATATACAAAACGCTGTATATATTTTTAACTGAGAACTTTTTGTCTTTTCTAAAGAGTTCAAGGCAAACAGATCCAATATTGACATACTAATATTGGTTGTTCCTTCTACGAACGAAGCGAATTCGTTCTAAAAAAATTGCACCAGAGATTGACTGTATTGAAAATGTTTCGTGAGATAAATCAAATCTTGACCTTTGGATTGTAACTCTTGTTTACTTACACGCGAAGATATCCGGTGAACCAAGTGCAAGAGAAATACAAACAATTACACTTAAGGGGACGGTTAGAATCTTAAAAAGATCTCTAGGCTGGACTGTCTGAAATAGCCGGTGAATGTCTGGCATCCGGTAGGATGCCCCAATCTCCAGCAAAAACGGAAAGATAAGAAAAATATAAAAAAGAATATATATATATATATATATATATATATATATATATATATATATATATATATATATATAGAGAGAGAGAGAGAGAGAGAGAGAGAGAGAGAGAGAGAGAGAGAGAAGAAAAAAGAGTGATAAATATGCGACGAATGTCCAAATTTATTTCAAATTTCAATTGTTCAATGCAAGGTGCATTCAGTAATAAACTAGTGTTTATTATTCTTTCCTTAAGCCAAGGCTTTTCAAAGATCGAAATCTTATCATCAGAGGAGAAATACAGATGGATAAGTTGGCTTTCGAAAAAAACAAAGTTCAAATATTTGACAAATATGAAAATTATTATTAAAAATTATTAAAATAATTTTTGTTAAAAAAACGTATTGAATGAAAAGAAAAGTTCCGTGAAAAAGATATGCAAATTGTCCGGGTGGTAAATTTCCGTTGAAAAGAAGTCCGGTGAAATTGTAGAATGTGAAAGAAAAACTCTTTGCTTGGGAGCAGATTGGAGAAAGTTCTCAAAATGTAGGTAAGTCCAGATGCACTTAAAGGAGGTTGAGAAGAGGAAAACAGGCCATTTTTTTTAATGTACTTCCAGGGCCAAGTAAAACAGAAGAATCTCATTCAAGGTTTAAATCCGAATGAGACAAAAAGGCAAAATTGTTAAAGATTTGGGGTTAGGGGGGGGGGTTATGAGGTACGGGATTGTTTAAAAAGCCGCTTTGTGAATTGGGGGGAAAGGAGAAGGAGGAAGGGTTGCTATGGGGATGTAGTTAAAGTGACAGGTAGGTTAAGGGTGTGGGTGAGCGGTAGGATGTAGGTTTGGGGGGGTGGGATTAATCTTAAGTGGGAATTGGGTATAGAAATTGTTGATTCTAAAAATAGAAATCAAATGAGTGAGCTTCTAACATTTCAGGCAGCTAAGAGCAAATTAAATTGTAGTTACCAGTTATGGTTTCTGGGGGTTTAAAAAGGTTAAAGTAGAATTAGTTAAAAGCATGGTAAAATAAATAGAGGAATGTGAGAGAGTGAATGATTAAAATTAAAAAATTAAAAAATTAAAAATTAAAATTTAAAAGAAGCTTGGGAATAGTTAATTAAAAAAAAAAAATTATTTATTTATTTTTAATTTAAAAACCAAATTAAGGGTTAGATGAATAATTAGGAGGGACATTAAATGACCAAGGAGACAAGAGGGGGAAATAAATTAATGGGAAAAGAGTTAGTGAAATTAAAGATCAAGTCTTTTCTACTCGGTTATATTGAAATTTAGGAGAGGGGAACAGTGTAAGGGATAAGGATAGATTGTTTGAAACAATTTGTTGCGATTACTAGTAATAGGGGGTGGAATTGGGTTGGTTCAATCAAAAACTTGAGTGCAGTGTCAATTTTATAATCTATGGTTTAAATGGTGAGTGAGTCGTAACAGGGTAACAATTAACAATTACAGTTAAATTTAATTAGATATATAAGGGAAACTTGCAAGTGGTTTCCAAGTAGTATGAAAATATGATTTGAGGGGATGGGGGTGAGATTGGTCAAAGATAAGATAAGTTGAACAAAGGGAGAATAGACCGATAGAAAATTGCTCGCGAGTAGTTAGAGGGATTAGGATTATTCAAAATAGGCCAAAATAAGTAGTTATGTAACTAGCTTGAATCAATCAATTAGTTAAAAAGATTTCTCAAAGGGGGTTATGGAGGCTATTAAGGAGATAGGACAGAAATGCTAGTAACAGTTGAAATAATATAAGTGTTATGGGCCAGGGTTGGATTGAAAAATTAAGCAGACTTGTGTTTTGAAGCTAGTGTGTATGAGAACTGATAAGAATTGTATTAATGGACCCAATTGAAGGGGAATTCAAAGGTCGTAGTTAAAAGGAGAACAAAAGGAAGTTACAGGGGAATATGTTGCAAATAGGAAGAGTCCAAATATAAGGACGATATAGTGGAAGTGTGGGAGATAATAAGGGGGTGAGGATAAGAGGCCATGAAGGAGTTTGTAGGTAGGATTATATGTATATATATATGTATATATATATGTATATATATATATATATATATATATATATATATATATATATATATATATATATATATATATATATATATATATATATATATACGAGGCCTGTCTAAAAAGTATCCGACCATAGGAGAGAAAAAATATTTCAAATACCTGACGAGGTTGGGACCCTTGTGCTTGCACACACTTAGCTCACCGATCCATCCACTGCCAGAAACACCTATGGAAGTCTTCTTTTTGAACGGTGTTCATCTCCGCCGTCGCGTTAGATTCGGCAGGTGTTTGAAGAAGATGCGATGGGTGTAACACAAATCAAAGAGTGGTTCAACTGATTCAAAAATGGCCGCACATCAGCGGAGAGTGGCCAGCGTTCTGACAGACCCCAAATTGCAGCTGTTGTTGAGAGGGTGCGAAAAAAGAGATAATGCGGAACGCGACGGCGGAGATGAACGCATTTCAAAAAGTGGCATTTCTCTTAGCGATTTGAAGAATATTTAGCTGCCGATAATTTCTACGGTAAGAAAGCAGAGAATATTCATTGTTTTAAAAACAATTAAATTGCTACAATTTTAAATAAAGGAACAAGAGAAAGTAACCTGTCTCGCTGATGTTTCCGTGGCTGCTCTCCTCCGTGTAATAAACCTTTATTAAAAACTAAACATCGGCGTCCGAGTGATTGTGTCCACAGACAAGCAAGAACCTGGGTTCACGACAACGATGAAACGGATGTAGAATGATTTATACACGCATCGGTAAGTGAAAATATAACATCGCGTCTCGACACAGAGAATCAGTCAATCAAAATATAAAAAGAGAAGGAGATGTCTGTTCGGAGGGAGGCATCTATTTATAATTCTCGCAGATAAACATCTAAGAGAACTAACAAACATGTCTTCATGTTGCATCGCAAAAGAAAGCACCTGAATTGCGGTTGACATTTCCGGTTTCGAGGCAACGGGCAGCGCTTCTTAAAAAGGAACCTAATCCACCACGAATCATCGCTAATACAGACTTGTCTACCCTTTCTATTTTGTGAATGTCAGTAATTCGTTCGTTTTTATGTACCCATTTTAGCGAAACTGTGTTTTTTGGTGCGCGCGTGTGATATTTTTCTTACAAAATTCTAGTTTTTCGTAGACTTTTTTCGAAAATCTTGATTTAGTTATAACAAGCCGCGCGTGCGTGGTCCCCCTCTGTACGTGACTCGATGTGGCGAGTGTAAAATGCAATAAATTTGGGCAATTTGGGGCATTTTTGACCCCCCCCCCTTTGACCTCCTGGGGGCGCGAACCAGAATTTTTCTGAGGTCAAGGATGCTCATTTTATATCCAGAACAATTGCCTTCACATTTTGGCCAAGTTTCAGAGAAATTGAATGGATGGATGAAAAGGTATGGCGCAAAAAAATGTCATTTTTTGCCATTTCGAGGCCTTTTGACCGCCTGGGGTCTAACCAGAGTTGTTTTTCAAAAATCGAAGAATGTCACTTTCTAACCTGACCAAAGTTACAACTTCATGCAAAATTTCAGAGAAATTCAATAGATGGTTGCGGAGAAAAATCAGAACGGACGGACGGACATGCCTCAAAACATAAGTCCCCCGATTTATAAAATCGGGGGACCAAATAGACCAACAATATGTATTACGCAGAGAGACAAATGCCACCCATGTTATCGTTAACCCTAACCCTAACCCTAACCCCATCCACTCCTAACTCTTGCCATCACACTAGCACCACATTTTTAGAGTTGTCCATGCATCACTACAAGAGGCTCTGTCGGTCATGCTTAAGTTTGAAATCACATTTTTATCGCTAATCACATAGATTGAATTGATGCATTTTATTTTTAATGCGTCCAACAATCTTTATAAGAGCCTCTGTCTGTCTGTTGGTCTGTAATACTTAAGTTTGAAATACGGGGTGACCCCTAAAAATGCCACCCATGTTATCGTTAATAACATTCAAAATCCTTTCTGCAATCCAACCATATTTGGTACAAATAAACTTCAGTCTATGCCTCACTTGTCCACCAAGTTTCAGTCATGAATGTCCAACAATCTTTGTTTTATCGCTGTTTGATGATATGCAGAGACACTTTGGTGATGGTCTCATCAATAGGAGGTGCGATCCTGAATGTGTTTCACACTCACCAGACCATGACCTTGATTTTAAATATGGTCCTTTCAGATGTTAGTATGATAGAAATAAACTTCAGTCTATGACTGACTTGTCCACCAAGTTACAGGCATTGAAATTACATTTTTGAAGAACCCTGCAGTAAGCGGCAACATATTGATTTTAAAGTTTTAAGTATATATGTATTTAATAAGGCGGTAAGCAATACAGAAAAACACCCCTAAATTGTGAAAAAGAAGATGACCGAAAACAATTATAATTGTGTGTGATATTTTTCTTAAAAATATTATCTATTCATTTTTCATCTAATCTTCCATGTACTGTTTCATTAACATCTTTCACTTATTATAAATAAAATCCAGGATGTTGTAAAATATTTTGATATTTCGAAAGAAACACGCCCCTTCTCAAAAAACAAAAACAAACAGAAAAGAAACATCCCAAGATGGCTATTCTTGTTCTTTACATGATACAATATATATATATATATATATATATATATATATATATATATATATATATATATATATATATATATATATCGTAAGATATGAAAGTCAAGCTACACAGAGGATTCCGCATGTCTAAATACCCTTTCTAATTCAAATTGGCGCAACCTCGCCTGTAGACATAACGTGATTTTCTGACCCAAAAGTCCATTACCATCGGACGATGATGAAAAAGAAGAGAAAAAAAGTAAAACACTACTTTGACAAGGAGAATTGTATTTCTTGAAAGCTAAGATTAAAATAAATTTTATTTATTTTAACACTACACATTGTCATGTTTTTTTTTAAATATAATACTATTACGAAACAATAGTTTAAAAAATATGTCTAACTACCCTTTCTAATATATATATATATATATATATATATATATATATATATATATATTACTATTTCATGTATCCACATAAAATTTTATAAGGAGATATAATTTTTTATGTATCAATTTCCAGTATTTACTTCAACAATGCTCGATACGTAAGTAGAGCTAGGTAGTAAGCTATGAAAATATATTTATGGCAATTAAGCTACACAGAATATTTCCCCCGAGGATGAAACGCGGGAGCCTCTGTGTAGCTTAATTGCCATAAATATATTTTCATAGCTTACTATATATATATATATATATATATATATATATATATATATATATATATATATATATATATTTAGACCTAGTGTATGTGTATGCATATATACATGTATGTGAATATGGGTGTATTCTCATGTGTGTGTATGTGTATGCTCAATAAAATAAAATAATAGTAAAAGAAAAGTTAAGATAAGAGAAGTAAAAAAAAAATAAAATTAATAAAAAAAATTAAAAAAGAAATTATAGTAATATAAGAATAAATTAAATATATGAATAGATCATAATAACAAAGGAAAATTAAAGAAAGAATAATAAATGTAAAATAAATAAATCTATAAATCAATAGATAGAATGAATTTATATAAATTTACTTCTAGGAGTATTATACCCTTGGAATACTCTTAAATTAACTTTAGAAGTAAAAAAATGAATGGATGAATGAATGAATGAATGAATAAATAAATAAATATGTGTTTAGATATTTACACTTCATGTGTGTATGTATATATATATATTTTTTTAATTTTAATTTTTTTATATTTGTTTGTTTATTTATTTTTGTATCCCTAGTTCCCCCCTTCCCCAACGTCTCTTCTTATTCCTCCCCCCCCTCTTCCCCTGTGCCAACGGTTCCCTCCTTGGCTTTGATCCATTTCATAATTCAAATCCCTTCTCAAATTTAAAATCTCATTTCTAAATATATTTTTTCCATAAGTTATCTCCCTTTGATGACGCATATTACAATAATAACAGCCCACACGTAAATTTAAATTTGAATTGAATAAAGAAAAAAAAGAAAAATTAATTAATGAATCATATAAAATAAAATATAATAAAATTATAATAATTAGTATATTAATAAGCAAATGTTTATAATATTTTAACTTTAGTTGATTTTGACATTCTCTGCGTTCCTACTACTTCCAATTGTCTGCTGCCGTATTTCTATGTTTTGACACCGGTTTTTCCCGTTTTTTCGACCCACTCGGTCTTTTATTGTTGTCTTCTGAAAATGAAAGTTTTTCTTTCGAAAATGTAAGATTACCCTTTGCCGAACTGTTACTTACCAGACAGTATTTCTATTTTGGTATTTAATCAGTTTTTCGTGAAATTATTGATAAATCGTTTTGAGTTTCACTTTCTCACTTCGTTTATTTCTTTTCACTGTTCCATCTTACGGCAACTACATCGCATTGCTATAGCCTCGGACGACTAATCTGCACTTATATATATATATATATATATATATATATATATATATATATATATATATATATATATATATGCGTGTGTGTGTGTGTGTGTGTGTGTGTGTGTGTTGACAATCTCCTGAATAATGAACGGATTATTATTATTAATTTTCGAATATATATTCTAAAACATTTGGTTAGTAACATGGAAACATTATTTTTTTGTAAATGTTGACATTTATAGGAAGCATATATATAAATTTTTTTTAAAGTTTATCATAAACCAATCATTATGAATTTTGGAATATATATTCTCGACAACCCGGTGAGTAACATGGGCACATCTTTTTGGAAACTTTACCATTTAGTAGGTGCGCACACCAGAAATCTCAGAAAAAAACTTTTTTTAAATGTTAGATAAAAAATAAAAAAAGAATTGTTCTACATCAAATTTTGAGTTATATTAAGTAATACATTTTAAAGCGGATCAGTGCGTGTGCACGAGTGTCAATAATATTCATGTGCTTTGTAAAATCCTAAATTATTGAACTTAGTATTATAAATTATGGAATATGTATTCTGGGCAACAGGGTGGGTAACGTAGGCACATTATTGTTTTATTTGTAAACTGTACCATTTGGGGGCACCAAAGCCGCACCATACCCCTCAAAGAAAGAAAAAAACATTAAAATTTAAAGTTAATGCAATATTTGTTGCTAATACCCCTTCATAAGGCGTATAGGTATATATAAAGTAAAGACGATGTTTGCAATTAATAGCTTTTTTTTACTTCAAGCTACATAAAAAATCTGTTTTTTCAGTGATTTATGGCAAATATTTGTCCGTGTTGTTAAAACCAAAAATTAATTTTCAATCGATTTCATCAATTTTTACATTTAATCCTGATCAATATACATTTTTTATTAGTCATAAATAAAGGAAGGCGGGGGTTTCTTTCCCTCACAGTCAGAAGTATTAATACTGCCACTCAAATCACCGGATACTAATTCAATAACAGAGAATTTTTACGATAATCATTGGTGAACAAAGATGGAAAGTAAGACTTGATTTGTCTTTTCCGTTTCCTTTTTTTCGTTTTATTTTGTTAGTCGACATCCTACTCTAAAGAGAGAGAGAGAGAGAGCGCGCGAGCGAGAGAGAGAGAGAGAGGGAGATGGTATAGAGAGAAATAAAATGAGAGAGGGAGAAAAAATAAAGCAAAGTCAGTCTGGTTTATGTATTTAATGGTGCAACCATTTCGTAGTTGCCCCGTGGATAAATCGGTTAGTTCGCCGTATTTAGAGACAACAGTTGTGAGTTCTAACTCAACCCGAGGCATATATTTTTATATATATATATATATATATATATATATATATATATATATATATATATAAAATAGAAATAATAAAACAAGGTGCGAATCAAATTTTATTAGAATTCAAAATTCAGGAAAAGTATCTCAACGTCCTTAACTCATAAGTTTTCAAAGATAATTCTTCTCCTCAGAAGACCATTACCGCAGTGACGTTACTGCCGGTGATAAAATTACACTTTGAAAATATATAAAAATATATACAAATATATAGACATATATACAAAAATACATAAAAGTACATAACACATCAAATATATCAAGCCAAAAACATACTTATTTATTAAAGTTATAAAATCCATCCAAGTCATACAAATTAAAACATATTCAGGAAAGATATCCAAGAGGTTGATTGAAGATTGATCCAGGTATTGAGTGACAGTCCAAAGGCGAAAAAATTGAAAGAACTGAAAAACCGAAAAAGTTATCCAGATATTAGTGCCTCTTATATCTTTTGTTGGATTAACTTCATATATATATATATATATATATATATATATATATATATATATATATATATATATATATATATATATATTAATATATTAATATATATATATATATATATGTATATATTAATATATATATATATATATATATATATATATATATATATATATATATATATATATATATATATATATATATATATATATATATATATAATTAACTTGTTACAAATATCCAGGGGGTATGAATCCGAAGGAAGTTGAAACCGGGTTTATGAGAGTGCTCAATGAAAATTCAGAGCAAAATATATATTTTTTGATTTTATTCCATTAGTTGCGACAAAACAAGTTTTGTTTCATTGGCGCAAATAGCGACCAACTCATCGGGCTAGCGATGGAATTCCATTTGAATTCCATCGCTAGCCCGATGAGTTGGTCGCTATTTGCGCCAATGAAACAAAACTTGTTTTGTCGCAACTAATGGAATAAAATCAAAAATATATATATATATACATATATATATATATATATATATATATATATATATATATATATATATATATATATATATATATATATATATATATATATATACTCTGATTTTGTCCTAAAATGAACGTAGATACTTCAAATTACGATATTAAGTAGAATGTTGACTTTTAATTTCACTTTTCTGTCATCTCAGTAATATACGGGAATTAGGATGTCGGCCGGAGGATCTCGTTCTGTTCATCAGGAATTACCCCATGGATTAGTTGGGCAATGGGCAGTTAGTGTGTGGCTGATTGTTGAAGAAGAAAGAAGAGAGCATAAAATGAACTCTGGTCCATCCTGTTTTATAATGAAACGCATGCGTACGTCGCTTGTGGTCATTCGTCCCAAGAAAGATCACAGAAGAAGAAGCCTACAATGGCGACCCAGACTCGGTCACATATATGAATCCAGAATGAAGCCACTGAGACGGTTACAAAAACTTCCAAAAAATAAACCATTCAAGTTGTCTACAATAGCTGAGGTCCGATGTACGTTTCTGAAAAGAAAATGCTATTTAAAATGTGTCCGATATTTTACTTCATTGAGTGTTACAAACGAAATACTTATTATTATTATTATTATTATTATTATTATTATTATTATTATTATTATTATTATTATTATTATTATTATTGTTATTGTTATTCTTCTTCTTCTTCTTCTTCTTCTTCTTCTTATTATTATTATTATTATTATTATTATTATTATTATTATACTAAAGCTGAGTTAATCAACGTAGAAACAAACGTTGATTAACGCAGCTTTAGTATAATAATAGGCTTTCTTTCCTTTATATTTTGATCACACAAAATATATACAAAAATATTCATTATTTTCAGGAATTTAGTTAATTTTTAAAAATCCATTTTTATTGTTCTAAGTATAGTAAAGTGGTCGACCGTAGTCGAGGGCGACTTCAAGGCTCCCATTACATTGGCTACTACACCTAGGTGTAGGGGAGGGCGCCACTCCTTTCTAAGGATTTCTCCACTTACCCTTGATCCTCATCTTATAATGCTGAGTGTCTTCCGGCTCATTAGCGACCACTCTTACCATTATGCTAACTGGGCCGGTGTAATTATTCTAATTAGCCGTAATTTGCAATTTACTCACCAAGTAACCGATCTCTTATTGTGTTCCTGTCTATAACTCTCACCCTTCCTGTCTATAACTCTCTCACTGTACATTGTTTGACCTCCCCCATGTCTGATTTTATACAGTGTCTAATACTCTCCCTCTTTCTCTCTCTCTCTCTCTCTCTCTCTCTCTCTCTCTCTCTCCATCTGTATTCATCTATTAACAGTCAAAAGCAATACACCTAACTATAAAACAGAAGATTGGAATAGTCCATTATGAACAATAGGAATATAACCACAAGTAGTATTGCTATTTAATTCATAATTGGAGAGAAAAAGAGAGATAAAACGAGTTAGAGCAAGAGAGAGAGAGAGGGGGGATATAAAAATTTAACTGGCTTTGTAAACTTTCTTTTTCCTTATACAAACAATCTAACGCGATCCTAATGGGTGACTCAACGGCTCACACGTTTCTAGTAAATATATAAAGATATACAAGACGCATATTATTATAATAGAAAAGAGTATCGATTAAACATTAAATTTTGCTGGGATCAAAATATAGCATCTGTTACATATCTTCTAGTCGTTCACTTAGGCTAACTCTTTAAGCTGTTTAGTTTCGTTTGGTTGTTTTGTTTTACGGCATATCAACCCTTTTCGAGTTATTTAATGCCGAATCAGGTCATTTTGGTAAAAGTTTTTATGCTTCAAGTTCTTAATATCTGAAAATAGTTATTCATGGTGGTTGGTTTAGTTGTTTCGTTTTACGACACATCAACCCTTTTCGGGTTATTTAAGTGCGAATCTAGTTATTTTGGTAAAAGTTTTATGCTTCAAGTTTTTAATATCTGAAAATATTTATTCATGGTGTTTGGTTTAGTTGTTTCGTTTTACGGCATATCAACCATTTTCGGGTTATTTAATGCTGAATCCGGTCATTTTGGCAAAAGCATTTATATTTCAAGTTTTTTATATCCTCAAATATTTATTCATATTGTTTGGTTTAGTTGTTTCGTTTTACGGCATATCAACTCTTTTCGGGGTTATTTAATGCCGAATCCAGTTACTTTTGGTAAAAGTGTTTATGCTTCAAGTTCTTTATATCTTCAAATATTTATTCATGGTGTTTGGTTTGGTTGTTTTGTAGATGGAAAATGCTGTTTTTGTTTTTGGCTCTGCAGAACATGATTGAGTTCTGAAAAGTGTTTGATGCATTTCAGGACAGGAAGCAGTATCTTCAGATAACCTGATCCATTATCACCAGATCTTATAGCCGTAAGTGCTAATTAGTATTCTATATTTTTACGTTTTTAATGACCGCGTGTTCGGTTATATTTCCAGAAGACGAGGCCGCCATTTTGTGTGTTGTGGATAGCACACGAGGTCGAAAGAAGAAAAAAGAAATGGAGAAGAAACAGTTGGATTTACGTACACGTACATTTATTCTCACATAAACAATTTGTGGAAGACAAACATAAACAGAGATACCAAAAATGTTAGGTTGTACATGATATAATATACAAAATGAGAACAGCCATTTCTACCAAATTCAGAATGCATTAATGTCCCAATACTATAACAAATACACGTGTTGCCAGGGTCAGAGATAGAGAATATGGGCAATGTATAAGTAAATATGGCTTACCTTTTTGGTTGTAGGGTGCAGGGGGTCTGGGCGACTGTCACCGGAAATCACCTTACGGACACGGCGTTACGATTTGTGAAGGCCATTCAGAGATGACCAACTGATCAGAGAACGTCCGGTGAATAATGGACTGGGAGAATAACGGAATAACGAGCTAATGGAATAATGGACAAAGGGGATAACAAAGTAACGGAACAACGAATTAAGGGAATAATAGAATAAAGGAAAAACGGAATAGCAAAGTAGTGAATAACGGATTAATGGAATAATGTACTAATGGAATAAGGAACTAACGGGAAACCTGACTAAGTGAATAACAGACTAATAGAATAACGGAATAACGAACTAAGAGAATAGCGAATAACGGACTAAAGGAATAATAAGATACAAGAAAAACGGAATAACGGACTAAGTGAATACAGATTAATGGAATAACGGAATAGCGGACTAAGAGAATAATGGAATAAAAGAAAAACTGAATAACGAACTAATGGAATAATGGAATAATAGAATAACAGACTGGCGAAAGAAACGGACTGAATGCATAACGAACTAAGAGAATAACGGATTAAGTGAATATCGGAATAACGGAAGGACTGAGTAACGGGCTAACCGACAGCACCAAACTGATGTCCTTCTCGCCTAACATCATCAGGGACAAAAAAACATTAAAAGAAATAAAGTTGGAAAGAACGAATGAATGGAAGAAAAAACAAACGAACCAAATAAACAATAGAACGAAAAAATGTTAAAAAAATCCTTTTTTTTTTGCGTCGAAAACAGCACAAAGAAGATTCACAAAAGCATTGTCAGTTCTTTTATTTTGAACAGACCGCTTGAGAAAATATTTATCTTCATCTGTCATCTGATGGGACAGACTTTACCGTTAGTCCGCCCAGTTGGCCTTCCAATAAACGCACAACTTACACACACACACACACACACACACACACACACACAGTTTGTTGGTCGACCTCTTCTGCGCATGTCTTATCAAACGAACATCACCGCGAGCAAAGATGGCGTCTACTCACCACCTGGATGTCGAAATGTTAACAATTTTTGATACCTTTTTTTTTAAGGATTCACAAAATAGGCGTTATCGAATCCAGAAGCCAATCAAATCAGTGCCTGCATTTATTTATTTTTCTTACATATCAAATGATATCTTATCTTTTAAAAAAAAAATATGAATTTTAAATCAACAATATTATTTTTCCCTTCCTGATTTGTGTCCAGATAAACACATGGCGCTGTCGATGCGACGACAACAAAAACAAAAAAAAATAAGCAAAAGGTATTTCGCGATTTCCGGTTCAGACGAAAGTTTCATGATTTTAACTCCAAATCGTTGTTGCTATGGAGTTGTATTGCTCTATGATTAAATTTATTTGATAAATAAATCCATATGTTCAAATAGATATACACAGACATGACAAAAGTAAATAGACACCATTATAATCCTCTATAATATACTACAAAGTAGTGCGCTCGTGCGCTCGTGCTCTTTCTCTCTCTCTCTCTCTCTCCCTCTCTCTCTCTTTCTCTCTTTCTCTCTCTCTCTCTCTATCTCTCTCTCGCGTGCGTACAAAACAAACACCCACAAAGTTGGTATATTCTTGATCGGCGTTGCCCTGGGTGAATAATATCTAAAATGATATCTATTATATAAAGCAGAGGTGAATGACTTACATTATTATTATGCACTCACTAGGAGTTCTCACACAGGTCATCAGTGATTGCTCACCGACAATAACCAGTGGTATTCCCTGGAGTCTGAGTGACAACAAGTCTCCCCAGATTTCCAGTATTCTTCACCTCTTTTCGATAACCACCGCAAATAACCTTACGGTATCGCAACAGCATCTTACCATTGATTTCTCGCTGGTAAGGACCATTGGTCTTGTCTGAGATTTGGGTAGCAATAAGCCTCCCCAAGGTCCCAGCAATCTCTGCACTTCCAATGGAGGTCTGGTTTGTGCTGTCCCTCCTCGGTCTTCTCATCCTCCTTGACCCTATGCAAATAGTTTGTGCGGTGTCAGCCTAGGCTGGTACCATTTATTTATTTTTTTTATTAAATATTTTTAAAATTATTATCAGGTTGGAAAGAAAAGAAAAGAAAAGAAAGGATTATTATTATTATTATTATTATTATTATTATTATTATTATTATTATTATTATTTTATGAGCTGGGCGGAAGTAGAAGAGAGGTGGGGAGAGGGATGTTGAAAAACGGGGAAGAGAGGAAAAAAGAGAAAGATAGAGAGACGGATTGAGAGAGGTAAAGAGATAGAAGTTTTATTATAAATATGTTACACACACTTTTTACCTCTTTTATTTTGTTTTTGTTTTATGGCCCCGAGCAACGCCGGATAGCCTTGCTAGTAATATATAAAAGCCTATCTTAGCATGAATATTAAAACAAACTCCTATAATATTTTTGTAACAACACGGACGTCAAACGAAAGGAAAACAAAAAACCCTTTTTATAAACAACAACGAAAGGTATTTATTTTAGTTACCTACACCGTTGGGTGTAGGTTGACGAAAGTTAAAGTGAAGATTGAATAAAGTGAGAAAGTTCGTTGACTGCCGCTTTTCTTCGAGATGTATTGTTTCCCATGTAGAATGGTCTTGCTCGGCTGTCCGATGAACAAAAGCAGGAGAGAGCAGAGATGTATTTCTTCGTTGCTTTCAGGGAACTCTCTGCGGCTGTTGTCCAAGTCCCAAAAGGGGCCGAAGTAGTCCTTCAAGGGACGATTGAAATTAATGCGCCCTGGAAGCTGCTTGATCAAATCACCTCACCGGGGCTGCTCTCCGAGAGAGAAAATAAATGTCAGTATTTATGACTTCTACAAATACACTTTTGATTTCATATTCGTACTATGTTACCACCTTCCACCCCTTCTTTAAAAGATGGGATCGTCCGATCGCCGAGGATGTTGGATAATGGCCCTGTGAGGCCGGACGCATGTTTAGTGGACGTATGTGTGGGGGATCGTTTGGGTTAGGGTTACGCTATTTAGTGCAGAATAAAACTGGTTCTCACAGTTGGAACTCACAAACGTTGACAGGGCCACCACGTTGACGAGACCTCAGGTCAAGAGTCAAGCGCACCTGCGCATAGGGGTTCTGTGACGTCACGGGCTTTTGTGTGGGAAACGGAGTTTTGTGAGTCTGTTTTTTTGGAAGCAAGCCGAACGGACGATTTCTCTATGTAGTCTTCAAATGATTAGGGAAATTAAATTCCCTAAGAAAATACAGGCATGAGATTCCTTCTTCCCCCTCCTCGAATGGCTAAGGACTTAAGCTAGGAATTAACTACGATAGAGTAGTAATTTGATCTCTCCCTTAACGTTGGTGAAGCATCTCCAAGGGCGACGGTAGACTGACGCCTGAAATAAACAAATCAAAATTTAAAAGATTGTTTGCCTCTTGAATCGTGTTATGAAGGTTTTTGTTGCAGACACAGCGGACGGCGATGTTCACGGACGTACAGAAGCGAATAAAGAACTCAACCACTAGACGACATCGAGACGACACCCTCCATGCGACGAGGAAGAGAAGGTACGAGAAATTAAAGACTATGCAATCTATTGTAATGCAAAAATAGTCATTGTAAAAATTTCATCTGATGATGATTTTTTTGTCGAACGTAAAACTCGAACTTAAATAAACTTTCTTGGCATTCGGGCTAGGATCAAAGTTAATTTCTGTTCAGTTCAAAAATGGTATAATAATATCGTGGGGTCTGCGTTCGCGCCGGGCCTCTATAGAATTGAAATATATCGCAAACTCCTACAAGGATCTTGGAGATAGACTCCCATAACCAGATATATTCGGAAACTACATTAACCAGAGTATTTAGATTATATAAGTATATTTCAGTTTGAACAACGGTGGTGCAATAATAACGTGGGGTCTGCGTTCGCACCGGGCGTCTCAAGAATGGAAATATTTTAAAGTGCGGCGGCAATAAACAACAGATGAAGGATACAACTGTAGAATTTCCACGGGTCCCGCTAGTCTATATAATAATAATACGCTAAGGCATTTCATGTCCGTACGTACGTTATCACCTTTCGCACACATTTATATTAAAAAAAATGAGATCGTCCAAAGAATGGTGATTAATCTGATGTCGTTAAGGTACAAAATTCGACTTTATCCATTTTAAAATGAATTGTTCCAAAAGCAACTTATGTCACAAAAACAGTACAATTTTAAATAAATATTTTTTCAAAAGTGACATTCGTTTTATTGATTTGAAGAATATTTAGCTGACAATTATATTTACTGTAAGAAGACAGATAATATTTATTGTTTTAAAAAGAATTAAATTGCTACAATTTTAAATAAATAAAGAAGAGACATTCGTTTTATTTATTTAATGTATATTAAGCTGACAGTGACAATTATTTTTACGAGAGAAGAAAGAGTCATTTTTTTTCTTAATAATGTGGACCCTGACAGACATTTATTATTTCAAAAAGAATATTATTATTAATAGTAAATTATACAGATTAGTGTAGAAAGCACTGGAATTTCCATACAGTCCCGTTTTGTTTATAAATATTATTAATATGTATATATTTTTGGTATTTTTATTTTTTCAAACTGTTTTCTGCAGAATTGTTGTTATTTAGCCCGACCTGTTTTTTGCTACCGCGAGTGAATCGGCTTTCATTTTTTGTGTTTTTTCTGGGCGTTCTATATTGCTTGATGTCTCTCGACGGAAGTTGATGTTGGATCCTTCAGCGGAGTAATTGCAGGTTGCTAATTAAATAAAGAGACATATTCGTTTTATTTATTTAAAGAATATTTAGCTGAAAATGACAATTATTTTTTACGGAAGAAGAAAGAGTCATTTTTTTTCTTAATAGTATTGACCCTTACAGACATTTATTATTTCAAAAGGAATATTATTATTAACAATAAATTATATAGGCTAGTGGAGAAAGCACCGTGAAATTCCCACGGGTTCCCGCTAGTTAATAATAATTATGCTTAGTAATACAGTACAAAACTGCTGGCGTATTTATTAGTGATGGGACGATTCGAATATTTTCCCGATTCCGATACAATTACCGATTCCGTTCTAAATTTCCGATTCCGATAAAATTACCGATTTCGATTCTGATTCTTTTAAAACCTTTAAATATTTAGCTATGGGGTTGTTGTTGTTTTTTTTCCGGATTACCGTAAAAACCCAAGTAATATGTGCATATATTTTCGCTATAAATTTTAGTTTTACTGGTAGTTTAAAATCAATAAATATTTATCATTTTATCATTAGTACCAGCAAGGGGAAAATTAAGTTTTAAACAAAAGAAAAACAATTAAAAAAGAAAAGAATCGTTTTTAGCATCGAAAAATAGGGAGAGAAAAAATTTCGATTCCAATTCCGATTCCGATACCCCAAAAAGTTTTGATTTTTTTCAATGCTTTATTTCGATTGCGATTAACTGCCACAACACTAGTATTTATTGATATTTACAAAGCTTTGTTTAGTAAAATAAATAAACAAGACTAAAAATGGAAGAAATCAAAAAGATTTAAACATTTGCTAGTGTCAGTAGATGGATTTAATAGACACCGATGCCCCCGTTGAACACAATCAGGTGTTGATAGAATCGTTTGTTGATGTATTGTAAATTATATTTAGAATCCTAATTTAAATGTTTAGTAGTGCGGTACAAACCAGCTGGGACTAATGGCGCCATCTATTGTGGTGTAGAGTGACGTGTTTATTGATGTTTACTACGCTTTGTTTAATAAAATGAGACAAATAGACAGATTGAAACATTTGCTAGTGTCAGTAGACGGATCTGACCTATCAGTATACGAACCACCGACTTTTATCTTGATTCGAACATTGATACTCATTTTAATAATGGTCGTAGAAAAAGGAAACTAACCAACCAGAGAGGTTTATGATCTTAAGAAATGTTCACTCATTATCTATCTATCTATCTATCTATCTATCTATCTATCTATCTATCTATCTATCTATCTATCTATCTATCTACCTATCTATCTATCCGGTCTTTTCATAATCTATCTATCTATCTATCTATCTATCTATCTATCTCTATCTCTCTCTCTCTCTCTCTCTCTCTCTCTCTCTCTATATATATATATATATATATATATATATATATATATATATATATATATATATATATAGGCAGAATCTTCTCTTGCAGGCAAGTATTGTTGAATATAAGAGACAACTCATGTCTAGATATCCTTTGGTAGATCCTTTCAATAGTCTGATGGGTCCGAAAGTACTTGGGAGACAAATCCAAATTATGGCAAATCTATCAGCCAATTCACCTCCGAAACTAAGATCCTAATTCGGACTATTGAAAGAATCTACCAAAGGATATCTAGACATGAGTGGTCTCTTATATTCAACAATATATATATATATATATATATTTATTTATTCTGGTACAGAAAAATTAGTACAACATTCGTACCGTCGGTTTCAAGCACGGAAGGTCTTACCCATCCGGCTCTCTTTAGCTTCTGTTGTCATCTGTTTTGGAAATGTGAGGTCACATGACACTCTTGTTGGGACGCGTTATTTGCTCAGTGTGTTGTGTGTGTTTGTTTAAATTTGAATTTAGTGTCATAAGACCGTTGAGATTTAAAACACGGGAGAAGAAAGAGAATTCGAGATTAAAGGGAATAAAAAGGGGAATAAAAAAGGGGGGTAAAAAATAAAAAAATATATATATGAAAAAAATATATATATATATATATAAATAAATATAAAAAAACATATATATATATAAAAACATTTTAATACTAAGAATAAAGGAATAAAAAAAGAAGAAAAGAGAAAAAGAGTATAAAAAGGTATAAAAAGAAGAAAAAAAAGAAAAAAAGGGGGGGTTAAAAAATATATATATATATATAGAGAATAAAATGTAGAGAATAAAAAAGAGCGAGAGAGAAAGAAAGAATAAAAATAGAAAGAATAAAAATAAAATATATAAATAAAAATAATAATAATAAAAAAATAATAAAATTAAAAATTAAAAATTAAAAATTAAAGATTAAAAATTAAAGATTAAAAACAAAAATAATAAAAATAAAGAAAGGGTTTCTCTGAAATTCCCGTGAGCCAAATTATGAATTTGTATCATTAGCCGTTATATTTTTGAAGGTATGCGTTCTAAAAACCGTTGGTGTGTAAGAATCTTTTCTCCAGATTGGAGAGATTTTTAAAATCAATTCAATCATTTATGAAGCAACCGTCACAGACCAGAATACCAGTAATGCAGAAAAATATATTGGGATGACGAAGGGAAATTTCAAACAAAGGCTATATGCACACAGAAACTCCTTCAGATACAAAAACAAGGCTAATACGGCACTCGCGACCCGAATATGGCAGCTTAAAGAAGAAAACACACCCTTCACCATCAAATGGAAAATAATTGAGAGAAAACCATCCTTCTCTCCAGCCATAAACAGATGTCCTCTATGTGACGCTGAAAAATACCACATTTCAAAAGCCATCATCGATCCGAATACAGCCTGTTTAAATGTCCGCGATGAAATATTCAAGGGATGTGTACACAAGAGGCAAGCATTGCTTATAAACTGGTCTGACCGATTCACATAATGTCTAACTACCCCCCCCCCCTCTACTAATATAAACACAATAAAAACGAACAAACACCTCATCAACCTATATCCACTTAAACTTCAAGAGCAAAAACTCCGACCTTCACAAAAATACAAAAATATTTAATTTAATTAATCATCAATCACTAGATTACTCTACAAATCCATTTAAACAAACTATATCCACATAAATTCCAAATGCAATAACTTCGACTTTCACCAAAATGCAAAAATATTTAATTTTTTATTTTTTATCTTTTATCAACCACCAGATTAATATACAAACCCATTTTAACAAACTCAAATATTTCATATTTCCATCTTAGTTACCTCCCTTAGATCCGAATTTCTTCATTAAAAATCTCTCCAATCTGGAGAAAAGATTCTTACACACCAACGGTTTTTAGAACGCATACCTTCAAAAATATAACGGCTAATGATACAAATTCATAATTTGGCTCACGGGAATTTCAGAGAAACCCTTTCTTTATTTTTATTATTTTTGTTTTTAATCTTTAATTTTTAATCTTTAATTTTTAATTTTTAATTTTTAATTTTATTATTTTTTTATTATTATTATTTTTATTTATATATTTTATTTTTATTCTTTCTATTTTTATTCTTTCTTTCTCTCTCGCTCTTTTTTATTCTCTACATTTTATTCTCTATATATATATATATTTTTTAACCCCCCCTTTTTTTCTTTTTTTTCTTCTTTTTATACCTTTTTATACTCTTTTTCTCTTTTCTTCTTTTTTTATTCCTTTATTCTTAGTATTAAAATGTTTTTATATATATATATGTTTTTTTATATTTATTTATATATATATATATATATATTTTTTTCATATATATATTTTTTTATTTTTTACCCCCCTTTTTTATTCCCCTTTTTATTCCCTTTAATCTCGAATTCTCTTTTTTCTCCCGTGTTTTAAATCTCAACGGTCTTATGACACTAAATTCAAATTTAAACAAACACACACAACACACTGAGCAAATAACGCGTCCCAACAAGAGTGTCATGTGACCTCACATTTCCAAAACAGATGACAACAGAAGCTGAAGAGAGCCGGATGGGTAAGACCTTCCGTGCTTGAAACCGACGGTACGAATGTTGTACTAATTTTTCTGTACCAGAATAAATAAATATTATGCTCTTAATTTTTAACTTTGATTCTTAATTAATCGAGCACTCTGCTGGGATTTTTCCTACCATTCTACAAAGAATATATATATATATATATATATATATATATATATATATATATATATATATATATATATATATATATATATATATATATATATATATATGCAGCATCTTCTCTTGCAGGCAAGTATTGTTGAATATAAGAGACAAATCATGTCTAGATATCCTTTGGTAGACCCTTTCAATAGTCCGAATCAGGATCTTAGTTTCGGAGGGGAATTGGCTAACTAACTCCTGCCCCTGATCGGAATTCAGAAAACTCTTAGTAGAAAATACCAAAATCTTAGAATTTAGTACTAACAAACAAAAACTCCATATACTAGAAGCCCTATATAAAAAACCCAAAAAACCCTAATTAATAGAATTAACTTTAATATCAGTAATACTATTCTAAAATGTTTATAGCTCCAAATATAGTTTCGTACTTAGTACATAATTCCCGCCAAAACCTACTATAAATACTAACACATGATATGTACCTGATTAACCTCATTCCCCCGAAGATGGACCCAGATGGGTCCGAAAGTACTTGGGAGACAAATCCAAACTATGGCAAATTCATCAGCCAATTCCCCTCCGAAACTAAGATCCTGATTCGGACTATTGAAAGGATGTACCAAAGGATATCTAGAGATGAGTGGTTTCTTATATTCAACAATATATATATATATATATATATATATATATATATATATATATATATACATAAAATTTTGTTTAAGAAATCGATAAGATGCCAAGATTTCTTTTTTATACAATAAATCAAATATTTCGGACGATCATCCGTCCTTTAGCAATGAAAAAAAGAATCCGACATTTTTAATAAATATTTTGTAATATTTCTCCGCACCAACCGTTTGGAAGCGAACTCCCAACGTCGATTCAAACACTGATACTAATTTTAATAATGGTCGTAGAAAAAGCTAACTAATGTATGTATATATATGCATATGTATATAT
>OY744540.1:20719049-20729049 GCA_963556195.1 Sepiola atlantica | reverse complement strand
AGATCTAATGTCACTAAACCTTACGTCTAGAATCCTTATTTATATTTTGATCAAAATCAATTACATGATTTTGATTCTAGAAAATGTCGAAAGTTTAAGGTTTAAGCTTAATTTATTTATCTACCTCCCACAGCGGTAAGATGTGACACAAGGTCGGAAAGTGAAATTTGAAAAGCCAGCGCCCGAGAATTCGAGCACTCTGGCCTACAAAAAATGCCTGGGCAGCCTCGTCGGCATTCCCCGGTGGGGGCGCCCCAGGCGATAAGCAATAAACTAACCCCTTCTCAAAGGGTGAGAAGGCAACGCCTGGGAGAGTGGACCTCCTAGAACTGCACAGGACAACCCCATAGACCGGTGGAAATCAAGCCCCGAAGGCCAGGACAATATCGGTCTGTAGGGTGTAGTATCCATCGGAACAGATACTACGCTTTGATCTTAGCCAAAAGGCCAAGAGGCCGAGTTTAAGCTTAAGGGGTGTTACGATAAAATTGACATTCGGAAAATCTTTTGTAATTGGTGTCAAATAAATATGCAAATCTGAAATACTTGAATGTTAACGTGGGAGTTTGTGTCCATATTATGGCTCCTAAAATTTTGAAAATTGTATAAAGACTTTGGGAAATATTTATTAATTGATGTCTAATATTTATTATTAAAATTTCACAAAAATCGGAGGTATCTGTATTCCCACTCTTTGCTATTTTATCATTAAATTAAATTAAACTGAATATAACCAACATTACCCACCCTTACGCCTAGCAGTTGTGTTCCAAAATTCACAATGAACGGTTAATTAGTTTAGGGGTGAATCCTGTACATACAAATATACCTAACTCTATGTAAATAGAGATGTGTGTGTGTATGCGTGTGTTTAATTAAAAGCTGTGTGGTCTATATACTGCTGCTGCTGCTGCCAGTGAGACCCACTAAACCGCGGGATTCCACTTGAAAGAACTCCCAGCTTTGCAGTTTCCGGTCGAAGATGTTCTAATTCTGAGGTCTCAAATTCTTCACAAACTGAATAATTACGTTTTGCTTTTAATGAAAAATACTTGTGTCCGTCTGGATCAAAAGCGTATTAATGGACATGCCCCCCCTTTCCCCCAACTCTCCACCTCTCTCTCTCTCTTTCTCTCTTCCTCTCTCTCCTTCTCTCTCTTTCTTTTTCCCTCTCTTTCTTTTTCCATCTCTTTCTCTCTCTCTATCTCTTTCTTTTCCATCTCTCTTTCTCTCTTTCTTTTCTATCTCTCTTTCTCTCTCTTTTTTCTATCTCTCTTTCTCTCTCTCTCTCTCTCTTTTCCATCTCTCTTTCTCTCTTTCTTTTCTATCTCACTTTTTCTTCTACTTTTCTTCCTATCGCTTTCTTTTCTCTCTTTTTCTCTCTCACTTTTTCTCGTCTTTTTTTCTGCCTCTCTTTCTTTTATCACCCTCTTCGTATCTCTCCTTCTACCGTATCTTTCTTTACTCTCTCTTCCTTTCTTTTTACCGTCTCTCTCTCTCTCTCTCTCTCTCTTTCATTTATTTTTCTCTCTTCCTTCGGCACTCCAAGAAAAAATGAGTCAGTATGCCGCTATTCCGAATTCACAACAGCAAGCCACAATCAATAGACTGTCTCTCCGGTCATAATTTTTTTTTAAGTCAACATCTTTTTTATGTAAAACTTTATAATTAAAACTTGCTGGTATTTTTTTTAAAATAAAAATTAAATATAAAGTAAAAATGTATATATTTTTTAATATCTGCAATTCGACGGCACTATGATTGGTAGAAAATTCATATTTCAATATTTCGAAAAAAAATAACTATTTGATTACTTATTTTTCTAAAAGAAATTATTTAAAATAAAAATACAAAACTTTTCCTTTCAGCAACTTTTAATGTACCTTCTCCAAGTAATGTTAACTCAAGTAACTCCACCAGCCTAGATGAATTATTGCCCTGGAACCCGATAAGACCACGAGACCAGAAGAAAGATATACTATAACATAGTTAACTGGTCGATTGGGGAGGGGAACATTAATGTTCTTAACTTCTTTACTAACTCAACGTTTGACAGGTAAAAGAGAACTGTAATGGAATATTCGAATATCTATGTATCTCATATAGAAATCAAGTGTTAGTCTCAGCAAGAGGCCCCTTGATTTTTGAGAACTTCAACTGAAGTAAAATGAAACAACAGTTCATATATACATATACACATATATCCACTCATATCCGATTTGAAAAAAAAAGACTCCACCATAAACGAATACAATTGTGATTCAAGATAAATCAGAAGATAAAAAAAAAACATATACATATACGAGGCCTGTCAAAAAGTTATCCGACCTTAGGCCAGAATAAATATTTCAAATACGTGACGGGGTTGGGACCCTAATCTCCTTCAAAGCAGGCCCCTTGTGCTTGCATACACTTAGTCCACCGATCCATCCACTGGCGGAAACACTTCTGGAAGTTTTCTTTTGGAATGGTGTTGATCTCCGCCGTCGCGTTCCGCATTATCTCTCTTTTCGCATCTCCTTCAACAACAGCTGCACCCCGAGCAGTTTAAGGCCTGCCAGAACGCTGGTCACTCTCCGATGATGTGCGGCCATTTTTGAATCGGTTGAACTACTCCTTAATTTGTGTAACACCCATCGTATCTTCTCCAAACACCTGCTGAATCTAACGCGACGGCGGAGATGAACACTATTCCAAAAGAAGACTTGCAGAGGTGTTTCCGGCAGTGGATGGATCGGTTGGCTAAGTGTGTTGAAGGGGATTAGGGTCCCAACCCCGTCACGTATTCGAAATATTTTTTTGGCCTAAGGTCGGATACTTTTGAGCCAGGCTTCGTATAAGGGATTGGAATGAACTGATAGTGAATTGACGCTGAAAAGACAATGGAAATGCCTTAACAATTATTTAAAAGAATATAAATTTACTGTAAATTCAATAAATATTTCCTATTGGATTGTTTAAATGCGTACAAAGTAACCATTACAATATTGATCGCCTTTGAAATTTCATTAAACTTCTTACATTTCATTGAACTTCTTACATTTCATTGAACTTTTTACATTTCATTGAACTTCTTACATTTCATTGAACTTTTTATATTTCATTGAACTTTTTTAATTTCATTGAACTTCTTACATTTCATTGAACTTCTTACATTTCATTGAACTTCTTACATCTCATTGAACTTTTTACATTTCATTGAACTTCTTACATTTCATTGAACTTTTTACATTTCATTGAACTTCTTATATTTCATTGAACTTCTTACATTTCATTGAACTTTTTACATTTCATTGAACTTCTTACATTTCATTGAACTTCTTACATTTCCTTGAACTTTTTACATCTCATTGAACTTCTTACATTTCATTGAACTTCTTACATTTCCTTGAACTTTTTACATTTCATTGAACTTCTTACATTTCATTGAACTTCTTTCATTTCATTGAACTTCTTACATTTCATTGAACTTCTTACATACTATCAATACAAAATCGAAAGTTGGGGATCGCCTTTCTTTCGATTTCTACTGAAACATCCATGGATTTCACTACAAGTTCGAGAGTAATTAAAAAAAATAGTTGTTTTTTTAATTTTTTATTCAATAACAACAATTTTAGTTTGCTGATGACCGGAAATTACACTCATAAAAGTTAATGAAAAAAAAGGCAGAAAAAATATCCAAAATAAGAAAAAAAGAAAGGAAAAGGAAAAAAGAGGAGAAAGTGTAAATTTCAAATGGATTTTGATGAAAGAAGAAAAAGACAAAAAAAATAAAACTGGGTGTTAATAATAATAATAATAATAATAATAATAATAATAATAATAATAATAATAATAATAATAATAATAATAATAATAATAATAATAATAATAATAATAATAATTAAAATGATGATGATGATGATGATGATGATGATGATGATGATGATGATGATGATGATGATGATGATGATGGTGGTGGTGGTGGTGGTGGTGGTGGTGGTGGTGGTGATGATGATGATGATGATGATGATGATGATGATGATGATGATGATGATGATGATGATGATGATGAAGACGACGACGACAATAATAATAATAATAACAACAATAAAAACAATAATAATAATAATAATAATAATAATAATAATAATAACGACGACGACGACGACGACGACGACGACGACGACGACGATGACGATGACGATGATGATGATGATGATGATGATGATGATGATGATGATGATGATGATGATGATGATGATGATGATGATGAATAAAAAAAAAATTGTTTCAAATTGAATTAATCGAATCCGGTGCTTGCAAATTGTGCAAGAAAAAAAAAGAAAGAATGAATGATTTCTTAATTTCCACCATATTGGAACTGTCCAGCCTTTTCTGTCACCGCGGTCGTCTTGATTGGCGCCAAGAGTCAGAGATATTCCAACGAGATAAACAACTTGGCTGTTGACTTGGCGTCTGTCATTCAAGCTCGTTCTCAACACGGAATGCGGAAGAGGCGACTGCAGCAAAGAATTGATTCAGCTTTAATGGATGCCTCGGTTTGTCGGTATGACTGCTTGGGAGACTCGACTTGCACAGGACAAAACGGTGAATACCGCTCGACAAGTGTAGTGAATGAGTTGGAGGATAGTTTCTGGGAGACCTAGGTGTTGGGGCGATTAGAGCAAAAACGTGATAAAAAGTAAGTCGTTAGAAAAAATTCTCGTTTGTTTATTCAAAGACACGTGGGAATTGTTTGTTTGTTTGTTTTGTTTTTTTCAAACGACCTTTCAACCATTATAAAGTCATCACATATCAAACATTTTTTTCAGAGTCAGTCAGTTTTTACAATGTTTCATTTTTGTGAAGGCGTTTTTTAGAGTGTGGGATTTGACTATGCATAATGTGTGAGTGATTTTGTATGAGTTTTACATTTTTATGTAATTTTTTGGTTCCTTTAAAGTTGTTTAAGATATTATTTGGGCCATTCTTTTGGAGAGAGTTTTTTTTTAATTTGTTTGGTAATGTTACGTCTGGATGTTTATATGTTATCGGTTCAATTACAACTCACAAAAATAAAGGAAGTACGAAGTAGACCCATTAACAGATTTATTTAACAACCTCACTGATTAAATTGAAATGTAGAAAACCGCTAAACGCGAGATGCTTGTTTGATCGTGAGAGCCGTTCTGTTTATTTTTTCACTGTACAAGCAGACACCTTTTATCCAAAGGCGATAATTCTTTTCTTTGGTCCAAGGGAAATAACTCGATTTTTTTTTTGTTAGGTTTAATTCTTCAACTGTACCGAGCGAATTTAGGGTTTACTTGGAGGTGCTTTCCTCGAGTGCAACTGCGCTTTGGCCAACTCCTGTGAGATCTTTCGTAATTCCCATTTGTATTCGTCTGTATGGGAGGTGGTGGAGATGGCAGTTCGAATGTATCCATTAACAGATTGAACGGAATGGTTGTTCTGTTGTCAACTAAGTTGTCTCCAGTGTATCTGAGACGTAACTGGTTTTTGTGCCGTGCCCAAAATTGACTCCCGACTTGAACATCATACAGGAATTGTTCATTTATTTTTGGGATGATGCCCGGTACCCACTTTGGCTTGCCAGGTCTGTAATTCCGAGCAAACACTGGTGTGCCAACTGAAAATGCTTTTGTTTTGTTACGACTTGGTTGTTACTTTTGTCGCTGGGGCCGTAAAGCGTCCAGTGTCGTATGGAGTTCTCGTCCCATGAGTGTCTCTGCTGGAGACAGACCATTCCTCACAGCTCCATTTGATGTTACTCGATATGAAAGGAGGAAAGCATGTAGTATCTTCTCTGTTGTTCCCTCCCCCTTTTTTTGAGCAGTGCCTGTTTGAATGTGTCTACAAACCTTTCAGCTCTTCCATTGGATTGAGGATGATAGAGTGGTGACCGGACGTGTGTTATGTAACACGATTTGTAGAATAGTTGGAATGACTCAGACGTGAATTATGATCCGTTGTCTGAAACTAAAGTCTCGGGCAAGCCGTGTTGACTAAATCGCCGCCTGAGTACTGTTACCGTAAACTGAGTGTCAGTTTGTTGCATTGAAAAACCTCTGGCCATTTGGAATGGGCATCCACAACTACCAGAAACTAAGGCCATTGATAAGGCCAGCAAAGTCTACGTGTATTCTGGACCATGGTCGCTCTGGGTATGTCCAGTGAGAATAACAAATCCGAGGTGGATTCTTCTGCGCTTCCATTGTAGTCAGCTGGGTAACAGGCCCGCGGTGTAGTGTTCCAGAGATGAATAGTTCTAGGAAAGAAACTTTGCTCATGGAAGCTCTGTTTAATTTTAGTTACACAGAGAAAGAAAGAAAGATTATTTACAGTGGTTGTAGATAGTCGAGTTTTTGTCGTGAATGTTTTACAGGGGGGGGCATAGATTGGAACTTAGTCGAGCACCTGCCATGAAAATAATGATAGAGTAGAGAAAGTCTTGCAATCACTTTTCTGTGAGAAAGAGGCTGTATGAAAGAGAAGAGGATATCGCCACTAGATTTCGAAGTCGATTTTGTACTCTGGCAAGGCAGAGAAGGTGCTCTGAGCGGCACCTCCCCAGATGTGGCAACAGTACTCCAGCTTAGGACATATTTGACTCTTACACAAGTAGAGGGTTGCGTCAGGATCAATTTTGGAGCGGTAGAATGATCCAACCCATTTTTCCAGCGACCTTAGCAACAGATTTGATTTAGTCCATTTCAAGTCTGGAGTGAAGATCAGTTCTAGAAGCTTATCAAACCAGGGGACGTTCTGAAAGAGAGGGCAATTAATTTCATTTGGGAACAAAGTGAAAATCCGAGCGTTGGCGGTGAAAGAAGAGAAGCTTGGTTTTAGGCGTATTAAAAATAACTTTCCGACGTATTTCAGGTCAAAAAGTAGAGAATAAGAAAGACCTTGATCACTAATGCTCTTTGAACTGTTGCCATAGATGGTTGTGTCATCTGCATAAATGTCATACATGTCTTATATAGGAGTAAAGAGACTTATTATTTTGCGATCTAATATAGATGCTTGCGGTGTGCACAGATATACTATGTAAATTAGATAGCCACGCTAAAAGAGAGAGAGAGGGTCACTCTTTCTTTCAATGCTCACAGAGACATTAAGAAGTATTAGAGGGTGGTTGAATCAACATAGAGTGTGAGGTGCGAGAGAAATACATAGATAACTAAGAGAGGGGTGATGTACTTGTTCAGTTAATTACAAATTACAACTAATTAGAACAATAAAAGCAATTTTTTTCAAGCGTAACTCAATCCCAGAACTAAACTATATTTCATGTGAACTTTCCCTACGTTAAAAACCGATCTTGTCTAAATTTGCCTTCGTGGGGAGGCAAGTAAATAGAAACATCTCCAAGACAAATGATTTTTTTTCTTCAGAAAACCCCTTTGTTTTCTCTTCTGTTTTATTCTGTAACATCGACTTCCCGTTCGTCGCGTGGTTTCCTCTGAACACGTTAACTTAATTTCTAGTGGTAATCTCCACTTTCTACTTGCTCTAATTTTGACGTGGAAATTTCCTTTTCTTCTTACTAATCTAACACACCCCACATCATATTACTACATTATCAACGGGGTCTTAAGAATAACACCCCTGAGACAAATTTTTTTTTTTTCAGAAAACCTTTTCGTTTTGTCTCCTAATCAGAGTCCAAGAATAACACGCGAAAATCGCAATTTAACAACTCACAGAATGTGTTCACCAAAACGAATTCGATTTGCTCCCAACAGCGCGTCGTTATCTTAAAAATAACAACTCCACACAGATCCTCACTTACGACAATGAAAATAACAACTCCACACAGATCCTCACTTACAACAATGAAAATAACAACTCCACACAGATCCTCACTTACGACAATGAAAATAACAACTCCACACAGATCCTCACTTACGACAATGAAAATAACAACTCCACACAGATCCTCACTTACGACAATGAAAATAACAACTCCACACAGATCCTCACTTACGACAATGAAAATAACAACTCCACGCAGATCCTCACTTACGACAATGAAAATAACAACTCCACGCAGATCCTCACTTACGACAATGAAAATAACAACTCCACACAGATCCTCACTTACGACAATGAAAATAACAACTCCACACAGATCCTCACTTACGACAATGAAAATAACAACTCCACACAGATCCTCACTTACGACAATGAAAATAACAACTCCACACAGATCCTCACTTACGACAATGAAAATAACAACTCCACACAGATCCTCACTTACGACAATGAAAATAACAACTCCACACAGATCCTCACTTACGACAATGAAAATAACAACTCCACACAGATCCTCACTTACGACAATGAAAATAACAACTCCACACAGATCCTCACTTACGACAATGAAAATAACAACCTCACGCAGATCCTCACTTACGACAATGAAAATAACAACCTCACGCAGATCCTCACTTACTACAATGAAAATAACAACTCCATGCAGATCCTCACTTACGACAATGAAAATAACAACTCCACACAGATCCTCACTTACGACAATGAAAATAACAACTCCACACAGATCCTCACTTACGACAATGAAAATAACAACTCCACACAGATCCTCACTTACGACAATGAAAATAACAACTCCACACAGATCCTCACTTACGACAATGAAAATAACAACTCCACACAGATCCTCACTTACGACAATGAAAATAACAACTCCACGCAGATCCTCACTTACGACAATGAAAATATTTGGGCAATTCATCTGTCTTTTGAGGACTGCAGGTAAATCGGGGTATTTCCTTTCTCTTCGTTCTATGAAAATACTAACTGTAATTTATTGCTCGGGATTCATTCGTTTCAAAATGTGTTGTGTGAATACATCGATGTGAAAAGCAAGGAACGCTAATATTTTAGGCGAACAACTGAAAAGTTCGAATGCAAAACGCGATAAACGCCATTTTGAAAATCACGAAACTGTCCCTATAAAAAGTGTTGCATTTCAACACTCGACGACACCACAAAACTATGTGTTACATAATATGATACCGAAATAATTTCCTTTTGATTTCAATTAAAATCAACTTTTATTCACAGTCTAGATGTAATATATTCGTGTTTTTATTGTTTAAGATCTCAATTTAAACGAATTGGATTCATCGCGTTTTGCGTTCGAACTCTTCAACTCTTATTCTTTTAGGAAAAGTATCCTTAGGAAGCTTACTTGCTACTCAAATTCCAAGGAAGACCAACGTTCGATGCCAGCAACAAATCAATAGTAAACTGCTGTTGTGACAACAGAAAATGGCATGCAATGGTTATCGAAAGAGGGGAAGACCGCTGGAAATCTGGGTAGACTTCTTTTTACTCAGACTCCAGGGAAAACCACTTGTTATTGCCAGTGAGCAATCACTAATAGTGACTCGTTTGAAAAACTTATTATTTACTTAATAATAATAATAATAATAATAATAATAATAATAATAATAATAATAATAATAATAATAATAATAATTATAATAATAATAATAATAATAATAATAATGTGCCAGCCTAGACTGACACCAGACAAAATATTTGTAGAGGGTCGAGGAGGATGAGAAGACCGAGGAGGGACAGCACAAACCAGACCTCCACTGGAAAAGTGCGGAGATTGCTGGGACCTTGGGGAGGCTTATTACCACCCAAATCCCAAAGAAGACCAATTGTCCTTACCAGCGAGAAATCAATGATAAGAGGCTGTTGCAATACCGCATCGTTATCGAAAAGAGGTGAAGAATATTGGAAATCAAAGGAGGCTTGTTGTTACTCAGACTCCAGGAAATACCACTGGTTGTTGTCGGTGAGCAATCACTGACGATGATCTGTGTGAGAACTCCTAGTGAGTACAAAAAATAATAATAATAATAATAATAATAATAATAATAATAATAATAATAATAATAATAATAATAATAATAATAATAATAATAATAATAATAATAATAATAATAATAATAAT
>OY744540.1:20674049-20709049 GCA_963556195.1 Sepiola atlantica | reverse complement strand
GCTGCGTTTTCCAGATAGGTAGCTGTGGGGATTTCATGGTCATAATGGATGGTGTATTATTTACCTTATCTTCAGGAGATTAGGCACAAGGCCATTTGTATCTTACTCTCACAAGGTAAGATGTGACTCAAGGTCGGGTCGGAAAGTGGGGCTTGAAAAGCCAGCGCCCGAGAAGGTGAGCACTCTGGCCATTAAAAATTGCCTAGGCAGCCCTGTCGGCATTCCCCAGTAGGGGCGCCTCAGGCAGTAAACAATAAACTTACTCCTCCCCAAAGAGGGGAGGCAAAGTCTGGGAGGGTGGACCTCCTAGAACTGCACAGGACCGTCCCATGGACCGGCGTAAATCAAGCCCCGAAGGCTAAGACGATACCAGTCTGTGGAGTGCAGTATCCATCGGAACAGATACTACACTTTGATCTTGGCCCCCAAAAATGGATGGTGTATGTATCATTTTCCACAGTATGAATTATGGAATATGTATTCAAGGCAACAGGGTATGTAACATGGGCACATTATTTTTTTTTCAGTAATATGTGCTTGATAAAATTCTAAACTATTGAACTGATCACCATGAATTATGGAATATGTACATTAGTATCATTTTATTTTTTTTGTAAACTTTGCCGGGGGGGGGGTTTGGGGGGGGGCGTACCATACCTCGCAAAGAAAAAACATTAAAATTTAAAACTAATGCTATAAGTATTGCTTATCCCAGCGCTGGGACTGGTATTTTTAGTATATATAAATAAAGAGATGTTTGATGTCCTATTAAAATCAGTTCTGAGATCTTTTCCTTTCATCCAAATTTTCTGGGATGCCATTGAATTAATCTTTGATTAAATGCCGTTCAATAGCGTCGCCTTTGTCACCTCAGCCTTGCCGATGGTATTGTCGTCTGCTTCTGCTGGTGATGGCAGTCAGACATATCGACAGCATTTAATACGATTAGAGATGCCGATGCAACGCAGATACTGGAGAATTGTGAAAGCAGTTGAGCTGCATATTGAGAACGACAACAAGAAAAAATGGCGGACTGGCTGGTTGGCTGGCTGATTGTGGGACGGTAAAAACGGAATGAACGAATAGGGCGGGCAGAGATGAAGAAGAGGCCAGGGTCCTTAGAGAGGAAGAACGACAGAGTGAAAGAAAAGAATTGGTTGGAGTAGAAAAGAAAAAGAAAGAAAATCAAACAATCAAAAAAGAAATAAAAAGAAATAAAAACAATATGGCGGAGTAGAAAGTAATTCAAAAATAAATAAAAATTTCGTGAAAAAAATATAAAGAAAGCAAAGAAAACGAAGAAAATAGAGCGAAGACAAAATACTAAAAAAAGAGAAAGAAATCGAAGTGAAATAAAATATAACAAATGAAAAAAAGAAATAGAGTAAGAAATGACCGATAAAATGATGTGAGATTAACTGGAAAGAAAGAAAGAAGAAAAAAAAGCGAAGGAAAATCATGAAAAACAAAGAAACTTAATTGAAATGAAATAAGAGAAAATTGAAAGAAAAAAGAAAAATAAAGATAATCAAACGAAAGAAAGTGAAGAAAATGAAGTAAGAAAAAAGAATGAAAATGAAATTAAACGAAATAAAAAAGGAGGAAAGAAATATGAAATATGAAATATAAAGAAACAAAAGAAACAAAAGTAATCAGAAAATGAAAAAAAAAAATTAAAAAAGGAACAGAAAATGAAATTAAGGAAATATATAACGAAATAGATAAATTTTAAAAAATCATGAAAAGATAAATAAAAAAAATAAGAAAAAATCTGATCGCAGAAAAGGGAAGAAGAAAAACACTAAAAAAAGAAAACAAAGTAATGAGAAAGAAAGAAAAAGAAAGAAAAAGAAAGCGGTGAATAAAACATAAATAAGTAGAAATGAAAAACGAAAAATACGAAGGAGAAAAAAAGACAGAAAGAAAAAAGAAAGAAAGAAAAGGAAAGATAAAAAGAAAAGATAAAACTAAATAAAGGGGTGAATAATATATGATAACGAACGAATAAAAAAGTAGAAAAACACAGATAAAGAAAGAAAGATAGTAAGGAAACAAAAAGAATGAAAAGGAAAGAAAAGAAAAATAAAGAAAGAGAAAAAGAAGAAAATAACATAAATCAAAAAAAGAAAAAAGAATAAAGAATAAGGAAAAAAATAAATATAGCGAATAATAGAAAGAAGGAAGAAAGAGAAAGGGGAGATAACTTAGAAAGAAAGAAAGAAAAAGAAATGAATAAGAAGGAAAAGGTAAAAATGATGAAAGAATGAAAGTAACGAAAGAAAATGAAGTTGAAAAAAGGATTTTAAAAAAGAGAGAAAGAAAAAAGTTGTAAGAATGATGAAGCAAAAAGAAAGAAAGGGGAAAGAAACACCCGAAAGTCTTGAGATTAAAGCGAAATAATCTGAAGAAAAAAAAAGAAATGAAAAAAAGGAAATGTAAAAGAAATGAAAGTGAAAGAAAAGCAAATTAAAGAAAGAATTTTTTAAAAATGGAAGATTAAATAAAAACTAAAGGAGTGGAAATGAAAATTAGAATGCAATAGAAATAAACAGAAAAAATTAGAAGGAAAAGGGAACGAAAAAATACGGAAGGATTGAAAATAAAAAGAAAATGAAGAAAAAATTGGAATGATAAAGAAATAAAAAGAAAAAATAGAAGAGAAAAGAAAACAAAATTTGAAGAAAAAAAAACAAAATGAAGAAAGAATAAGAATGTAAAAGAAAGAAAGAAATTAAAAGGAAAAAATATGTTGAAAGAAGAAGAAAACGAAATAATTTGAAAAAAATGAAAGAAAAAGAAAAAGAAAAGAAAGAGGACGAAAATAAAAAATAGATGAAAAAAAGAATTAGAATAAAAAGAATAAAAATGAAACAAAGAAAATGGGGGAATAAAATTTACAGATAAAGAAAAAAATTAATAAAAAAGTAAAAGAAAGAAAGAGAAATATTTGGAGGAATTACAAAAAAGAGAAAAATCTGTATGAATTGAAAGAAAATGGAAAAATGAAGAATTTCAAGGAGAATATCAGAGATATTATTAATGAACTAGTATGACCCATTGAAATTGTTGTACCCTTCATCTGCTGTTCTTAAATCTGATTATGGAGTTCTATCTCCAAAACTCTTGTCCGGCGCGAACGCAGACCCCACGATATTATTGCACCACCTTTGTTCAAACTGAAAAATACTTATCTACCTACTCTGGTTTCAAAGCATTTGGTTACAGGGGTCTATATCCAAAATCCTTGTAGAACTTTTGAACAATTCATTTTAAAATGGATAAAGTCGAATTTTTTACCTTAACGGCATCAGATTAATAACCAATTTTTGCTAATCGGTTGATCGCATATTTTTTATAAATGCATGTAAAAGGTGATAACGTACGTACGAACATGAAATACCGTAACGTATCATTCTATAGACTAGCGGGACCCGTGGAAATTCCACAATTGTATCCTTCATCTGTTGTTTATTGCTGCTGCGATCGTTGGCCTTGGCCCTTTGGCTAAGATCAAAGTGTAGTATCTGTTCCGATGAATACTGCACCCCATACTGGTGTTGTCTTGGCCTTCGGGTCTTGATTAACGCCGGTCAATGGGTCTGTCCTGTGCAGTTCTAGGAGGTCCACCTTCCCGGGCTTTGCCTCCCCTCTTTGGGGAGGAGTAAGTTTATTGCTTACTGCCTGAGGCGCCCCTACCGGGGAATGCCGACGGGGCTGCCCAGGCAATTTTTAAACCCCACTTTCCCGACCCGACTTTGGGTCACATCTTACTTGTGGGTGTAAGATAAAAACTGGCCTTGTGCCTAACTCCTAGAGAGGAGTAAATCAATACTCTGGTTAATGTAGTTTCAGAACATATCCGGTTATAAGGTTTTATATCCGAAATTCTTGTATAACTTTGTGATATATTTCCATTTTATTGACGTCCTATATTTACTCCTCGCGGAGTTAGGCACAAGGCCAGTTTTATCTTACTCCCACAAGTAAGATGTGACCCAAGATCGGGTCGAGCAAGTGGGGTTAAAAGCCAGCGCTCGAGAGGTGAGCACTCTGGCCATTTAAAAATTGCCTGGGCAGCCCCGTCGGCATTCCCCGGTAGGGGCGCCTCAGACAGTAAGCAATAAACTTACTCCTCCCCAAAGAGGGGAGGCGAAGCCTGGGAGGGTGGACCTCCTAGGACTGCACAGGACAGGCGTGCAGTATCCATCGGAACAGATACTACACTTTGATCCTAGCCAAAAGGATCCGAAATTCCATTTTATTGACGTCCAAACCCCACAATAGTGTACCATCTTTTGACAGAAGAGATATTATTACACTTTGAAGGCCAAGAAAGTTTATTTTAATTCGGTGTTCACGTTCGACACAACAGCAACTCCAGATGAAATGTTAATATTATTATTTTTTGCATTGCATTGATCTAGCGAAGAAGAAAGAAAAAAAACGAAAGAATTGAAAGAAAAAGGAAGAAAAATAAATAATTAAAAGAAAAAAGCAAAGATAAAACAAAAGACTTGGAAGAAAATGAAAGAAAAATAAAGAATTTCAGAAAAGAAAAGAAAAAATGGAAGAAAAATAAAGAATTTTAGAAAAGAAAAAAAAAATGGAGGAAAAAGAATGAAAACCAATTAGAAAAAAGAAAAAAAAAACAGAAATGAATGGTAAAAGAAAAATGAAAGAATTGGAAAACAAACATGAAGAAAGACTAGAATGCAAAAGAAAGAAAAAATAATTAGTAGGAAAAAAAGAGAAGGAATTCAAAAAGAAATTGAAAGAAAATGGAAGAAAGGTAGAAAGAATTAAAATGAAGCGGAAAGAAAGAAAATGAATTCAAAGGAGAAAAGAAATGAAAGAAAATGAAAAAGTATTAAAATGAAAAAGAAATTAATTACGAGTTAAAAGGAAAGGAAAAAGGAAAGAATTGGCAGAAAATAAAAGAAAAAGAAATAATTTGAAGGAAGAATATGAAATAAAGATATGAAAGAATTGTGTAAAAAAGAAAATATTTAGAAGGTAGAAAAGGAAAGAAAACAAAAAAGAAAATGAATTGGAAGAAAAGAGAAAGAAAATGAAGAAAAACAGAATTTGAAAGAAAGAAAAAGAAGGAATTAGAATGAAGAAGAAAGAAAGGAGAATGGGGGAATTTAATAAAAAGAAAAACGAAAATTGGAAAAAAAGAAAACAACTAAAAGGAAGAGAATGAAACAAAATATGAAAGAAAATGAAATAAAACGACGAAAGGGTGCGAAAAGTGATAAAGAAATTAATTAGAAAGTGGAAAGAAAGAAAAGAAAAAAGAATTGGAAGAATAAATTTAAAAGAAAGAAAAGAAATATGAGAATGAAAAAGGAAAGTAAAAACATTTGGAAGAAAAAGTAATTAGAAGGAAACAAAGCGAAAAGTAAATAAAAAAGAAAGTTGGAAGAATATAGAAATAAATAAGAAATTAGAATGAAAAAGAAAGAAAAAGAAAGACTTCGAAGAAGAAAAGAAAATGAAAAAAAATAGAAAAGTATTAGAATAAAAAGGAATGAAAAAGAAAATTATTTACGAGATAAAAAGAAAGGAAAAACGACATAATTAGAAGGAAAGGAAAAGAAAAAATTGAAAGAAGAAAAGAAAAAGAATATATGAAAGACTTGATAGAAAAAGAAAGAAAATGAAAAAGAAAAAATCGAAATAATTGGAAGAAAAAAGTGAAAGAAAATGAAACAGTATTTGAACGAAAAAGAAAAGTAAAAATCGAAATAATTGGAAGAAAAAAGTGAAAGAAAATGAAAAAAAATAGAACTTAAATAAAAGAAAGAGAAAAAATGAGAACGAAAAGAAAGAAAAGTATTTAAAAAAATTGAAAGAAAAGAATAATTAGAAGGTAAAAAGGGGTAGGAAAGAAAAAAGAAAGTTGGAAGAGAATGGAAGAAAGAATGAAACAAAAAGTAGAGGAATTAATTTGAAGGAAAAACGATAAAGGAAACAAAAATGAAAGAGTTGGAAGAGGAAAAAAGAAAATGAAAGAATTAAAAGGGAGTGAGAAAAGAAACGTATGAAAGAACTGTAGGGAAAGAAAATGAAGAATTTGAATAGAACCGGAAAAGTAATTAAAAAAATGATAATATAAAAAAAAACAAAAAAAAACTAGAAAACTAGAAGTAAAAAAAAATGGAAGGCATTATTTGTTATCCCGTACGAAAAGAAGAAATCAAACGATCAGTTTAAGAAAGAGAAGTTGTCGCTCCGTGTGTCCGCATGATAACTGTCCGTAAATATCCTTGAAGAACCGGTGCCAGGGAAAAAATGGTAGAGAGGAGGTTGACTGGTAAGCGCCCACTGCATTACTGTCACCAGTCTCTTACTCCCATCTCCCTCCCTTCTCGCCCCCCATCTCTCTCTCTCTCTCTCCCTCACTCTCTCCATATATCTCTCTCTCCCCCTCTCTTCCCCCCTCTCTCTCTCTCTCTGATACACGCATGCGCACTCTCTCTCACTTCCCGGCAGCATCCATTTTTACTATCATTCATTCATTCATTCATTCATTTATGAGCTGTCTCAGTCGCAGACGGTCACAGACCAGGCACTTGCAAACGAATCCAGACGTGGAGACGCCCGGCTTCTTTTTCTTCTTTTCCTTCTCTTTCCTCCTTCATTTTCTTTATCTTTTCCTTCTTACCCTCCCCTCCCCTCCCCGCCACCACCCGCGCGGTAAATTTCAAACATGTTCTTAAATAATCCTTCTCTCTTTCTTTCTTTAAACCAAAAAAAAGAAAAAAGAAAGAAAACTTAAAGATATATATAAACCTTTCTCCGTGGACGCGGCGCGTACAAATAACTCCTCTGCACCCCCTCCCCCGCCCCCCAAAAAAGAAAACAGACATCGTATACCAAAACTTTTTTTAATTATTTTTTTAGTGCAGTTGGAACTGTCAATTACTCGGGTTGACAAACAATTGCTGAAAACTATTACTTCCTGCACTCTTAAACACGCCAGAACCATTACGCATTTTTCAAACAAGCATCTACACACCTGTTGACGGGCCAGGAATATTTGTACAGCGATCGATCCTCACTGGAACCATTATATACGTGACCATGTACCAGACTTAGACCTGCGTCTGCCGCTTAGAATTTTAATATATATATATATATATATATATATATATATATATATATGTATAAGTTCTGTACACAGCTGTTCCTGTTATCAAACTTTATCTAGCATTAAAAAAAACGGCAATCTCTTCACTGCACAATCTGTTGGAAGATACGCATACGGACACAACACACGTGTGTATATAATCATATATGTGTGTGTGTAAAAAGACGTTTCGGGGAGGAGAAGATAAAGAGAGAAGTCGGCAACTTCTTTGACGAATTTTCCAAGAATTTTAATTCCACAATTCATGTCTTCGCTGTGATTGGTGCTGCTGAACTGCTTTTGTGACAAGACTTTCGCGGTAAGTGTTATTATAAACGCACGCACACACAGAAGCGCGCGCACGCGCGCACACACACACACACACACACATACACAAACATATATACGTGTTTACTTCCAATATATATATATATATATATATATATATATATATATATATATATATATATATATATATAATAATAATAATAATAATAATAATAATAATAATAATAATAATAATAATCCAGGTAAAACATCCACAGGGTAGTAATCCAAAGAATTTCAACCGGCTGTATAAAAAGTGCTCAATATCAAATAGAGCTTTTATATATGATTATTTTTATTTACACAGACATGTACAAAATCTGCGACACTGGCATGTCGATGTTATCGATCAACAGTTATTATAAACTGAGATCTCATCAGGCAGATTTTTTGTACACATTCTGTTGCATGTATGTTCCCTTTCCACTTTCTGTCTGAATCAACAGACGATTTCATTTTTTTTATCTATCTATCTATCTATCTATCTATCTATCTATCTATCTATCTATCTATCTATCTATCTATCTATCTTTATTCTACCCTTTTTATTATATCTCTCTCTTTTTACTTTTTTCTATTATATTTTATGTTTTATGTTTTATATTTTATATTTTTTATATTGATTTTAACTTTTTGATTCTTAACGGTCCCAAACCACGTGACTTCCTAAATTTTGAAATTTTAAATTTCTTTTCTTCTTCTCCTTTTTTTCTCCATTTCATTCTTTCCAAATATGATCTACGGTTAAGATCGGATTCTAACTCTGCCTGATTAGATCTCAATTCATAATAACTGTTGATCGATAACATCGACATGCCAGTGTCGCAGATTTTGTACATGTCTGTGTAAATAAAAATAATCATATATATATATATATATATATATATATATATATATATATATGATTATTTATATATATATATATATCAATAATTAAATATTTGTTTTATCTACATACGTATACGTTTCATCCTTACGGGAATCGTCAGTGTAGAGAAGAATTATTCACACCAGAATCGCCGGACTCGAACCCCGGAACACGAGTTATATTTCGAACTCAAATTCCAACGTCTTAGCCCACACGGTCGTTGTCAACAACTCGGTAAATCAGCGAGAGATTAATCTTATTTAAAGGCAGCTGTCGTAAAGTGTTCGACTTTTGAAAAGAACCACGATGACAGCTGTGTTAATACTACTCACTACAGAGCCCAGCCAAGTTTTGGGGCGACAAATAATTAATTATAAATATTTGCTTTATATATATATATATATATATATATATATATATATATATATATATATATATATATATATATATATATATATATATATATATATATATATATATATATATATATATATATATATATATATATATGATATTGGTATATAGAAAAAGTTAAAAAAATATGATAATTTTTACTTGATGCCACCGCCTTTATATTACTATTGGTGTTCCCCTGGATTCTAAGTGACAACAAGTCTCCTTAGTTTTCCAGCACTCTCCACATATTTTTATAACCTTTGTAAATTATTTTGCGTTACCGCAGCCGTTTACCATCGATTTTTTTGCTACAACGACCATCGGTCTTTTCTGAAATTTGAGTTACAATAAGCCTCGCCCAGGTTCAAATACTCTAGCACACTTCAAGTCGAGGTCTGATCAGTGCTCTCGCTATTCGGTTTTTCCATCCTCCTAAAACTTTCACGTCAATTTTGTGTGGTATCATCCGAAGCTGGTTCCGCCGCATATGTGTTTCTTTTTGTTTCCCTTTTCCATTTTACTGTGGCTAGTAAAAAAAATTATTTAAATTTTCATTTTTTTTTAATTTTTTAATTTTTTTAATTTTTAATTTTTTTGTGGGGGGAGAAGGGGGAGCTCATAGTGTTTCTTGTAATTTCTATTCCTTGGTTCATTTTTGTGTAGTGATAGCTGAGGCCGGTGTAATTTATTATGGGGGGAGATTCTGAAGCTGTTTCTTGCACTTTCTGTTCCTTGGTTCATGTTGTGTTGTTCTTCGTGTGGTTTTGTTTTCTCCCTGTTGTAAATTACTTGTGACTGATTACCCTTTGTAGCTTATGCAGGTTGGTTTTCGCACTCGAGGATTTTCCTTAAGATTGCAGCTGTTTTGACCATTGCCATCCTTTGTATGGTTTCGATGGTCCCTTTGATTCCAATTTCTCCCAGTCTTTTCTCCAGGTTTTTGGGGATTGTTCCTAGTGCTCCTACGATTATTGGTATTATACTAACTTTCTTCATGCTCCATATTCCTTTCAGTTCTCTGGCTAGTTCTGTGTATTTACTTCGTTTTTCTATGTCTTTTATCTTCACTCTGTATTATTATTATTATTTTTTTTTTTTGTACTCACTAGGAGTTGTCACACAGGTCATCATCAGAGATTACTCACTGATAATAACCGGTGGTGTTCCCTGGAGCCTGGGGGACAACACGTCTCCCCAGATTTCCAGTACCCCCTCGTTCGATAACCTTTGCAAATGACTTTGCTTTATCGCAACAGCCGCTTACCATTTATTTCTCGCTATCAACGACCATTGGTCTTCACTGGAATTTTGGTGGCAATAAGCCTCTCCAGAATCTTTGCACTCATCCAATTGAAGTCTGGTTAGTACTATCCCTTCTCGGTCCTTCCATCCTTCTGTACCCTTCAAGACTATTTTCTGTGGTATCAGCAGAGGCTGATGCCTTTTTTTTGGTGGGGGGCACAGTTTATAAGGTTTGTTGCAGTTTCAGTTCCATTGGTTTCATGTGGTGTTCCAGATGGAAATCTTTTGGTTTTACTTCTGTTGCAGTTTCCATGTGGCTGGTTAGTGTTTGTAGTTTATCTGGGTTAGTTTCTGCATTCAAGGATTTTCCATAAGATTTAATTGTTATTATGTACTCACTAAAAGTTCACACACAGGTCATTATCAGTGATTGCTCACTGACAATAACAGACTGTGTTCCCTGGAGTTTGAGTGACAACAAGTCTCTTCAGATTTCCAGTACTCTCCACCTCTTTTCGATAACAACCGCTAATAACCTTGCGGTATTGTTCAGCCGCTTACCATTGGTATTCTCACTGGTAAGGACCCTTGGTCTTAACTGGGATTTGGGTTGCAATAAGCCTCCCCAAGGTCCCAGCACTTTCCGCACTCTTTCAGTGGAGGTCTGGTTTGTGCTCTCCCTCCTCGGTTTTCTCATCCTCCGTGACCCTTTACAAATATTTTGTGTGGTGTCAGCCTAGGTCGGTGCCATTTATTTTGGAGGGGGGAAGCTTATGAAGTGATGTTTGTTGCAGTTTCTGTTCCTTGTTTCGTGATGTGGTGTTCTTCATGTGGTTTTGTTTTCTTTCTGTTGTAAATTCCATGTGACTGGTTACCATTCGTAGCTTATGCAGGTTGGTTTCCGCATTCGATGGTTTTTCCATACGATTGCAGCTGTTTTGATCATTGCCGTCCTTTGTATAGTCTCAGTCATCCCTTTGATTCCAATTTCCCCCAGTCTTTTCTCCAGACTTTTGGGAACTGTTCCTAGTTCTCCTACGAGTATTGGCATTATACTGACTTTCTTCATGCTCCATATTCTTTTTCGTTCTCTGGCTAGTTCCGTGTATTTGTTTCGTTTTTCCGTTTCTTTGATCTTCACTCTCTGTTCTGCTGGAACGCCGAATTCTATGATTTTACAAGATTTTTCCTTCTTGTCGATTATTATAACATCCGGTCTCCTTGCCTGTATGGGTTTGTCTGTTTATATATCTATATCCCAGAGGATTTTGTGTTTTTCGTTTTCCAGTAATGTTTGTACCATTTTTTCTGTGTATTCGAAATTCAATCGTTTGCACAGTTCCCAGTGTACTGCGTTCCCCACGCAATCATGCCTGTTCTAGTATTCTTTTTGGGTTAGTTTGCTGCATTCACTTATTATATGATTTACTGTTTCGTCTCTTTGTCCACATATTCTGCATTTACTGTTTTCCTGTGTTTTATCTATTTTAGCTTTAATGTGGTTTGTCCTAATCACATTGTTCTATGCAGCCATCAGTAAAGATTCCATTTCTCTGTTCAAGTGTCCTTTTCTTAGCCATGTCCAGCTATTTTCGTTGGTTTCTTCTCTTGTCAGTTTTCTAAAACGTCCATGTAGTTGTTTTTCTTCTCACTTTTCTTTTCTTGTCGTTTTGTTTCTGCTTTCGCTGCTTCCCGAGTAGCACGTTGGAACGGTGTCTCTTGCTGCGGTGATTAGCCTTTTCGTGGACTTAGTTATGTATTTCTCCAGTTATTTTTTTTAGTGTTCCACACAATCTTCTATACTTACCAGTCCTCTTCCCCCTTCGTTTCTTTTCATGTTAAGTCTGTCCATATCGTCTTTTTGGTGTAGTGCGTTTTGCATGGTCATTAATTTTCTAGTCTTCTAGTCAAGGTGTCTGAGTTCTTCTTTAGTCCAGCCTATGAATGGTCCAGAGTATTTTATTTGTGATACTGCCCAAGTGTTTATTCCTTTTACTAGATTCTTGCTATATAATTTCGTTTCTAGGAGTTTTCTTGTTCTTTGTAAATATTATTTTCCAACCTTCTCTTTCATTTCTGTAGATTTGATGTTTTATTATTATTATTATGATTTTCTCCCTTAAAATTTTCACATGATGCATTAGCAGTGATTGCTCACTGGCAAAAACAAATGATCTTCCCTTGCGTCTGATTGATAGCAAGTTTCACCAGATTTCTAGGTTTCTCTGCTTCGTTCTGCTGCAAATCAATTTGTGTTTTCACCACAGCCGTTTACAATTGCGTTTGCGCTGACAATTGCCGTAACCTTTCTCTGGAATTTTAGTAGCAATGAACCTATTGGTCGACGTTGCTGATTTTGTGTGTTGGCTTCCGCACTCGAAGATTTTCCGTAATATTTCAGGTGTCGAGCCCTCCTTTGATTCCAATTCCTCCTCGTCATTTTTCGGGGGTTTTTTTTTCGGAACATTTCTTAGTACTTCTAGAATTATTGGTACTCCAGTAATTGTCTTCAGGTTCCATAATCCTTTCATCTCTCTGTGAAATTCCATATATTTGCTTCGTTTTTCCTGTCTCCTTGATCTTCACTCTGTAATCTGCTTGGACGGCGAAATCTACGATTTGGCACGTTTTTCTTTTCTTGTTGATTATTATTACATCCGGTATCCTTGCTTGGATGAATTTGTTTGTGTGTACCTCCATATCACAGATAATTTTGTGCTGTTCATTTTCCAATACAGTCTCCGCTTTGTGTCTACACCATTTGCATAGTTCCCAGTCGACTGCCTTCACCACGGAGTCGTGTCTGTTTTTGTATTTATTTGGAGTTAGCTTACTGCCTTCACTTATTATCAAATCAAAACAATTTATTGGCAAGAAATAGCAAAGTGCAACAACCATGTAAAAGACAGAAGATGCTTACATCCAAGTACAGTCTAAATGTTTATCCAAGGCCACTTTAAACCTGAATATGGTAGGCATCGTCACGAACTGCATTGGCAAGCCGTTCAATGTGATTTACTGTTTCGTCTCTTTGTCCACAGAATCTACTTTTACTGTTTTTCTGTGTTTTGTCTATGTTAGTTTTTATATAGTTCGTTTTGATCGCCTTGTTTGTGCGGGTGTCAAAAACGATTCTGTTTCTCTGTCCAAGTGTCCTTTTCGTGGCCATGTTCATTGGTCAGTCTTATAAATCGTCCATATATATCTTTCAATAAAAATAATACGAAGAAGAACAATAATATAACCACTAAAAATAGTAATAACTCAACCAAATAGAAATAGGAAAGTTAATAATGAAAAAGAAAAACCGTTACTGTAGCATTTTTTGTCAAGCCACAATATTTGCTAGACAAACCCCCAAATAACAAAAATACTACATAGGTATAACCTTTTTAGATTTTAAAACCAGGTATAACAACCATAAAAGCACATTCAAGAATAAAAACATCGATTCAAAATAGCATTACTGGAAACTCAAAGAAAGCGAATATTCGTCAATGATTGAGTGGAAGATAGTACGATAGGCCGGTACATGTAGATATTTAGACGACACGTGCAGATTTTGAACGAGAAATTGAAATTGAAAATTTCAAAGATCCCCAAAACTTACCAAACTGTAAAAGTGAAATAGCAACCAACTGTAGACATAGAATGAACTTTACTTTAAGTTAATCATATACATAAACGATAAATAAATAAAACACTAAATCAACAGCTAAAGTAGCAATGAATAACAAACTTTTGCATCCTTTGGGTGAGACGGACTGCCGAGGATAACGCCATGTCCGGAATCATGATTTTCATTGTCTGCTTATTCGCATCTACAGTCATGCCCAAGTCTGGACACTTTCTGACAATTAAAAATTAATATTCTGTATGATTTTTCTACATTGTTTTTCTTCATCCTGAGGAAGTCTTTCAATAAAGACGAAACGTTGAGGAATACATAAATAACATAGTTTTTGGCTTTACTCTTTAATTTTTCAATATAATAATTTAATATTTATTTATAAATATTATACCAAGCCCCTTTAAGAAATTAAAGTTGAGCACTCTCGGTGATGTTAAAAATAGACTGTCAAAAAGCTCTAATGCAAAGTTCCGAATACGTTCGTCGAACACTCTCGACTAGTCTTCTATCTATGCCCGCTTGAAACGCTAGCGTCTGTAGGTATTAATAATTTAATATTTATTTATAAATATTATAAGCCCCTTTAAGAAATTAAAGTTGAGCACTCTCGGGGATGTTAAAAGTTCCGAATACGTTCGTCGAACACTCTCGACTAGTCTTCTATCTGTGCCCGCTTCTAGGTACATATAGATCTTAATTTCCCTTAATTACGTGACAGTTTCCATTGGCCGAGTGGATATGGCGACTGAAACGCTAGCGTCTGTAGGTATTAATAATTTTATATATATATATATATATATATATATATATATATATATATATATATATATATATATATATATATATATATATATATATATATAGTCACTGTCAACATAGACGACTAGTGACACTTCGAGTAACGGGTCGTCTATGTTCTGTTTTAATGGGTGGCTTTATTTTTTTGTTGCTTCAGTATTTATGACATCATAAAGATCGGTCCCCATGTCGTCAACCTGTTTAGTGAATGACGTCACCCATTTGTGACGAGTACACTTTGCGGCGTTATTAAAGATTTTATTCATCTTCCTCCCCCAGCGACAAGATGTGACACAAGGTCGGGAAAGTGGGATTTGAAAAGCCAGCGCCCGAGAAGGTGAGCACCTGTGATCCTCAAAAAATGCCTCGGCAGCCCCGTCGGCCTTCTCCGGTAGGGGCGCCTCAGACAGTAAGCAATAAACTTACTCCTCCCCAAAGAGGGGATGCAAAGCCTGGGAGGTTGGACCTCCTAGAACTGCACAGGACAAACCCACGAACCGGCGGAATCAAGACCCGAAGGCCAAGACGATACCGGTCTATGGGGTGTAATATCCATCGGAACAGATACTACACTGTGATCCCAGCCAATTCCCGGTGTTTCCAAGTCTATTTAATTGGATGACGTCATCCTTTTGTGATGTCATCTCGTTGTCACCTCATCCAGGCTTTCATTTCGTGATGAATTAAAATATTTTAGGATGAAACTTACAGTTAATTATTTATTTTATTAAAATATCTGAATTACTAGCCTGAAACTTTCAAATCAAGTGTTAGGGTTAAGTTGAACACAAAAGAATGACATTTCCGGTATGGCTGTCTGGGTCATCAGAGTTAAGCATTGTAACCACCAACGAACAGAGGGACACGTTAATATGTACATATTAGGGAAGCATATCCTTTTTTTTTAACATAGTTCACCCCAAACAAGGCAGGCCGTCACTGTATACGTAAGAGGCTACTGAGAAAAAAGGGAGAAAGTTTGGGGGGTCAACCTAAATTGGGAGCTGGGCAGCGAGATGTCTGTTTACATTAGTTTTAAATTTCTGCATGTCAGTACTGTCGGGAATACATGGGACAGGGATGGAGTTCCAGAGGCCAGCAGCACGAGAAAAGAAGCTATTGGAGTAGAAAGCTCTCCGACATCTAGGGACATCCACAGTGAATGGATGGGATTTAGCTGATTGTCGAGTTTGTCTAGTGAATTTACGTCGAGCGGACACCAGAGTAGCCAGTATATCGGAGCATAATCCATTGAAGTATTTGTAAAACAAGCACAAGAATGCTACATTGCGGCGATGGGACAGGGACTGGAGCTTGGTTGACAGTGAGGGATTTATTAGGTTGGCGACTCTTTTTTGGACCTTGTCAAGGAGGGAGAGACTAGTAGATGATGCATCAGTCCAGATAGGAAAAGACGACAAGAGGATGACGGATCCTGATGCGGTCACTGTACAGGTAGTGAGCGTCCGTTTGTTGTGCCGGTCGAAGGTTGTTGCTCGATTCCGATGTCGGTCGCTGTGTCAGCCGTGTAGTCTCAGCCATTGCTGCAACAGAAGAATTCTCCCTCCAAATAAAACCACAACTCCAATGCAAAAACAATTAACAGAGGTTTATTTACAATAGTACTCGTTTTCTTAGATTAGATAAAAAAAAAACTAGCTAATCTGAATTCTTTACCCGACCAAATAAAAACATAAGTCCAAACTGACAAAAACAGATCATCTGTCGCCGAGGGTCACCAATAACCAACCGACTGTCAGGCCTAAGTAAAAACTGCTTATCTCCTGGAATATATGTACTTTTGACCGGAAGTCTTAGATTTCGGTCATTTTCTTCCTCATCCCCATTCAGTCACCTAGAAAGATCATCCAGATATCCACTCGAAATAACGATTAGCCAGTGTCCACTGGAAAGGACCTATCTGCAGACAATCTATAAACATTATTGTTTTCAGAGTCTTCATCTCTCAGCATGAACTCCCGTTTAAAGAGACACTTATTTTTTTTCAAAGAGAAATCCAATTCTGTATGTCCAAACCGAAAATCAAAGACAGTTTCTATTTCTTCTTTGTCCCCGCTTCTCTTGGCCGAACATGTATAACCTGCAGCAAGTCTGCTATTCACATGCATTGCAACTGTGCAACCCACGAAACATTCAACTGTCTAGTGCATGTTTAGATGCATAGATGCACACGCATAACATTTGCATAGAGATACGGCAACGTATTGTGCAAGCCAAGCAATAAGCATCAAAGTAATGTCTCCTTTTTTTCGGCTTGGAATGACATTGGCATCGAAAATACGATGATTGGCGAGCGACTAAGTCATTCCGTGCTAACCATCTAATCGTGCTCTTGTTCTCGTGAAATAGGTACGGCTAAATCTCTTATGAAAAGATTAGCAAAACAACATTCTATGGTTGGTACGACGACTTTATCAGATATACAGGGTGTCTCAAAAAAATGTACTCACTCGTAGAATGACGAGAAAACTTTTATTCATGAACATAGAGTGAAATGAAATAGCATCGAATACATGAGACAGATGTAATTGAAGAATCATGTTCGCAAATGTTCAAACTGATGACCATTATTGTTCAAACAAAGCTGATAACGCGCACCAAGGTAAATAAAGGTTTTCTCGTCATTCTAAGAGTGAGTACATTTTTTTGAGACACCCTGTATAATGCATGATTAATTACCACGTAGGCATTAAGACAAAGTAAAACTAATAACCCCCACAGACTGATCAATTACCCTCAACCCTACCCCCCCCCCAAGTATATTAAAAGAGTGTACCATGGTAATTTGCACGCTGGACTGATCCTAAAAAATCAGAAAATAAATTAATATTTGCAAAATAAAACCAAAACAAATAATCTGCAATATTTGCAAAGTAAATATTTTAATTTAAAAAATCCGCAAAAAAATAATAAGGCATATTGTTTTTGCCCTTACACTAGTTGGAATGTGAAACGAAACTAATCGCAAATATTTGGCAGCCATTACAGAGCTGAAAAGTTCAAGATAACCGAAAAGAAACTATACCCACCCTCAAATGCCATTTGACTAGAATGGAACGGGGCGTACTGGAATAATGAGGAGACATACTGTAATTCAGATTCCAGGGAAAGGAATTTATTTTTTATTTTGGGAATGTTCAAACACAAATATGGAAAGAAAATGATTTTCTTTCTGGCTATACTTATCTATGTCCCAGCATGAATGGAAAGCTACACGAACATACGAGGTGCCTCAACGTGCAATGTGAGTTTGGATTAATCACAAACCAATACGCATAGACAAGATAAAATGGAAACATGATAAACAACAAGAAATAAAAGACAAAATCACATAAAAAAGCAGTAGACTAATATTCTGATGAAGCTACTCAATAAAGGAAATGAAATATTAATTAACAGTATGTCTTTTTAATGTGAGTGTGTCTTTTATATTTTACTAGCAGAGCTACTCGGCGCTGCCCGGGGTGATAAAAACACAAAATAAAAGAAATTAAATAGTGTGTGTAACATCTTTCTATACAATCTTCAATCTCTCTTCCTTCCCCTCTCTCTCTCTCTCTCTCTCTCTTTCCCCCGCCCCTATTATTTCCCTCCTTCCTTCCCCAAACCTTTCTTTCCCTTCCGCCCATCTCATTCTTCTCTAGTTTTAATGTGTTCAATAATAATAATAATAATAATAATAATAATAATAATAATAATAATAATAATAATAATAATAATAATAATAATAATAATAATGTAATTCATTTTCCGGAGCTATCTGTTTTAAATGTAATACTGTAATCTTACATGCATTTCTCCCGGGCAACGCCGAGTTTAACAGAAGCGTGTGACTTGCACAAATATATTACTGTAATGGTAGAAAGGAAGCATTCAAAGCACTGCCAAAGGTACAGTTAAAATCAAAGTATTAAGAGAAGTGATGTTAATAATGACAATTTTCTTGCCCAGGATAAGGCCGAATATAACTAAAGTTTGTACCCCCCCTCACTTTTTTTAATGGAAATCGCTCCAGACAAGGCAGGAAGCCACTCGATGTAAGGAGCTAAAAAAATACTACTTCACGGTCAAAAACTAGCCAACGATAAGTGTTATGGATAGATTCCGACCCAGAAAACAGCGATTCTTCCCCCTCTGTCAGAAACATCGCTCATGTAATGTGAGGACTAAAGGTCAAAATAAGGGAAGCGAGAGTACAATTAATAAATAAAATGAAAGTATAAATAGAATTAATGTCGATAATGACAATTTTTGCATATTCAATCTCATACATAAACTAATGGGAGTGGTGAACTGTGGGCTCAACGTGCTGGGTTCAAATTTGGGGATGGTGCATCACTTTCACTTTGAGAAATGTATGAATTCATCTCTACTCCCTCCAGCTATGCATTAAATAGTAGGGTAGACTGGACTCCCTCCGAAATAACCCCAGTCTTTCTCTGCTTATCCCAGCATTGTTTCCAGTCGTCCTGGACTCCTCATTGCCACTGGAAACAAGCAATGCCGCTTCAGAAATAGTACAGTTAGGAATTGCGCAACACTTGCTCCATTTTGTAACATAAACAACTATCTAACAGTAAATCTTTACCCATAAAGTTGAGCCACATATCGTACTTACAGTGAGATTAAAACGCCAAATTCATATTCACAATAGAATAAGAATAGCTTTCTAATAGACTGATCATGTGTATGCGGTCGACGTACTAAGGTTAAGTAATTTGCATATTTCTTTGCAAAATGACATTTCATTAATTCGTTATTCGTTTTTATTGTTTTATAATTTAATGACTGCTTTTATTTTTTATAACATTACCGATTTTTTTTTTATATATCCTGAATAGAAAATTAGTATTTTTAGTTAAAATAGACTTTCTAGTTTTGGGGGGGGGGGGGGGTCAATTTACTTCTGTGGATTTCAATCCAGTTTTCCTTGACCTTCCCCTGTGAACTGAACCTGTTACTTCAACTGTTCAACAACTACTAACCCAAGAACTCTCATCCATTATTTCAACGTGGCCATACCATTGAAGTCTACTGTTCTGCACACATCTCCCCATACTGTCCAGATTTAATCTTCCTCAATCTTTCCTAATCAGAACTAAGCCTCTCTCATTACACACCTATCGTATCATTCTTATATCATTTCTATCCACGCAATACGAAATTAAATTCCACTGTAATGCATTTCGATTCATTCGTATACAAATCAACTATTTCATTTTTTTTGTTAAATTGTAAATTAAAAACAAAGCGCCCACAAAGACAAACACACCGCGGCCGAACAAACAAGTCAGTGAGTACCCCTTATCCCAATTTATTTCATTACGTTAATTTATTCCATCATAACATAATGCATTTCGGTTCTTTCGTAAACAAGTACTCAATTTTTTTATTTTGTTAAATTGTAAAATAAAACAAATCCCCCTCCTCCGAATACACACACACAACGCGGCCAAGAAAACAAGTCAGTGAGTGCCCTTTCCACCATCTATTTTTGCACTCTGTGAAACTATTAGCTCTGAATTAGCGATGTTGTGATCATGAAAACTGTTCACCATCCATTTTTGCACTCCGTGAAACTATTAGCTCTGAATTAGCGATGTTGTGATCATGAAAACTGTTCACCATCCATTTTTGCACTCCGTGAAACTATTAGCTCTGAATTAGCGATGTTGTGATCATGAAAACTGTTCACCATCCATTTTTGCACTCCGTGAAACTATTAGCTCTGAATTAGCGATGTTGTGATCATGAAAACTTTCCACCATCCATTTTTGCGCTCCGTGAAACTATTAGCTCTGAATTAACGATGTTCTGACCATGAAAACTTTCCACCATCCATTTTAGCGCTCCATGAGACTATTAGCTCTGAATTAGCGATGATGTGATCATGAAAACTTTCCACCATCCATTTTTATGCTCCGTGAAACTATTAGCTCTGAATTAGCGATGTTGTGATCATGAAAACTTTCCACTATCCTTTTGCACTCTGTGAAACTATTAGCTCTTAATAAGCGATGTTGTGATCATGAAAACTTTCCACTATCCATTTTTATACTCTGTGAAACTATTAGCTCTGAATTAGCGATGTTGTGATCATGAAAACTTACCACTATCCATTTTTATGCTCTGTGAAACAATTAGCTCTGAATTAGCGATGATGTGATCATGAAAACTTTGTAACATCTATTTTTGCGCTCCGTGAAACTATTAGCTATGAATTAGCGATGTTGTGATCATGAAAACTTTCCACTATCCTTTTGCACTCTGTGAAACTATTAGCTCTTAATAAGCGATGTTGTGATCATGAAAACTTTCCACTATCAATTTTTATGCTCTGTGAAACTATTAGCTCTGAATTAGCGATGTTGTGATCATGAAAACTGTTCACCATCCATTTTTATGCTCTGTGAAACAATTAGCTCTGAATTAGCGATGATGTGATCATGAAAACTTTGTAACATCTATTTTTGCGCTCCGTGAAACTATTAGCTATGAATTAGCGATGTGGTGATCATGAAAACTTTGTAACATCTCTTTTTGCGATTCGTGAAACTATTAGCTCGTAATTAGCGATGTTGTCATCATGAAAACTGTTCACCATCCATTTTTGCACTCCGTGAAACTATTAGCTCTGAATCAGCGATGTTGTGATCATGAAAACTGTTCACCATCCATTTTTGCACTCCGTGAAACTATTAGCTCTGAATTAGCGATGTTGTGATCATGAAAACTGTTCACCATCCATTTTTTCACTCCGTGAAACTATTAGCTTTTAATTAGCGATGTTGTGATCATGAAAACTGTTCACCATCCATTTTTGCACTCCGTGAAACTATTAGCTCTGAATCAGCGATGTTGTGATCATGAAAACTGTTCACCATCCATTTTGGCACTCCGTGAAACTATTAGCTCGTAATTAGCGATGTTGTGATCATGAAAACTGTTCACCATCCATTTTTGCACTCCGTTAAACTATTAGCTATGAATTAGCGATGTTGTGATCATGAAAACTTTGTAACATCTCTTTTTGCGATTCGTGAAACTATTAGCTCTGAATTAGCGATGTTGTGATCATGAAAACTGTTCACCATCCATTTTTGCACTCCGTGAAACTATTAGCTCTGAATTAGCGATGTTGTGATCATGAAAACTGTTCACCATCCTTTTTTTCACTCCGTGAAACTATTAGCTTTGAATTAGCGATGTTGTGATCATGAAAACTGTTCACCATCCATTTTTGCACTCCGTGAAACTATTAGCTCTGAATCAGCGATGTTGTGATCATGAAAACTGTTCACCATCCATTTTTGCACTCCGTGAAACTATTAACTCTGAATTAGCGATGTTGTGATCATGAAAACTTTCCACTATCCATTTTTATACTCTGTGAAACTATTAGCTCTGAATTAGCGATGTTGTGATCATGAAAACTTTCCACTATCCATTTTTATGCTCTGTGAAACAATTAGCTCTGAATTAGCGATGATGTGATCATGAAAACTTTGTAACATCTATTTTTGCGCTCCGTGAAACTATTAGCTATGAATTAGCGATGTTGTGATCATGAAAACTTTCCACTATCCTTTTGCACTCTGTGAAACTATTAGCTCTTAATAAGCGATGTTGTGATCATGAAAACTTTCCACTATCCATTTTTATGCTCTGTGAAACTATTAGCTCTGAATTAGCGATGTTGTGATCATGAAAACTGTTCACCATCCATTTTTATGCTCTGTGAAACAATTAGCTCTGAATTAGCGATGATGTGATCATGAAAACTTTGTAACATCTATTTTTGCGCTCCGTGAAACTATTAGCTATGAATTAGCGATGTGGTGATCATGAAAACTTTGTAACATCTCTTTTTGCGATTCGTGAAACTATTAGCTCGTAATTAGCGATGTTGTCATCATGAAAACTGTTCACCATCCATTTTTGCACTCCGTGAAACTATTAGCTCTGAATCAGCGATGTTGTGATCATGAAAACTGTTCACCATCCATTTTTGCACTCCGTGAAACTATTAGCTCTGAATTAGCGATGTTGTGATCATGAAAACTGTTCACCATCCATTTTTTCACTCCGTGAAACTATTAGCTTTTAATTAGCGATGTTGTGATCATGAAAACTGTTCACCATCCATTTTTGCACTCCGTGAAACTATTAGCTCTGAATCAGCGATGTTGTGATCATGAAAACTGTTCACCATCCATTTTGGCACTCCGTGAAACTATTAGCTCGTAATTAGCGATGTTGTGATCATGAAAACTGTTCACCATCCATTTTTGCACTCCGTTAAAATATTAGCTATGAATTAGCGATGTTGTGATCATGAAAACTTTGTAACATCTCTTTTTGCACTTCGTGAAACTATTAGCTCTGAATTAGCGATGTTGTGATCATGAAAACTGTTCACCATCCATTTTTGCACTCCGTGAAACTATTAGCTCTGAATTAGCGATGTTGTGATCATGAAAACTGTTCACCATCCATTTTTTCACTCCGTGAAACTATTAGCTTTGAATTAGCGATGTTGTGATCATGAAAACTGTTCACCATCCATTTTTGCACTCCGTGAAACTATTAGCTCTGAATCAGCGATGTTGTGATCATGAAAACTGTTCACCATCCATTTTTGCACTCCGTGAAACTATTAACTCTGAATTAGCGATGTTGTGATCATGAAAACTGTTCACCATCCTTTTTTTCACTCCGTGAAACTATTAGCTTTGAATTAGCGATGTTGTGATCATGAAAACTGTTCACCATCCATTTTTGCACTCCGTGAAACTATTAGCTCTGAATCAGCGATGTTGTGATCATGAAAACTGTTCACCATCCATTTTTGCACTCCGTGAAACTATTAACTCTGAATTAGCGATGTTGTGATCATGAAAACTTTGTAACATCTCTTTTTGCGATTCGTGAAACTATTAGCTCTGAATCAGCGATGTTGTGATCATGAAAACTTTGTAACATCTCTTTTTGCAATTCGTGAAACTATTAGCTCTGAATTAGCGATGTTGTGATCATGAAAACTGTTCACCATCCATTTTTTCACTCCGTGAAACTATTAGCTTTTAATTAGCGATGTTGTGATCATGAAAACTGTTCACCATCCATTTTTGCACTCCGTGAAACTATTAGCTCTGAATTAGCGATGTTGTGATCATGAAAACTGTTCACCATCCATTTTTGAACTCCGTGAAACTATTAGCTCTGAATTAGCGATGTTGTGATCATGAAAACTGTTCACCATCCATTTTTGCACTCCGTGAAACTATTAGCTCTGAATTAGCGATGTTGTGATCATGAAAACTGTTCACCATCCATTTTTGCACTCCGTGAAACTATTAGCTCTGAATTAGCGATGTTGTGATCATGAAAACTTTCCACCATCCATTTTTGCGCTCCGTGAAACTATTAGCTCTGAATTAACGATGTTCTGACCATGAAAATTTCCACCATCCATTTTAGCGCTCCATGAGACTATTAGCTCTGAATTAGCGATGATGTGATCATGAAAACTTTCCACCATCCATTTTTATGCTCCGTGAAACTATTAGCTCTGAATTAGCGATGTTGTGATCATGAAAACTTTCCACTATCCTTTTGCACTCTGTGAAACTATTAGCTCTTAATAAGCGATGTTGTGATCATGAAAACTTTCCACTATCCATTTTTATGCTCTGTGAAACTATTAGCTCTGAATTAGCGATGTTGTGATCATGAAAACTTTCCACTATCCATTTTTATGCTCTGTGAAACAATTAGCTCTGAATTAGCGATGATGTGATCATGAAAACTTTGTAACATCTATTTTTGCGCTCCGTGAAACTATTAGCTATGAATTAGCGATGTTGTGATCATGAAAACTTTGTAACATCTCTTTTTGCGATTCGTGAAACTATTAGCTCGTAATTAGCGATGTTGTCATCATGAAAACTGTTCACCATCCATTTTTGCACTCCGTGAAACTATTAGCTCTGAATCAGCGATGTTGTGATCATGAAAACTGTTCACCATCCATTTTTGCACTCCGTGAAACTATTAGCTCTGAATTAGCGATGTTGTGATCATGAAAACTGTTCACCATCCATTTTTTCACTCCGTGAAACTATTAGCTTTTAATTAGCGATGTTGTGATCATGAAAACTGTTCACCATCCATTTTTGCACTCCGTGAAACTATTAGCTTTGAATTAGCGATGTTGTGATCATGAAAACTGTTCACCATCCATTTTTGCACTCCGTTAAACTATTAGCTATGAATTAGCGATGTTGTGATCATGAAAACTTTGTAACATCTCTTTTTGCGATTCGTGAAACTATTAGCTCGTAATTAGCGATGTTGTGATCATGAAAACTGTTCACCATCCATTTTTGCACTCCGTGAAACTATTAGCTCTGAATTAGCGATGTTGTGATCATGAAAACTGTTCACCATCCTTTTTTTCACTCCGTGAAACTATTAGCTTTGAATTAGCGATGTTGTGATCATGAAAACTGTTCACCATCCATTTTTGCACTCCGTGAAACTATTAGCTCTGAATCAGCGATGTTGTGATCATGAAAACTGTTCACCATCCATTTTTGCACTCCGTGAAACTATTAACTCTGAATTAGCGATGTTGTGATCATGAAAACTTTGTAACATCTCTTTTTGCGATTCGTGAAACTATTAGCTCTGAATTAGCGATGTTGTGATCATGAAAACTGTTCACCATCCATTTTTGCACTCCGTGAAACTATTAGCTCTGAATCAGCGATGTTGTGATCATGAAAACTGTTCACCATCCATTTTTGCACTCCGTGAAACTATTAGCTCGTAATTAGCGATGTTGTGATCATGAAAACTGTTCACCATCCATTTTTGCACTCCGTTAAACTATTAGCTATGAATTAGCGATGTTGTGATCATGAAAACTTTGTAACATCTCTTTTTGCGATTCGTGAAACTATTAGCTCTGAATTAGCGATGTTGTGATCATGAAAACTGTTCACCATCCATTTTTGCACTCCGTGAAACTATTAGCTCTGAATTAGCGATGTTGTGATCATGAAAACTGTTCACCATCCATTTTTGCACTCCGTTAAACTATTAGCTATGAATTAGCGATGTTGTGATCATGAAAACTTTGTAACATCTCTTTTTGCGATTCGTGAAACTATTAGCTTTGAATTAGCGATGTTGTGATCATGAAAACTGTTCACCATCCATTTTTGCACTCCGTGAAACTATTAGCTCTGAATCAGCGATGTTGTGATCATGAAAACTGTTCACCATCCATTTTTGCACTCCGTGAAACTATTAGCTCTGAATTAGCGATGTTGTGATCATGAAAACTTTGTAACATCTCTTTTTGCGATTCGTGAAACTATTAGCTCTGAATTAGCGATGTTGTGATCATGAAAACTGTTCACCATCCATTTTTGCACTCCGTGAAACTATTAGCTCTGAATCAGCGATGTTGTGATCATGAAAACTGTTCACCATCCATTTTTGCACTCCGTGAAACTATTAGCTATGAATTAGCGATGTTGTGATAATGAAAACTGTTCACCATCCATTTTTGCACTCCGTGAAACTATTAGCTATGAATCAGCGATGTTGTGATCATGAAAACTGTTCACCATCCATTTTTGCACTCCGTGAAACTATTAGCTCTCGATCAGCGATGTTGTGATCATGAAAACTTTGTAACATCTCTTTTTGCGATTCGTGAAACTATTAGCTCTGAATTAGCGATGTTGTGATCATGAAAACTGTTCACCATCCATTTTTGCACTCCGTGAAACTATTATCTCTGAATCAGCGATGTTGTGATCATGAAAACTGTTCACCATCCATTTTTGCACTTCGTGAAACTATTAGCTATGAATCAGCGATGTTGTGATCATGAAAACTGTTCACCATCCATTTTTGCACTCCGTTAAACTATTAGCTATGAATTAGCGATGTTGTGATCATGAAAACTGTTCACCATCCATTTTTGCACTCCGTGAAACTATTAGCTCTGAATTAGCGATGTTGTGATCATGAAAACTGTTCACCATCCATTTTTGCACTCCGTGAAACTATTAGCTCTGAATTAGCGATGTTGTGATCATGAAAACTGTTATCCATCAATTTTTGCACTCCGTGAAACTATTAGCTATGAATTAGCGATGTTGTGATCATGAAAACTTTGTAACATCTCTTTTTGCGATTCGTGAAACTATTAGCTCTGAATTAGCGATGTTGTGATCATGAAAACTGTTCACCATCCATTTTTGCACTCCGTGAAACTATTAGCTCTGAATTAGCGATGTTGTGATCATGAAAACTGTTCACCATCCATTTTTGCACTCCGTGAAACTATTAGCTCTGAATTAGCGATGTTGTGATCATGAAAACTGTTATCCATCCATTTTTGCACTCCGTGAAACTATTAGCTATGAATTAGCGATGTTGTGATCATGAAAACTTTGTAACATCTCTTTTTGCGATTCGTGAAACTATTAGCTCTGAATTAGCGATGTTGTGATCATGAAAACTGTTCACCATCCATTTTTGCACTCCGTGAAACTATTAGCTCTGAATCAGCGATGTTGTGATCATGAAAACTGTTCACCATCCATTTTTGCACTCCGTGAAACTATCAGCTCTGAATCAGCGATGTTGTGATCATGAAAACTTTGTAACATCTCTTTTTGCGATTCGTGAAACTATTAGCTCTGAATCAGCGATGTTGTGATCATGAAAACTTTGTAACATCTCTTTTTGCGATTCGTGAAACTATTAGCTCTGAATCAGCGATGTTGTGATCATGAAAACTTTGTAACATCTCTTTTTGCAATTCGTGAAACTATTAGCTCTGAATTAGCGATGTTGTGATCATGAAAACTGTTCACCATCCATTTTTTCACTCCGTGAAACTATTAGCTTTGAATTAGCGATGTTGTGATCATGAAAACTGTTCACCATCCATTTTTGCACTCCGTGAAACTATTAGCTCTGAATCAGCGATGTTGTGATCATGAAAACTGTTCACCATCCATTTTTGCACTCCGTGAAACTATTAGCTTTGAATTAGCGATGTTGTGATCATGAAAACTGTTCACCATCCATTTTTTCACTCCGTGAAACTATTAGCTCTGAATAAGCGATGTTGTGATCATGAAAACTTTGTAACATCCATGTTTGCACTCCGTGAAACTATTAGCTCTGAATTAGCGATGTTGTGATCATGAAAACTGTTCACCATCCATTTTTGCACTCCGTGAAACTATTAGCTCGTAATTAGCGATGTTGTGATCATGAAAACTTTCCACCATCCATTTTTGCACTCCGTGAAACTATTAGCTCTGAATTAGCGATGTTGTGATCATGAAAACTGTTCACCATCCATTTTTTCACTCCGTGAAACTATTAGCTCTGAATTAGCGATGTTGTGATCATGAAAACTGTTCACCATCCATTTTTGCACTCCGTGAAACTATCAGCTCTGAATTTGCGATGTTGTGATCATGAAAACTGTTCACCATCCATTTTTTCACTCCGTGAAACTATTAGCTCTGAATTGGCGATGTTGTGATCATGAAAACTGTTCACCATCCATTTTTTCACTCCGTGAAACTATTAGCTCTGAATTAGCGATGTTGTGATCATGAAAACTGTTCACCATCCATTTTTGCACTCCGTGAAACTATTAGCTCTGAATTAGCGATGTTGTGATCATGAAAACTGTTCACCATCTATTTTTGCACTCCGTGAAACTATTAGCTCTGAATTAGCGATGTTGTGATCATGAAAACTGTTCACCATCCATTTTTGCACTCCGTGGAACTATTAGCTCTGAATTAGCGATGTTGTGATCATGAAAACTGTTCACCATCCATTTTTGCACTCCGTGAAACTATTAGCTCTGAATTAGCGATGTTGTGATCATGAAAACTGTTCACCATCCATTTTTTCACTCCGTGAAACTATTAGCTCTGAATTAGCGATGTTGTGATCATGAAAACTGTTCACCATCCATTTTTGCACTCCGTGAAACTATTAGCTCTGAATTAGCGATGTTGTGATCATGAAAACTGTTCACCATCCATTTTTTCACTCCGTGAAACTATTAGCTCTGAATTAGCGATGTTGTGATCATGAAAACTGTTTGCCATCCATTTTTGCACTCCGTTAAACTATTAGCTCTGAATTAGCGATGTTGTGATCATGAAAACTGTTCACCATCCATTTTTGCACTCCGTTAAACTATTAGCTCGTAATTAGCGATGTTGTGATCATGAAAACTTTGTAACATCCATTTTTGCACTCCGTGAAACTATTAGCTCTGAATTAGCGATGTTGTGATCATGAAAACTGTTCACCATCCATTTTTGCACTCCGTGAGACTATTAGCTCTGAATTAGCGATGATGAAAGTAGAAAACATCCAACTCGTGTAAATGTCTTTCAGAAAACTTAGCTGCGGTTTCGTAGTTCATTCGTTACCTGTAAGAAAAATGTCGAAGAATTAAGATAAGGAAATCTATGGAGAAACATTACCCTGTTCACTGAAGTCTAAGGCTTGAATTACACACGTCATCCCGCCCAATTAATTAATGGCCAAGGGCAAATTTATATGTTTTCTTTTCCATTTACTGCCCGGGACACTTTTTCTTTTAAATACAGGATATAAAATTACATTTGTAATTGAAAAAAATCTTTTTCACAGCGATATCACATTTTGTTACAATGTGCTTCTTTCTTAGGTATGAAAAAAAAAACAGGAAGAAAAAAGATGTTTTACAGCCGGGATGACATTACAATTAAATAAATAGATTATTAACAGTTAAAAAAAAATGGCAAACTGCATTAGCCAACGCAGATCAAATAAGACCCCAGGGCGAATATGAAGAGAAAAATGATAAAGAAATCTCTACGATTCCTTCAATTAATGGTTTGGGTTGTTTTAATTTATTCGCCCCAAACAAGATACGTTGCCACTGAGACGTAAAGGGCTACTGTGATTTAGGAGTCATATTGTGGCATCGTAAGTGGGGAGTTGTGCCGCAAGATGTTTGTTCAAATTACATTTAAGTTTCTGCATGTTGGTAGAGTCAGAGAAACAGGAAGCATAGAGGGAAATTCTAAAAGTTAGCAGTTCGAGGAAAGAAGCTATTAGAGCAGACAGCCTTGTGACATCTGGGGATCTCCACAGTGAAGGGGTGGGATTTTGCTGATTGTTGGGTTGGTCGGAGGTATTTACGTCGAGTTGGCACCACAGCAACAAGTCTCTCGGAGCACATTCCTATCGAAGTACTTGCAAAGCAAGCACAGGGATGCAAAATTGCGGTGACGGGACAGGGGTTGGATCTTGGTAGACTATGCGAGACTAACTAGATTAGAGACTCTTTTTTGGACTCTGTCTAAGACGAAGCGATAAGGTGTTGGTGCACCAGCCCAGATGTGACAACAATAGTCCGCATATGGACGGATGGTGGCTTTGTAGAGATATGGGAAACTGGTAGGTGTGAGAGGTTTTCTAGCACGGAAGAGGGAGCCTACTTTTCTTGCAGCGGCCTTGGCAGTATCTTCGGTGTATTTGTTGCAATGCATGTTATCTGTGAGTATAAGCCGGGGTGAATGTTGGACTCTTGAGTAGGACGCTAGAACAATATTTACAGAATGAAACGTCAAACGACCAAATAATACATGATCAAACGGGCCAGAATTAGTTAGAAAATTCGGATGTGGATCAAATAATTCCAGATGATGACTCTGGTTACAGCGTAACGCGAGACAGATCGATATCTCGCAGAGAGGGAAAGAGAGAGAGGTAGAGAGAGAGAAAGAGAGAGAGAAAGAGAGAGAGGGAGAGAGAGAGAAAGAGAGCGAGAAAGAGAGAGAGAAAGAGAGAGAGGGAGAGGGGTAGAGAGAGAGAGAAAGAGAGAGAAAGAAAGAGAGAGAAAGAGAGAGAGGGAGAGAGAGAAAGAGAGAGAAAGAAAGAGAGAGAAAGAAAGAGAGAGGGAGAGGGAGAGAGAGAGGTAGAGAGAGAGAAAGAGAGAGAGAAAGAAAAAGAAAGAAAAAGAGAGAGAGAGGTAGAGAGAGAGAAAGAGAGAGAAAGAGAGAGAAAGAGAGAGAAAGAAAGAGAGAGAAAGAGAGAGAGAAAGAGAGAAGGAAAGAAAGAGAGAGAAAGAGAGAGAGAGGGAGAGAGAGGGAGAGAGAGAGAGAAAGAGAGAGAAAGAGAGAAAAAGAGAGAGAGGGGGAGAAAAAGAGAAAGAGAGAGAGAGAAAGAGAGAGAAAGAGAGAGACGAGGCTATGGAAATAAAGACAGCGTATAGAATAAAATAAGAATAAGTGAATGAGAGAGAAAGTGAAAGAGAGAGAATAAGGAAATAAGAGACGGGGAGAGAATGAAAAAAGTAAGGGAAAGAGAGAAAGAGGGTGAGAGAGCATAAGAGAGAGAAAAAGAGAAAGAGAGAAAGTGAGAAAGAGAGAAAGACGGAGCAAAGTAATTCCCAAAATTAAAAATCTGGTACAAAAAGAACAAAGAATCAAATCCAGAAAGGGCAGAATTTATCATGCAAAAAGGCCACCATGCAGCTATATTAAATAGAGAAGAGGGGGTCAGTGTATGAGCCCATGCGGATGAAATAAGGCCCCGCCCCAGGGAGAATATGAAGAACGAAATGATGAAGAAATCTCTACGATTCCTTCTGTTAAGTATTTATTAGAACAAACTTTACAGAATACAACGTTAGAAGAGGAAATAATGCATGATCAAGCGGGAGAGAATGAGTTAGAAAATTCGGATGGAGTTCAAATAATGCCAGACGACAACCGTAACCCTAACCCTAACCCTAACCCTAACTCTAATCCTCACCCTAAACCTAACCCTAATCCTAACCCTAACCCTAACCCTAATCGCGCGCGAGAGAAAGAGAGAGAGGAGAAGAGAGATAGAGAAGGAAACTTAGACTAATCACTAACCAATGCTAACCTTTCACTTCACAACACAAACAAATAGAAGAAAAAAAACATATGAACTGAATAAAGACCATTTCACATAATAATAATAATAATAATAATAATAATAATAATAATAATAATAATAATAATAATAATAATAATAATATCGGGTTCCCGCCGTTTTTTTTTAATTTAAATTCATAAGGGTTTATAAAAATAAAATCAATAATCTATTCTCTTTTGTTGTTTACAACTTTTTTCAATACCTCGTTGGTAAAATTTTTTAAAGAAAACAAAAAAAAATGCAAAACGGTATCGAAAATGTTCATCTTATTTAACTTGACATTCCCAATTAATGATCAAAAAATAAACAGTAATTAACCTGAATTAACTCGACCAAAATGCTTCCAAAATACAATCTCGAGAAACATAGATTTCAAAATTTTACAAAGAAAAACGGCGGAGACTTAGTTGCCAACCCAATATGTTTCAGTTTTATTTTTATTTTTATTTTTATTTTTATTTTTATTTTTATTTTTATTTTTATTTTTATTTATTTTTTATTTTTTTATTTTTTTAGTTTTTTATTTTTATTTTTATTTTTATTTTTATTTATTTTTTATTTTTTTATTTTTTATTTTTATTTATTTATTTTTTTTTTTTTTTAGTTTTATTTTTTTTTTTTAGTTTTATTTTTTATCTTTAGTTTTAGTTTTTGCTTTAGACTTAGTTTTATTTTAATTTTTAGTTTTAGTTTTTGTTTAAGTTTTACATCTATTTTTATTTTTATTTTTCGTTTTATTTTTAGTTTTAGTTTTAGTTTTAGTTTTAGTTTTAGTTTTAGTTTTAGTTTTTTAATTTTTAGTTTTAGTTTTAGTTTTAGTTTTAGTTTTAGTTTTAGTTTTTTAATTTTTAGTTTTAGTTTTAGTTTTAGTTTTAGTTTTAGTTTTTTAATTTTTAGTTTTAGTTTTAGTTTTAGTTTTAGTTTTAGTTTTAGTTTTTTAATTTTTAGTTTTAGTTTTAGTTTTAGTTTTAGTTTTAGTTTTAGTTTTCGTTTTAGTTTTAGTTTTAGTTTTAGTTTTAGTTTTAGTTTTAGTTTTTTAATTTTTAGTTTTAGTTTTAGTTTTAGTTTTAGTTTTAGTTTTAGTTTTATTTTACTTTTCATTTTCATTTTTACTTTTACTTTTATTTTTACTTTTACTTTTATTTTTATTTTTATGTTTATTCTTCCCAAAAAAGGACATATTGCCACTGAGACGTAAGAGGCACTTGTGATTAGAAGTCAGATCTAAATGGGGCATCCGAGGTGGGGAGTTGCGTAGCAAGATGTTTGTTCATATTAAATTTAAGTTTCTGCATGTTGATACAGTCGGGAAAACAATGAGCAAGGGTTGGAGAATTCCGAAGTTGATATTTTCCGTTGTCCGAACAAAAAAAAAATCCTGTTCTCAATAATTTTATAAAGGAGTATTGCTCCGAAATATCATTTTAACATAATAGAAAGAACTAAATTATGTTTTGTTTGCGAGACATGCCAAACCTGCACATAGTCGATGGTACTCCATTAACTAGAACAGTTATGCCTTTCCATTGTCAAATACATATTATTATTTGTGAAGCCATGCTTTTCTCAGAACCAAATTATCAGTTTGTTGATGCGTGCAACTAAAACTACTGCTACTCATCGAATAGCAGGATTTGTGGTAAAGGTTTACTCCTCTAGATCCGTCGTATTCTGTCTATGCTCATGCCTATAAACCGGGTAACTTCGAAAAGGATGTGGCTCTTCACCACGAACAGACGATCATTCATTATGGAGAGGCTATATTTTACGCATCACATAGTGCCGGGATGCATGGATACCAGTTGAGACCACCCCTGGGGGCCAATTTGGAAGGGTACTATCCCTCTGCAAATCATTTACCCCTCAAAAGTTCTTATGTTGTCTTCAGAGGTCCAGCAACGGGCTTGGAGGTATAATATTACCTTCTAGAAGAGAGTACTGGCCTCTCAGGATTGGTTTGGTTTGGTAGTTTTGTTTTACGGCGTATCAACCCTTTTTGGGTTATTTAATGCCGAATCTGGTCATTATAGTGAAAGTTTTTATGCTTCAAGTTCTTTATATCTTCAAATGTTTAATCAGGGTTTTTGGTTTGGTAGTTTTGTTTTACGGCATATCAACCCTTTTTGGGTTATTTAATGCCGAATCTGGTCTTGTTTTCTTCTCTTTTTTGTTTCTTTCCCCTTTTAATATCTGTTTCTATTTAACCCATAGTTGGGACCCTAACAGGTACTACCACTCCGGGTCAGGGTGGACCTGGGAGCAATGGTAATTAAGAGGAGGCTCCACATTCCCCAAAGTCCGTAAGCCGGATCTCACCATCGGATGTAGTTTAAGGTCATATCCAGGACCGGGAGTAGGGTAGGAAAAATAAAAATAAAATAGGGGAGGGAGAAAGGGAGAGGGGCTGTTGTTTTTGGTTTTGGTTTTGTAGAACATAATTAAGTTTTACAAACAAAAAAAAAAACAAAAAAAAAAAACGTCAATGTAGGTGAATTTCGTCTCAGGGAGCCACAGGGCAGCCTGATCTGGTATCACCAGTCTCAGAGTTGGAGCTTTTGATCGCAATAAGTGAGCAAGCATCATGGTTTACGAACTTCGTGAATGTTTAACCATAAATTGATGAATTACCCAAAAAGACAATAACTAGAATATAAGTCAGACGTGAGACTGCATACCTCCGCCTGACAGCGGTAAGATGTGACACAAGGTCGGGAAAGTGGGATTTGGAAAGCCAGCGCCCGAGAAGAAAAAATTTTTTTTTATCAACTTATCAAAGGGAAAATTATGTTTTCATTAAAAAAAAAATCAAAAGAATCATTTTTGGAGTCGGAAATTAGGGTCAAATCTTTTCCGATTCCGATACTCTAAAAAGTTCGGATTTTTCCGATTCCCAATTCCGATTGATCGTCCAAAGACTACTCCATACGTCTCAAGATGAAATACTGTAGCAACACATCTTGGCACGTTACCGCTCAGAAACACTCTTCTTTGCTTTGACAAAATCTAGAATCGACTTCGAAATCTAGTGGGGAGTGATCTCTTCCGCTCCTGAAAGCCCCTTTCTCACAGAAGAGACGTTACTAGTCTTTCTGTACTCTATCGTTATTTCCAGGAGTTAAAATTTCCGGTTCCCCCTTATAAGATATTCATAAGAACACGTCTTTTTACCACAACGGAAAAAATGTTCCTTTCTACCTCTATGTGCCTTGCGTCAGGCGAAATTTCCACGAACACGGATTATTCGTAAGGGGCTTCCCGTCTATGGAACACATTACTGTGGGGCTGCTTCCCCGAAAGTACAACTTGGTCATCTTCAAAGCCAATGTCAACAGATTCTCATCTAGAACCGTCCCCACAAACATTCGGAATTGGTCCTGACAATCATTCTATCTGATTAAACCTTATCCTCGAGTGGCATCTGGCCTTGATAAGTGGTGACCCCCTGTTAGTAAAACAAATCCCACGCATATAACTTATGTGTACTATCCTCATCGAGTTTTATTTAGCCAGCGAGCCAGCACGGTTTCCCAACGTGTGGTCGACGCTGTGCACTAGCATCTCCTTGAAGTTCT
>OY744540.1:20664049-20671549 GCA_963556195.1 Sepiola atlantica | reverse complement strand
TAAATTTACATCATCGATACCTTGTTAAGGCAAACACTATTAATAAATATTTAAAGATATTTAAAACCTGAGGAATAACAACCAACAAAAACTAAATAATAATAAACGTCCCATCAAAGGGGCGGAGGGGACAACATATACAGTAAAATGCATTTAAAATAAGAGACTATCCCTATTGCAACTTAAGTAACGATATGTAATTGAATGAGTGTACATTCGCTCACAAGCACTTAAGAAAAACAATAACAACAAAAAACTTAGATTTAAGGCGCTAAAAAATCACACATAAAAGTTGACAGGGGCCCGTAGACCAGACGTAACTTACTAGGCCACGGGCAATGTGGTTGTAGTTTCGAGCCCTTTTCCAAGTCGAGCCGTGTTGACGTTTTTGGAAAACTATGAAACGCGTACACGGATTACATTTTATATATATATATATTTATTTTCTTTCTCCTAGGCCATTTTAGTCGTTTTTTTTTTCATGCATATCTGCAAACCCATCTCAAGAGTGCAACCGAAACATGTATGCACATATGTAACCAATAATGTTTGTATAAATAAAAATGTATACTTATAAACAGCTCTACTTGTTATTGAGCACTTTTTATAAACACTTGAGTTTCAACGGATTTACATCTACAGAAACCAATACAATACATATACAATACTATATATATATATATATATATATATATATATATATATATATATATATATATATATATATATATATATATATATATGTATGAGAAAGGAAGGATGAATGTAATCCGACGTAATGAGAAATGAAAAAGGAAAAACCAAAAAGGATTTTTTTTTATATATATAACCTAACTTACTCATTTCACACATTCTTGGCATAGCTAGCTGGTCAAAACCTACTACTCACCAAAAATTTCACACCTACTCACAACAAAATCACCCCGCTCCCCCTCACCCATTTCAACCTTCCGACCACTTCTCTCACACTCTTATCCACTTTCAAACCACCTTCATTTTTTCAAATCTTTTCTAAAAGCATGACACACCCACACACCAAAATCACAGAGCCTTCCCCTCCCCTCCTCTATCCCCCACCCCTCCACTTCTTCACTAAAAGCCATCCACATTATTTCCGTTCACCCCCACACTCTCCACTTTTTCACTCAGAACCATCCTCATTTACTTCATTCCATTCTACTGACTTCACTAAGCCCGGACCTCGAGTCTGCGCACCCAGTAATGGCTACTACTTTTTCTCATCAGCCCATCATGTCAACCCAATATTCTCACGTACTTGCATGACATTTTTATTAAAGTTATCATCCTGAGGAAGTCTTACAAATAAAGACGAAACGTTGATGAATATATAAAAAAAACATCCTTTTTGGTTTTTCCTTTTTCTATTTCCCATATATATATATATATATATATATATATATATATATATATATATATATATATACATATATATATATATTAATATATATATATATATTAATATATATATATGTATGTATATATATATATATGTATATATATATGTGTATATATATGTATACATGTATGTATATATATATATATATATATGTATATATATATATGTATATATATATGTATATATATGTATATATATATATGTATATATATATATATGTATATATATATATATATGTATATATATATGTATATATATATGTATATATATATATATATATATATATATATATATATATATATATATATATATATATACTGTTGGAACCTCATACGTCGCAATCGTATCATATATATATATTAAATCAGCCTACACTAATTCATTTGTGTTTCTGTAAAAAAATTTAAAAATTAATAACAAAATTTGAATGTGGATATTTGAAATCTGATATCGTAAGATCTAATCGTGTCTCAGTCAAAGTTATCTCCCCTGCACCTTTATTGTTTTACGGTTAAAATTTAAATTTAATAAGCTTCACGTTGGCCTACGTAAAACTTAGATGTAGGCTATAAATGCTTTTGATTAGTAATATATTTCGTTAATTCGATAACTTGATTTAAGAAAGCGTACAATTTATATTATTACTTGAATATACGATAATCAATAGAAAGGGTATATGTTACGACGCTCAGCACAGTCGCGAACGGGGTCCAAAAAAAGAACGAGAAAGGGTTTAAAAGCATAAATTTGCAACAAGTGAAGTTGACCTGCGACGAGAATAGATATTTTTCTATTTACCTATGTAATTTGTTTTTATTTTTACGTATTATAAATGGGGTTTTATTAGATGTAAAAAAAAAAATGTATTGTTTTTTTCCCAAAGGCTTGCACAAAATTCAAGATGGCGATTCACGTGCTTTCTTTACCAAATGCCCCCCCCCCCCCAACAGCGGCCATGTTTTTCCCAACCTACGGTGATAAAACTATTGATTTCTAATAAATAGCGGTTGTAACGGTCTAAAAATACAAACAAATAGCACATGCAAGTTTGAAACTAACTTTTACAGCTTACAGTTACTTTTATTTGTTGTAAATTTGTTTTTTAGCGTGTTTACTCTGCTGAGTCTCGTAAAAGATGCCCCAATAGAAAATTTCATAAATAAATTATAAATGAATAAGATTTTTTATCTAAAAAAAATACATAAACAAATAAAATAAATGAAATGAAATTATATAATTACAAACAAACAGTTGATCAACTGTTTGTTTGTAATTATATAATTATATAAAATACGCAGTTAATTAATTCAATATTGCACACTTATTTTTAGAACACCATATCTATGCGTAGGATAGAATTTTACAATTTATTAGTTTATTATTTGCTGCGGCGTTCCCATCCCCATCTGCGGTGCTGACCTGTTTTCATTTCTACTTTCTGGCATCCATCTTAGCGAATTCCACACGGTCAGACTTTTCTTTTGTGTCCATTTTTGAAAAGGAGAAGATTTTCTCGAAATATCAAATGAATTTTAATCATCATCCGGACATAACACACAGAAAACACCATACTTGCTGTTTATGTAAGATTGAAAAGAAAAAATAAATAGATAGTTTTAAGTCCTCTCTTTCGATTGTTTAATTTTGTTCTTTCCAGCTTCTCATCAATCCGGCTCTCTGCATGGCCTTCAGCCTTATTAATACATTTATTACAATTCCATGCAATTCTTCTAGCTAACTTCCATTCTCTCTTATACACACACACACACACACACACACACACACACACATATATATATATATATATATATATATATATATATATATATATATATATATATATATATATATATATATATATATATATATATATTAGTGGATACCGTTGCGTGTTTTTGTGCGTACATGCAAATTAATTCGTCAAATACTTTATTTAATAATTACAGAATATGATGTACCTAGAAGTACTTTAAACAATTTAGGAGCTTGGCGGCGGTGTGGAATCAACCCTTAGATGAAACTGTATCCGGTGGTAAAAATCCAATTTGTTAGGTTTGGCGTGGGTGGAGTCCTCGCTGAGTTGCCATTACTCTCAAGTCCACTCCAAAATAGGGTCTGCCCTAGGTTTTACGTTAAATTGCACTCGGTAGTATATATATATATATATATATATATATATATATATATATATATATATATATATATATATATATGCGTGTATGTGTGTATGTGTGTATGTGTGTATGTGTGTGTGTGTGTGTGTGTGTGTGTAAAATCATGAATAACTAGTCAGAGAAAACACTATGAAACATTATGAAATACTGCATAAATTACATAAAATCATGAATAACTAGTTAGAGAAAACACTATGAAATACTGCATAAATTACATAAAATCATGAATAACTAGTCAGAGAAAACACTATGAAACATTATGAAATACTGCATAAATTACAAAACATCATGAATAACTAGTTAGAGAAAACACTATGAAATACTGCATAAATTACAAAAAATCATGAATAACTAGTTAGAGAAAACACTATGAAATACTGCATAAATTACAAAAAATCATGAATAACTAGTTAGAGAAAACACTATGAAATACTGCATAAATTACAAAAAATCATGAATAACTAGTTAGAGAAAACACTATGAAATACTGCATAAATTACATCAAATCATGAATAACTAGTTAGAGAAAACACTATGAAATACTGCATAGATTACAAAAAATCATGAATAACTAGTTAGAGAAAACACTATGAAATACTGCATAAATTACATCAAATCATGAATAACTAGTTAGAGAAAACACTATGAAATACTGCATAGATTACATAAAATCATGAATAACTAGTCAGAGAAAACACTATGAAACATTATGAAATACTGCATAAATTACAAAAAATCATGAATAACTAGTTAGAGAAAACACTATGAAATACTGCATAAATTACATAAAATCATGAATAACTAGTTAGAGAAAACACTATGAAATACTGCATAGATTACATAAAATCATGAATAACTAGTCAGAGAAAACACTATGAAACATTATGAAATACTGCATAAATTACAAAACATCATGAATAACTAGTTAGAGAAAACACTATGAAATACTGCATAAATTACAAAAAATCATGAATAACTAGTTAGAGAAAACACTATGAAATACTGCATAAATTACAAAAAATCATGAATAACTAGTTAGAGAAAACACTATGAAATACTGCATAAATTACAAAAAATCATGAATAACTAGTTAGAGAAAACACTATGAAATACTGCATAAATTACATCAAATCATGAATAACTAGTTAGAGAAAACACTATGAAATACTGCATAGATTACAAAAAATCATGAATAACTAGTTAGAGAAAACACTATGAAATACTGCATAAATTACATCAAATCATGAATAACTAGTTAGAGAAAACACTATGAAATACTGCATAGATTACATAAAATCATGAATAACTAGTCAGAGAAAACACTATGAAACATTATGAAATACTGCATAAATTACAAAAAATCATGAATAACTAGTTAGAGAAAACACTATGAAATACTGCATAAATTACAAAAAATCATGAATAACTAGTTAGAGAAAACACTATGAAATACTGCATAAATTACATAAAATCATGAATAACTAGTTAGAGAAAACACTATGAAATACTGCATAGATTACATAAAATCATGAATAATTAGTCAGAGAAAACACTATAAACAACGATGAAACACTGCATTAATTACATGAAATTGAGGTATGGTTTGGTTGGGTTCGGTTCGATCCCAGATATGATCTCCTCTTTCGGAAGTTAAGGTTTCCGGCCGATCGTCTGAAACTTTTGTACCGGAGAAATGTCGACGAGTCAGTTCTCAACTATTTTTGCACCCAATCTAGAATCCCTCCATTAAGGTGATGGGGGGGAGGGGCTACTTTGAACTCATTCTGTGTCTAACCTTACTGCAGTAGAAAGACGGGTAAATAAGATTGAGTGGGACTGGGTAGGTTTAGTTATCAAGGGGCGTCGGGTTTACCAGCCGAGCTTCAACTTGAGGTAATTCTGACAACCATGGGGCTTGTTTGACTTATCAGACCATTCTTTGTAAAAAAAAAAATGAGGTATGATCGGCTCAGTCTTGGGAGATGCACGATCCCAGGCATGACCTCCTCCTTGGGGGGGGGGGGCATTGCCGGTCGCCTGAAGCGCTCCTACTGACGAATGCCGAAGGGTCTGTTCTCGGCTATTGTTGCAAACGAACAAAGCCCCCCCCCCTCTTCGGGGAAGTTGGTTTTCTGTAACTTTCGGCCCTATGTTGCATCCTGCTGTCCTGAGAAGAAATTAAATCACACAAAAATGGCTAGATTCCACATAAAATAACTTTAAAAAAGGGTTGATATGCTGTAAAAATAAATAAAAATAAAAGAAAAGTCAGAATGGGGAATCTTATATAAATTCTGTCCGTCAGTCTGTCTGTCAGTCACATTTCTTTGGGCGTAATAAATACATTGCGGAATTTGTCTCATTTCGAAATATCAGAGATCTTAACTACTTTTAGAACTGGAAAATATTGCATAAATATTGTAAATAATAAATTGCCAACAAATAAAACGGATGCCATGACCGGAAACCAAAACCTTGTGATCTTCATTCTGAGGTTTCCACAAACTAACTTATTTGAACTTTCTTATAAATAGAGCTTTAAACATTACCATAACAAAATAAGTATAGCTTTGGTGTGACCTTATAGATTTATGATTTACGTCGTTTTTTCAAAACATGAATTCAAAAATAAGCGATAATTTAAAAAAAAAAAATGACTGGGTAAACATTACTAATAGCGTTGGGTATTATTTTAATAGTTCAAAACAATTTATTTTGCTTTAACTATGTATTGTATATAGTTCTTTCACAATTATATAATCCTTCCAGCCTAGCAAAAAAAAAATATATATGCGAACTGAGAGAGCACATATTTGCTAGTAAATATTACAAAAAAATGATATTTAAGCCGTTCAAGGATCACCGAAATAATTGTCGCTTAAAAAAAAATAAGACCAACAATATTATACGGAAAGTAACATTTATTTGCCTATTAAGTCTGAAGCTTGGTCGTAATTATGCGGTTGAGATTCGTGACGGAGAGAATCTCGCATCAATTATCTACAAAATAGTTTAATCTTCGCCAATGATGTTGCCATGAAACTTTTTCACCATGCACAAATTGGTTTAAATAAGGTTTGATCCTTTTAGAGATGAGCCGATGCCGTGAGTCAAATAAACCTCCTCCTCATTCTCCTCCTACTTCTCCTCCTTCTCCTCCTTCTCCCACAAGCATCAACGCTAGTTGAAGTCTTACTTGTCTGAACGAGTCTCTGGTCGGATCAAAATAGAATCCCGACAAAAGGTTATGGTCAAAAGAAAGGCCATTAAATCTTGACTTTTAATGTGTCGCCATGTTCACCGATGACGTGGTCAAGATTGCTGATACGGGATCAAACGAGCGGAATTGAGAATTTATCGGCGGTGGAGAGTGGTCAAGTGAAAACAAACGGATAAAAAAAAAACAAGAACAAAACAGAGAAGAGTCGGCAAGAAAGGAGATAAATAGAAATGGGCCGATTTTAGATAGATAGATAGATAGATAGATAGATAGATAGATAGATAGATATGAACGGATAGATAGATAGATAGATAGATAGATAGATAGATAGATAGATAGATAGATAGATAGATAGATAGATATGAACGGATAGATAGATATGAACGGATAGATAGATAGATAGATAGATAGATAGATATGAACGGATAGATAGATAGATAGATAGATAGATAGATAGATAGATAGATAGATAGATAGATAGATAGATATGAACGGATAGATAGATAGATAGATAGATAGATAGATAGATAGATAGATAGATATGAACGGATAGATAGATAGATATGAACGGATAGATAGATAGATAGATAGATAGATATGAACGGATAGATAGATACGAAGAAATAAAGAAAATTTGCATATATTGATAAGATTTATAAATAGTTAGAAAAATTTGTTAAAAAAGGGTG
>OY744540.1:20609049-20659049 GCA_963556195.1 Sepiola atlantica | reverse complement strand
TAGCGTGATTGAGGGTGGATAGGGGCTACCTCGATTACTTGTTACGGTTTTTATAGTATGATTTACCTCGCGTGTGACAACAGCAGAGAATCAATTGTTATTGATAAAAAAAAATTTTTTTAATTATTTATTTTTTGGAAATCGCTTCAGACAAGGCATGAAGCCAGTTGATGCAAGGTACTAAAAAAATATTACTTCATGGTAAAAAAAACAAGCTAACAATAAGTGTTAGATGGATAGATTCTAACCCAGAAAACAGCAATTCTTCCCCCTTTGTCAGAAACATCGCTCATGAAATGTGAGGAGTAAGGGACAAAATAAGGGAAGCGAGAATTACGAGGCTGCCAAAATTAAATCCAGGGTCCACTTTTTTACTCTCCTAAATTACTTTCTACTCCCCCGGACAACGCCGAATAGTCTTTCCAGTATTGTAATATAAATGAAAAGAATGCGTCAATTATTTGAGACAATTTTCTGCTAAGCCATCTAAAATTTACAATAATAATAATAATAATAATAATAATAATAATAATAATAATAATAATAATAATAATAATAATAATAATAATAAAGGGACCATCGAAATCATACAAAGGACGGCAATGATCAAAACAGCTGCAATCTTAAGGAAAATCCTTGAATGCAGAAACCAACCCACATAAGCTACAAAGGGGGACCAGTCACATGGAATTTACAACAGGAAGAAAACAAAACCACGCGAGGAACACCACATCACGAACAAAGGAATAGAAACTGCAAGAAACATCACTTCATAACCCCCCTCCCCCAATAAATTAAACCGGCCTCAGCTGACACTACACAAAAATGAACCAATGAACAGAAATTTCTAAGAAACAGCATAAGCTCTCCCAACCCTACCCACCCCCAAAAAATGAAAATAAAAATAAATGGTTCCGTCCTAAGCTGACACCAGACAAAATATTTGTAGAGGGTCGAGGAGGATGAGAAGACCGAGGAGGGACAGCACAATCCAGACCGCCACTAGAAAAGTGCGGAGAATGCTGGGACCTTGGGGGGGGGGGCTTATTGCCACCCTAAATCCCAGAGAAGACAGCATTGCTGCCTGGGCAATGTAATTATATCTCAAACAGAGTTCTCTCCCTTTATTAAGGGTGCTTTTTACAATAAGAATTAAATAATTGGATATTATTTATTCAGCTAGACAGGCCTAGGTTTTATTTATACATGAGTACAAACAACAAATCAACTTTAGTTTGTGTTTGACTTGTCCACCAAGTTTCAATCATGAATGTCCGACAAATGCTGTTTTATCACTGTTTAATTATGTACGGGGACACTTTGGTGATCGTCTCATCTATAGGAGGTGTGATCCTGAATGGACTTCACACTAACAGACCTTACCCCCCACCCCCAGATGTTTATCTGTTGGATGATCTCAAAATATATTGTCTCTTAAAACAATCTCCAGATTATTTCTAAACTGAAGAAGGTCATCACGGCCAAGAGAGAAATGCTTCAAAGTCATTGACAATTTGGCACATCGTATGAAGGTGCATGTATCATTTAACGGCGATAAAACAAAAAAAAACATCAAAAAAACATTTCCGGGGTGACAAATAAAACATCCAATAAATATTTCCAGAGTAACAAATAAAACATCCAAAAAACATTTCCAGGGTGACAAATAAAACATCAAAAAAATATTTTCAGACTTACAAATAAAACGTACATAAAACATTTCCAGGGTGACAAATAAAACATCAAAAAAACATTTCCATGGTAACAAATAAAACATCAAAAAAACATTTCCAGGTGACAAATAAAACATCAAAAAAACATTTCCAGGTGACAAATAAAACATCCAAAAAGCATTTCCAGGGTTACAAATAAAACATCCAAAAAACATTTCCGGAGTGACAAATAAAACATTCAAAAAACATTTCCAGGGTGACAAATAAAACATTCAAAAAACATTTCCAGGGTTACAAATAAAACATCCAAAAAAAATTTCTGGAGTGACAAATAAAACATTCAAAAAACATTTCCAGGGTGACAAATAAAACATTCAAAAAACATTTCCAGGGTTACAAATAAAACATCCAAAAAACATTTCCGGAGTGACAAATAAAACATTCAAAAAGCATTTCCAGGGTTACAAATAAAACATCCAAAAAACATTTCCGGAGTGACAAATAAAACATTCAAAAAACATTTCATGGGTGACAAATAAAACATTCAAAAAACATTTCCAGGGTGACAAATAAAACATCCAAAAAACATTTCCAGGGTTACAAATAAAACATCCAAAAAACATTTCCGGAGTGACAAATAAAACATCCAAAAAACATTTCCGGAGTGACAAATAAAACATTCAAAAAACATTTCCAGGGTGACAAATAAAACATTTAAAAAACATTTCCAGGGTTACAAATAAAACATCCAAAAAACATTTCCGGAGTGACAAATAAAACATTCAAAAAACATTTCCAGGGTTACAAATAAAACATCCAAAAAACATTTCCGGAGTGACAAATAAAACATTCAAAAAACATTTCCAGGGTGACAAATAAAACATTCAAAAAACATTTCCAGGGTTACAAATAAAACATCCAAAAAACATTTCCGGAGTGACAAATAAAACATTCAAAAAGCATTTCCAGGGTTACAAATAAAACATCCAAAAAACATTTCCGGAGTGACAAATAAAACATTCAAAAAACATTTCCAGGGTTAAAAATAAAACATCCAAAAAAACTTTTCCAGGCTGACTAATAAAACATCCAAAAAACATTTCCAGGGTTACAAATAAAACATCCAAAAAACATTTCCGGAGTGACAAATAAAACATCCAAAAAACATTTCCGGAGTGACAAATAAAACATTCAAAAAACATTTCCAGGGTGACAAATAAAACATTCAAAAAACATTTCCAGGGTTACAAATAAAACATCCAAAAAACATTTCCGGAGTGACAAATAAAACATTCAAAAAACATTTCCAGGGTTACAAATAAAACATCCAAAAAACATTTCCGGAGTGACAAATAAAACATTCAAAAAACATTTCCAGGGTGACAAATAAAACATTCAAAAAACATTTCCAGGGTTACAAATAAAACATCCAAAAAACATTTCCGGAGTGACAAATAAAACATTCAAAAAGCATTTCCAGGGTTACAAATAAAACATCCAAAAAACATTTCCGGAGTGACAAATAAAACATTCAAAAAACATTTCCAGGGTTAAAAATAAAACATCCAAAAAAACTTTTCCAGGCTGACTAATAAAACATCAAAAAAAATATTTCCAGGCTGACAAGTAAAACATCCAAGAAACATTTCTAGAGTGACTGACAAAAGATGCCACGCATGGAATCGATAATAAAATTCACAATCCTTTCTGCAATCCAACCATATTTGGTACAAATAAACTTCCGTCTATATATGACTTGTCCACCAAGTATCAGTAATAGATGTCCAACAGATTTCGTGTTATCACTGTTCAATGATTTAGTACGGGGACTCTTTTGTAATCGTCTCATCCAGATTTTTATTTGTAAGGTTATCTCAAACATAATGTTTATCAAAACAATCCTTAGACTATCCATGAACCGCATGAATGGGGAAGAGAGAGACAGTCGAAGTGAGAGGACGAAAGAGGAATGCCGAGAGTAAGAAACGGAGAGAGTGATATGTTTTAAAAGAAATAAATTGTCCCTATTTAATTGCGACATGCAGTAAACCCATGACCCCACAGAAATGAGGAGGTAATGCTCGGTACTGTCTAAATTGACTTGCCTCTCCACTAGGGTTAAGTTAGATTCATTCTCGGTTTTTAATATGGGGGAATCAAGTTCATTAAACAGAAGCACTCTAGATAAGGAATAAAATACTTTTCAGCACTCCCTCATAAATGAGGGAGCCTCACATTACAAGCAATAACCCCGTCCCTCCCAGAATGGAGGAGGTAATGTAGGATACTGGTCCCATTTACTTGCCCCCCCACTAGAGTATACTTAGAATTAAGGTTGAGTTTTAATATAGGGGAAATTCAGTTCGCCAACCAGGGACACTCCAGATGGGAATAAAATACCTCTCGGCACTCCCTTATAAATGAGGGAGCGTCATGTGTCAGACAATAAATCCATTCTCTTCCAGAAAGGATGATGCTCGATGTTGTCCCTGTTTACTTGCCTCCCCACGAGGGTAAAGTTAGAGTGAAGATAGGTTTTTAATGAGGAAACTACAGTTAATTTTGATGAGGAAACTACAGTTTCCCAGAAAAAAAAGCAATATGGACGAGAACATAATATCTGTATAGTCACATCGGCATTCCCTCGCGAATGGGGGAGTCTCGCGCGCTATCACTCACTCTGGGGATGCAATTTAAAACAAAGACTTATACAAAGATAAAACACAACTTTTCTCGGGTCACCATTTTACGAGAAATCTAATGGTGACATTAAGTTATGTATTAGTAAGTTTTACAATAATATTGTGGGGTCTGCGTACGCGCCGGACATCTATAAATAGCAAAAATGACCTTTTTTTTATTATTTTTTATTTTTGTTGAAAAAACTAAAATTTATATAATTTTTTTTTTTAATGAAGTTTAAGCCTAGAAGCAGGTGTACATACGTGTCACTCGGTACATTCCCGAGCAACGTTTGGTGGCATTGCTAGTTGAAGATGAAACATGCTGTGAGCGAATATAAACTTCAAGACTAATTTGTGCCGTGTTCATTTTTAGATATCATTTATTAAGTCTGGAACCAAACCAAGTCCGAATAAATGGCGGATATAGATTTCCTACCTTGGAAATCAGCCAACGGGATTCTAACTTCGAAAATCAACCAAATCATGGCAATAATTTCAAGCAAAATAACGCACGAACACACGCATATATATATATATATATATATATATATATATATATATATATATATATATATATATATATATATCAAGAAAGAGAGAAAGAGAAAGAAAGAGAGAGAGAATATTATATATATATATATGTATAAATAAATATAAATATATATAAATAAATATATATATATATAAATAAATATATAAATATATATAAATAAATATATATGTATATATATATATATTTATTTATATATATATATATATATATATATATATATATATATATATATATATATATATATTGAGATATATATTAAGATATATATTGAGATGTTTTCCGACAAACGAAAACAAGACCTTATAAGAAGAAAAATTGTTTTTTATCTGAAAAATAAAAAACTACAGCCGTTTCCTCATTGTGTATGCAAACAAGAAATTTATAAAAACTAAGCCCGAATTTTATCAACAAGTGAATCTTCAGATTTAACGAAAAAAACGAACTTATTTCCGAAAAAAAGATCTATTCTTTTTTTCTTCTTTTCTTCTTTTTACACGATACATGCAGTGAACAAAAACTACATATTCGCCATTTTTTTAGTTAATTATATATATATATATATATATATATATATATATATATATATATATATATATATATATTACAAATATGTTAAAAGTTCACCAACTAAAACTGGCACTTGTATATATATATATATATATATAATTGCCAGTTTTAGTTGGTGCACTTTTAACATATTTGTAATATATATATATATATATATATATATATATATATATATATATATATATAATTGCCAGTTTTAGCTGATGCAGTTTTTACATATTTGTAAACCTTTATTGTAAAACATATATAAAACTGGGTATAGAGTTGACATCATAAATTTTACTACATTTGTTCTTCGTGACTATGATCATGTGTATTTCTGCAAAAGACAAAATATGATATAAGTACAGAAATACATGAAAACACAAAAGTAACATATTACTTGTAGAATTAGAGGTCAATAGCTTCTCTTTACTATATATATATATATATATATATATATATATATATATATATATATATATAAGTCGATTTTTGTCCCCCGTTTTCAGCCATGAAGGCTTAATAATCGCAATACAAGCCTTCTTGCGTGTATACATTCATTTTTTTCTTCATTCAATATTTATAACATTTTATCCAGAATAACTGACTCTCCAAAAATCAGATTGTGCAGTGAAGAGATTGCCGGTTTGGAATGAAAGAGGGTTGTTTCATTTGAGGAAATGTGTTATTGTTTGGTGTTTTTGCGCATGTGTGGGTTTGCAAACGCCAAACAATAACACATTTCCTAAAATGAAACAACACTCTTTCAAATCTAAAGACATTTCTTCAAATGGATTTACATATCTGATGATAGTGGACCACCGCTGGAAACGCATTATATAAAATTATAAAATGATAAAATATGTAAAATTATAAAATGATAAAATAACAAAATCATAAATAAATGTTGAAAAAAAACTTTTACAAATGTTGGTAGCCTTACTCCTTTACACACACACACACACACACGCGTATATATATATATATATATATATATATATATATATATATATATATATATATATATATATATATATATATATATATATATATATATATATACATTGATTATTTGTTTTTGGCGATACCGACCGGTGTTTTTTACAGTACGTTTTTATTTTTCGCTAGGTTTGTTTTTATTATTTAAGAATATGCAAATAAACGCATTTTCCTTTTTAATTCGCCCATAATCAGACGAGTCATCAGTTGTATATATATTTTTGTTTAATTGATTAATTAATTTATAAACCAATCTATTATATACAGATTTTTTTTAAATTAATTTACAAATTAATTATTGCGTGTACAAAAGTTAGACATAGACGCGCGTTTCTTGCTATAAGCCGTCATCAGCGTGCCTCACCGGGCAGGGATCGAACCTTTGAGATATATATATATATATATATATATATATATATATATATATATATATATATAACTGTTAAAAATAAATTGACTTACATGAGTGATTTTCCACTGGAAGACTTGAGACTATAAGTTTTTTTGTTTTTTTTTCTATTTTTTATTTTTTATTTTTTTTATTATTTTTTTTTTTTATATATAGTTTTAATGGTTGAGAAACTTCCGAGACTATATATATATATATATATACTAGCAAAACGTACCCTCCCTCCAGCCAGCAATTAATTGGAAAGGGGGGGGGGCGTATAATTAACTAATATATTTGTAACACTAGCCCTAACTCCGACTGGCACGTAATTGCCTAAAAAATGTGGACCGCTGCCCCACGAAAAAAAATAATAAAGCACAGAATAACGTACAATTTAGGTTAAATATATATAAAACTGATCTATCACTCTAAATTCTAAAATATGTTTTCCTTCTTTCCATTTTCCCACTGTGTTCACACGTAATCGCCTAAAAAGTTGATTATATTTAAGGGGTAGCGGAGTGAGTTAATCTGCAAATTTACCCATATTTTATTTTTTTAAATCTTATATTTTTTAACTGTACGTCCCTTTTTTATTTTAATTTTAACCAAATGAGTCTAGCTTCTTTAAAATTATCTAAATAATTAAATACTACCCTTTTCTAAAAAAATACGATTCTACTTTTTAGGCGATTACGTGTGGATACCCAGAAAATCCTAGCGGCAGTAGAAAACAAAAAAAAATAGATTAGAATTTAGAGTTAGGGATCAGCGTCGCATATAAATTTAACTTAAAATGATCATCTATATCTGGGCCATTCTAGGGATTTATGGCAGTAAACCATTTTTTTTTTTGCTATTGGAGATAAATTCTGTGCGTTATTTGAGGGGGCAGGGGTCTACTCTTTTCGGCGATTACGTGTGGTTTTACGATCTTGCCAGTCGGACTTAGGGTTAGTGTTAAAAAATATATTAGTTAACTGTCCTAATAAGTTAGAATGACGCTAAAAAGTAAAATCACATTTTTAAAACTTAGCTGAGGGTGTTAATCTACAAATTTATCAAAGTTTGTTGTTGAAATTATGGAAGTCTCGGAGTAAAAACATTGTTTTAACTATACCTATCCCCAATTAATTGGTGTTTCGATGTAAATATAGTTTGGATACATGGAGAAAAAAAACTTCCGCATTTATTCATTTAGAAGACAGAAAAAGAAAGTACTTAAAAAATATGAATCAGTTTTTTTTTTATTATTATTTAAAAAGCTGAGAGGGGTGGGGAACTTTTGTTTTTTCTTTATTGAAGCAAATATAATAATGTTTTTTCCACAACAACGACGACGACGACTCAATCGTCGTCGTCGAAAACAAGAACGAATTTAGATAAAGTATATATATATATATATATATATATATATATATATATATATAAGACCGAATAACAAGAAGTACTACGTGGGTATGACCTTCCCAGATTTTAAAACTAGATATTATGACCACAAAATCGCATTTAAAAATAGAAAACGTCGAATTAAAACAGCACTAGCAAACCACTATTGGGAGCTCAACGACAATGGACGCTCACCAATAATTGAATTGAAAATAATACGACAGGCCAGTACTTGTAGACGACCCGTGTAGATTATGTCTGAATGAAAAATTTGAAATCCTAAATTTTAAAGACGCTCGAAATTTATTAAATTGTAGATGAGATAGCAAACAGTTGCCTACACCGAAATAAATTTACCTTAGGCTAACAATAAATAAATAAACAAAAAATAAACTAAATAAAAACTTAACAATTTAAAAATAAAAACCTAAAATAGAAATACAAGGAACCACGTGTTAAAATAAAATATAATAAATTCACCCATTATATTGACACAAGAAAGGAAACAGGATGTAGGCCAACCTATAGAAAAAAGAACAATAGAACAGAATATAGGAAAGAAAGTAACACTAACCACACCTTTGTTCGTGGGAAGCCCAACGATTGGCTAAGAGACCAACAAAGAATCTGATTGGTTAACTAGCCAGCCGTGTATATAAAAACACCCGGCAAAAATACCTCCATGCATTTTAGCCTGAAGATGGAAATCGCTTCAGACAAGGCATGAAGCATTTGATGTAAAGAGCTAACAAGAATAAAAGATGATAATCGCAAAGACAGGATATGCCTATTGGTCTTAGTCTTGAAAAGACCAAGACTATAGGTAGGAGAACAACAGTCAGCAAGAAGAGAGTTCCACAAACCTGCAGTTCTTGGAAAGAAGCTACTGGAATAGGAAGCTGTATTACAATTATCGAAACAGCAAATTGATGAAAACCACTAGACCAATATATATATATATATATATATATATATATATATATATATATATATATATATATATATATATATATATATATGTAAAGGAGTAAGGCTACCAACATTTGTAGAATGTTTTTTTCAACATTTATTTATTATTTTGTTGTTTTTTTCAACATTTATTTATTATTTTGTTGTTTTACCATTTTATAATTTTATATAACGCGTTTCAAGCGGTGGCCGCTTTCATCAGATATAAAAATCCATTTGAAGAAATGTCTTTCGATTCGAGCAAATGTTGTTTCATTTGAGGAATTTGTTATTGTTTTTGCGCATGCGTGGGTTTGCGGGTGTGTGGGTATCTTTTATTTTTTATTTTTTATTTTTATTTGTCATTTTTCCTGCTTCTCTTGGTCAAGTGCGTGTTACCCATCCATGACCCATCGGTCATCCCAGCCTCCTAGGGTGCGGAGAATTTCTTTTGAAATTTAATACTTTTTATTGCTTTTTGTCGTCTCCAAGAATGAAGTGGTGTCTGCGTGCGCGTGTGCGCCCGTATGCGTGTGGTCTAATCTTGAGTCTTGTGAATAGGTGAGCGATACATACACACACACACATAAATACGCACACACACACCCATGCGCGCGCACACACAGGCGTGTGGTTATAGTGACAGAGAGGGGGATAAAGGTTGAATTATATACACATACATACATATATATACACACACACACATATATATATATATATATATATATATATATATATATATATATATATATATATATACACACACATACATACACACATATACATACATATTTGCAAAAGATAAGTTAATGCAAACGGTCCATATATATATATATATATATATATATATATATATATATATATATATATATATATTAAAGTGTTTCTTTTTTCACCTACAGACGATATCGTTTCTGGTTTTCACCGTCATCAGTACAGGAATGGCAGTTGTAGGCCGTCGCATGAGATCGAACTCTGTTTGTATTTTCAGGTTAGAATCACGAGACAAACGCTCAGGACCACACGGCTGTCGGCAATCGCCACAGAAAGTTATTGAAATGCACTTACCCGGGGAGGCAGGGGGGGGGGGCGTTATTGCTGTCCACGGTGTTTAACTCCCGCGCGGAACTCACCTATTGCAAATGACAACAAACTTTCTCAATTCCACGGGGTTCTACTTTCAAAACTATTACATCTTTAAAGGGGCTTTTTTAACCATAAATAATTTTAAATATTAAAGTGTGTTTTCTTTATATATATATATATATATATATATATATATATATATATATATATATATATATATATATATAGAGAGAGAGAGAGAGAGAGAGAGAGAGAGAGATAGATAGATAGATAGATAGATAGATAGATAGATAGATATAGTATATATATATATATATATATATATTTGTGTTATAGTGGAATAATTCCAGGAGGAAATCCGGGTATGAGAGCTCAATGTAGTAAACAGAGCAATAATAAAATATAATAACACGAAATCACATAATTGTCGATGCAATAATTTATTTCAACCGTTCGGTTTTTTCAAGCATCACTCAGACAATTACATTTTTGAGACTGATAGAAAATTGAATTTCCCTACTACAGTTCCAATACAATCATAGATGGTGGTAGTAGCAACAAATTTGATACATCTTTTATAGAGAGGGGGAAAATTTAAAACTTATATTTAACTATGGCGGGCGAAGGGGAGGGATCTTTAAGTTAATCAACTAAAAACTGCCATGTCAAAATTATGACACATACGACTTGGCGATATCAACCATATAGGCAATTTTACTCACGCGCATACACAAAACTAAATACGCAGACATCATATGCGCACTCACATACATAATCTCACTCGCACATTATCATAATCACATACGCAACTTTTATTCATCTCTAGCCAGAATGCGTCCGGCGAAACTCGTGTTCTCAAAATCGGTTAGAGAAAAGAAAGAAAAAAAGAGAAAGAAAGAAACAATTAACAGGCACAGAGAAGATATAGACAGACCGCGTGTCATAAATTCTCAGTCCGTCTGGGTTCCAAGAAAGGGAATCTAATTGAAATAAGATTACACGCACATACATATATGTATACATACAAATCCATACGCACATACACACACATATATACACATACACACCCACACATATACATATCTATACACATATACATATACACACATATATACATATATATATATATATATATATACATATATATACATACATGAATACACCTATATATATCTCTGAATCTATTTGAAATATTGACTAAATGCATACGCATGTAGTTGTTCACACATGTAAACATACATACACATACATACATACACACATATATACATATACGCACATATACACACATATACATACGCACACATACATATATATCCACACACCTACACACAATATTTACATAACACTCTATATTCTTACTGATGTAATATGAGTTCTAAAAATTAGTCTTACCTTATTTATATTTAGATTAATTTGATAATCTATTATTATAAATATCATGCGGGGGGGGGGTTATCGTACCTAATGTTATTCAATTTGGTATCTTCACCGTTGTAATTCTAGAGGCCCATCGGATTACTAATTCAAGTCTAATAATGTCTATTGGTAATATTTGACATTTATACTTATATTAATTCAAAAACTAGTGTATTACCTGCAGAAAAAATTTTCATACCACTATCTTATTTTAAGTAAATAATAAATATCCGCGTACACACAAATACTATATATCACCAAGTCAGTAAATCTGTGTCTATCACAGATATTATTATAAATATTATGGGGGGGGGGTTTACCGTAAGTAATGTTATTCAATTTGGTATCTTCACCGTTATAAGTCTAGAGGTCCATCGGATTACTAATTCAAGTCTAATAATGTCTAGTGGTAATATTTGGCATTTATACCCATATTAATTCAATAACCGCAGAATTTTTTTTAAAAAACACTATCTTATTTTAAGTAAATAATCTGAATAAATAAATATTTCAAAATACCATTATATACGCACAAATACTATATATCACCAAGTCGGCAATTCTGTGTCTATAGCAGATATTATTATAATGTTGGTGGTGGTGGGGGGGGTTACCTTAAATAATGTTATTTAATTTGGTATCTTCACCGTTATAAGTCTAGAGGTCCATCGGATTACTAGTCGTTGATTATTTTAAATTTATATTTATGTCTGCACTTAGCCATAAGTTCATCTCGTTTATTTAAGAGGTTATTTCGATCATATTTTAGGATTCTTATTTTTTCTTCTAGACATAAGTTGCATCTTTGTCTAAATCCATCTGGAATATTCGAAAAACATAAGATTGACCACGAAACCACCGGGGACCTGTTCTCATTTTTCAGATGCCACCATTGTTTAGCTAACTCCGTTTTGCTCTTGAGTTCTGGGTTATTGAAAGAGTGTTTGTGGTCATAAAAACGTTGTTTCCAGTTTCCCGCGGAGATGCCGATGTAAACCTTTTTATCCCTGTTGTTATCTTCCGGATGAATAGTGGCCTTATAAACCACACACTCAACTTTACAGTTACCGTCCAGTGGGCAGTTATTTTTCACTTGACAATTACATTTATTTACTGTGACCTTATTCTTACTAGGATTGTTAAGTAATTTACGATTATGGGTGCTGATAATTCTGTCCATGTTCTTGGTGCAAGAGTAGCTGATTTTAATGGTTTTTCTATTAAATATCTTCCTAAGTGGATTATTTATGCTAAAATGTTTATCTACCAGGTTCAAGAATACTCTCCCGATGTTGATGTTAGATAGTTGGCAGTAGGGAGGATTGAACCATATTATTTTTCGGCCTCTATTCCTGGATTTATTTTTATTTATTTTTATTTTCTTTCTTGGTATATTTGAGTTTTATCTTAGGAAGATATTTAATAGAAAAACCATTAAAATCAGCTACTCTTGCACCAAGAACATGGACAGAATTATCAGCACCCATAATCGTAAATTACTTAACAATCCTAGTAAGAATAAGGTCACAGTAAATAAATGTAATTGTCAAGTGAAAAATAACTGCCCACTGGACGGTAACTGTAAAGTTGAGTGTGTGGTTTATAAGGCCACTATTCATCCGGAAGATAACAACAGGGATAAAAAGGTTTACATCGGCATCTCCGCGGGAAACTGGAAACAACGTTTTTATGACCACAAACACTCTTTCAATAACCCAGAACTCAAGAGCAAAACGGAGTTAGCTAAACAATGGTGGCATCTGAAAAATGAGAACAGGTCCCCGGTGGTTTCGTGGTCAATCTTATGTTTTTCGAATATTCCAGATGGATTTAGACAAAGATGCAACTTATGTCTAGAAGAAAAAATAAGAATCCTAAAATATGATCGAAATAACCTCTTAAATAAACGAGATGAACTTATGGCTAAGTGCAGACATAAATATAAATTTAAAATAATCAACGACTAGTAATCCGATGGACCTCTAGACTTATAACGGTGAAGATACCAAATTAAATAACATTATTTAAGGTAACCCCCCCCCCCACCACCACCAACATTATAATAATATCTGCTATAGACACAGAATTGCCGACTTGGTGATATATAGTATTTGTGCGTATATAATGGTATTTTGAAATATTTATTTATTCAGATTATTTACTTAAAATAAGATAGTGTTTTTTAAAAAAAATTCTGCGGTTATTGAATTAATATGGGTATAAATGCCAAATATTACCACTAGACATTATTAGACTTGAATTAGTAATCCGATGGACCTCTAGACTTATAACGGTGAAGATACCAAATTGAATAACATTACTTACGGTAAACCCCCCCCCCCCATAATATTTATAATAATATCTGTGATAGACACAGATTTACTGACTTGGTGATATATAGTATTTGTGTGTACGCGGATATTTATTATTTACTTAAAATAAGATAGTGGTATGAAAATTTTTTCTGCAGGTAATACACTAGTTTTTGAATTAATATAAGTATAAATGTCAAATATTACCAATAGACATTATTAGACTTGAATTAGTAATCCGATGGGCCTCTAGAATTACAACGGTGAAGATACCAAATTGAATAACATTAGGTACGATAACCCCCCCCCGCATGATATTTATAATAATAGATTATCAAATTAATCTAAATATAAATAAGGTAAGACTAATTTTTAGAACTCATATTACATCAGTAAGAATATAGAGTGTTATGTAAATATTGTGTGTAGGTGTGTGGATATATATGTATGTGTGCGTATGTATATGTGTGTATATGTGCGTATATGTATATATGTGTGTATGTATGTATGTGTATGTATGTTTACATGTGTGAACAACTACATGCGTATGCATTTAGTCAATATTTCAAATAGATTCAGAGATATATATAGGTGTATTCATGTATGTATATATATGTATATATATATATATATATATATGTATATATGTGTGTATATGTATATGTGTATAGATATGTATATGTGTGGGTGTGTATGTGTATATATGTGTGTGTATGTGCGTATGGATTTGTATGTATACATATATGTATGTGCGTGTAATCTTATTTCAATTAGATTCCCTTTCTTGGAACCCAGACGGACTGAGAATTTATGACACGCGGTCTGTCTATATCTTCTCTGTGCCTGTTAATTGTTTCTTTCTTTCTCTTTTTTTCTTTCTTTTCTCTAACCGATTTTGAGAACACGAGTTTCGCCGGACGCATTCTGGCTAGAGATGAATAAAAGTTGCGTATGTGATTATGATAATGTGCGAGTGAGATTATGTATGTGAGTGCGCATATGATGTCTGCGTATTTAGTTTTGTGTATGCGCGTGAGTAAAATTGCCTATATGGTTGATATCGCCAAGTCGTATGTGTCATAATTTTGACATGGCAGTTTTTAGTTGATTAACTTAAAGATCCCTCCCCTTCGCCCGCCATAGTTAAATATAAGTTTTAAATTTTCCCCCTCTCTATAAAAGATGTATCAAATTTGTTGCTACTACCACCATCTATGATTGTATTGGAACTGTAGTAGGGAAATTCAATTTTCTATCAGTCTCAAAAATGTAATTGTCTGAGTGATGCTTGAAAAAACCGAACGGTTGAAATAAATTATTGCATCGACAATTATGTGATTTCGTGTTATTATATTTTATATATATATATATATATATATATATATATATATAGATAGATATTGATATATATATATATATATATATATATATATATATATATATATATATATATATATATATATATATATATATATATTAGTAAGTTTCGCTATTCGGAAGATTACAATCTGAAAACATTAGACAATACTTTGTTTTTAAGCTGGTCAGACCCTAAACATATTATGAAAAGAAGAAGATATAACAAATGAATACCTCTCTTCTCCTCAGAGATGAGAAGTTGGTAAGACAAGAAATTACCAACTTTATGTCCAACAGATCCCCCACTCCTCTGGTACCATGGCCATCCCTATAACAGGCCAGGCGATCGTGCAACTTGTTTTTTTTTTACATGTGCTGAAGTGAATTTTCTAAGATAATTGATATAGAATTAAAAACAGCGAAAATTTACCTATGAGATTTGTTTGATCCTTTTGTGTGTCTTGATGCTGCACCTTCACCGAAATACCGCATTCACAGATGGCATGATTGGAATGACTACTTGACTGAAGTTATGCAAGAACCCAGAGAACATCTAACTGGAACGGATCTCCCAAAGAAGGAACGGGGTGACCCTCAACCGAGCAAGGTTTGAAGGACAGCCAGCAACCTCCACGTGTAGGAACCAGCAACAACAAGCAACTACCATTGTGGAAATCCCAAACAATGGATCATATCCTCAGTGACTGCAGTGATGGATCAGCTTGTACTGGTCAAGATCTGATGGATTGTAACTTTGACGCTGAACGATGGATCCAGTATTTGCATGATAAGATATGATGATGTGTTTTTCATACCAAATAATAAAAACCACAATGAGCTAATTGATAAATTTGATAATTATTGACAAATTCCTATAAATGAAGAAACGGATAACTTTGAATAACAAAAGGAAGATGTCAATGAGTGATTTTTATTTCAATGTGGAATTTGTTTTTAGAGAATTCGTACTTAATTATAACCATGGTTAGAATGACATTTTCTAGGGGAAATGAGAGCGAATTGTTAGCAGCTAAAAAGATCTCTGCTGGCTGATTGTAGAACTGGCCTATAGTCAAAGACTCCAAATGTTAGATCTCTCGGCCTGTTATAGCGATGGACATGCCGGGTACATAATTGCATGTATTTACAATAGATATAATTCGTTTTTATCCGCTCTTTCCCCCACTCACCCTTTCTATCTCTCTCGCTCGCTCTCTCTATCTCTCTCTCTCTTCGTTAATTATTATGTAATAATGGACCATCTATCTTTCCCTTTCTCTCTCTCTTTCTCTCTTTTCTTTCCTATTTCTCTTCTGCCTTCCCCTCTCTATCTCTCCCCCTCTCTCTCTATGTCTTCCGCTATCCTCGTTCTTTTTCACTATTTTTATAATTCGAGAGAAGAACCACATTTTTTAGTCACTTCTGCAAGGGTTAAGGATGACATCATCATTTGTGGATGCCAAAACAGGGTTTTAATTAAGTGGGGGACCAATAATTAAGTGGGGAGACCACACGGAACATACGTCAAGCTAACACTAACAGGGGATTCACACTGCATCTATAAAGACCTACCTGGTGTGATAGAGGAAATATCGAGATGGCGTGAGGGAGTTAAGAAAATCCGTGACACTAGCACGACTCGATGATGATGATGATGATGATGATGATGATGATGATGATGATGATGATGATGATGATGATGATGATGATGATGATGATGGTTAGTAGATGATGATGATGATGATGATGATGATGATGATGATGATGATGATGATGATGATGATGATGACGACGACGACGACGACGACAACGACGACGACGACTTTAACTATTTACGTCATTCGTCTCCTCCCACTACTTCCCTTATCATTCGCCCTTTACTTACGTTGTACTCTTTCTGTGACGTCATTCAGGGTTCACGGTGACAAGCAAGGTAAAAAAAATTACAACGAAATAATTAAGCATCTGCCGAATCATGAGACGGTAAATAAACACCTAGAGTTTGGTGACTCTGAAGACAGGGGAAAAGATGAGAAAGCAATTTGAACGGAGTCGGAGAGAAGAGGCAGAGCATCGTGTGTGATGAAGTAGTGTCGTCGGTGGCAGATGCACCTCTGCGGATGGAGGGCTTAAATGCAATGAATCGACGTGAAACAACTTGGCATTTTGGCTAAGATCAAAGTGTAGTATCTGTTCCGATTGATACTGCACCCCATAAACTGGTATTGTCTTGGCCTTCGGGGCTTGATTTACACCGGTCTATGGGTCTGTCCTGTGCAGTTCTAGGATGTCCACCCTCCCAGGCTTTGCCTCCCCTCTTTGGGGAGGAGTAAGTTTATTGCTTACTGCCTGAGGCGCCCCTACCTGGGAATGCCGACGGGGCTGCCCAAGCATTTTTTAATGGCCAGAGTGCTCACCTTCTCGGGTGCTGGCTTTTCAAATCCCACTTTCCGACCTTGTGCCACATACTCCTATTGTGGGTAGGGGTTGCATAACCCTTATTCTATTTCGTTTACATTATTAGCTTTCAGAGACGCCATGCGGATTATCTCCCCTTGAGGCAATCGCATACTAATAAATCATGAATCAATCAGTTTCCAATTAGATTCTCTTATTTATTTATTCACTTATTTATCGATTTATTAATTATGCCGCTGTTGGGCATTTTTATTTTATACGCTAATATTATTTCAACTTTAATTTAAAAATCAAAATAGCATTTAAATTTTAAAAATCGTTTAATACATGTGACTTTGTAACTGGGTTCGAATACTTCGACCGGTAGTGATTATCATTTCCTACACTGAAGATAGCGTAAGCATGAAACACCTGTGTCTGTAGGTAAACATAATAAATATTTATATAAAAAAAATATTGTTATCGCCCCCTTCAACAAGGATTGGGCTTCACAGAGAATTTATAATAAGTTGTCAATCTATGCGTAATGTGATGTTTCGGCATCTGCTGTTAAACACTATATGACAAAGCTTACTGTATATGTCCGCCAATTCGACATTATATAGAATTTAATTTTCTTTCTCATATTAATTGATGGTGGTCTAGAGGGTGAATACCAGACTGCAGAGTTAAATGTGACTTTTTCATGTCTTATAGTTTGTTTCTTCTTCCTCATTTTGATGGTATTAACCCCGAGGGGTCGAATCACGATAGAAGCAGAAAAGCACGTCAAGTTCTAAAATCTAAGTTCTAATCTGCGCATAACATCGACAGGACTACACTTATCCTAACGTCTTTTCGAACTTGACGTGCCTTTCTGCTTCTAACGTGATTCGACCCCCTCGGGGTTAATACCATCAAAATGAGAAGGAAGAAAAGAAGAAAAAACTATAATACAGTCTCGCCTGACAAAGTTGTTTTACAACAAAAGCTTGCAAAAAAAATTAAATGAAATCTTCTGTTCGGAGAATTAATGAGATGCGTATTCTTCTAGCTTAGCATAATAACAATAGTAGATAGCCGAATCGTTCGTGTTCATAGCCGAATCGTTCGTGTTCATAGCCGAATCGTTAGTAGATAGCCGAATCGTTCGTGTTCATAGCCGAATCGTTTAGTAGATAGCCGAATCGTTCGTGTTCAGTTCTATTGAGTTGCGCATTTCATCGAACATCATTTTCTCTAAAGTCAAACAAGAAAGAAATAACGAATTTTATTTTCTATCATTTTTGTTTTCTTTTAAATTTTTTCGCCATTTTTCCTTATTTAAATTCACGGAATGTCTGATTGGTATATATTTCGTTTGCGTTCAATTAAGTTAGCATGAATAAGTTTTAAACCTGACACGGAATTATCTGAACGGAAATATTTTAATTGGTGTAATAAGATATATATATATATATATATATATATATATATATATATATATATATATATATATATATATATATATATATATATATGTGTGTGTGGGGGGGGGGTTCGGTGGGTGTGTGTGTGAATATGGGGGGTGTAATATATTAATTAATCAAGTCCAAATATATTAATAAAATGAAACTAAAAACAATAATTTCAAGGGTGCTCAATATAAGGTAGAGCATTTATAAAATTAAATAAACATAGATTCTAATAATGTCTATATATATATATATATATATATATATATATATATAAGGTATCAAACTAAAAGTAGAACGTATACTTTTAAAATTTGAACTTATCGTGAAGTGTTTAAAGCTCAATATACGGGATAGAGCAATTATATAGACAAATAAAAGAAGAGCAATAATAAATATAAGAATGACAAATCTATTACGTCTTCAGTTATTCAAAACCAGTTATATTCAATAAAAAAAATGTTTTCTTCCTTAAGCCAGGCAACAATGTTGTGAAAATCTTGCGAGATATTTGTCCAAGACATTCTATATATTTTTTTCAGTTTAATTTTTTTAATTTTTTCATTTTATATTTTATTTTTTCTTCCCTTCTTAAGTGACCTCAATTAAAGCAACACCACATTGTGTATTGCCAGTTGTTGTAAATCTTATTCCAGGTACTTAATTTCCCTGATGATCTGCCAAGCAAGGACATGCTTGGTAGTGAAACACGTGTAGGTAAAAAACTCTTTAATTTGAAAAATGATAAATAAATAATTTTTGAATGAAAATATATTTTGTGGTGTTGATTGGGCTCCTGAACGGAATGCTTTGGTAAGCTTTCAAAAAATCACATATAAATGCTCTGTACCCTGTAATCGAGTATCATCGAGCTTGTTTTTATTGGACTAATCCCAGTCTTCACTGAATAATCTATTTTCTACGTGAAAAATCCAATATATATATATATATATATATATATATATATATATATATATATATATATATATATATATATATATATATATATATATATATATATATATATACTAGCAAAACCTACATGCCTTTCTGGCAGCAATTAATTAATATGGGGGTATAGTTAACTAATATATTTGTAACCCAAACCCTAAGTCCAACTGGCACGTAATCGCCTAAAAAAGTGGACCCCTCCTCCACAAAAAATAACGCACAGAATAAAGTACAATTTAGTTTAAATATATATGAAACTGATCTCTCACTCTAAATTCGAAAATATGCTTTCCTTCTTTTCATTTTCCCACGGTGTTCACACGTAATCACCTAAAAAAACAGAATATATTTATTGGGGGGAGTGTGTTAATCTGTAAATGTGCATATATTTTATTTTTTTAATCTTATATTTTTTAACTGTACGTCCCTTTTTTATTTTCATTTTAAGCAATTGAGTTTAGTGGTGTTATTTTTTTCGCATGAAAATTAAATAAATAGCTTCTTTAAAATTATCTAAATGATTTAATACCTTATTCTTCATGTATAAATGAAAAATGTTAAAAGTGTTGGTATTATTGTATTTAGTTTTAAAGATAAAGTATATATCTAAAGAAAAACTTTGTTCGTTATTGCGTTCAATGCGGTGTGTAATTTTTTTAAATAAATTATTCCAGGTAATCTAAGTTGCTGATTCGTGTAAACACAAGCATGCTTAAAATGTGACCGGAAGTTATTTGAATTTCAAAATAATCATTTCGAACGTTAAATGTTTTTATAAAATCGTTGAAATTAATAATACTACTACTGATAATAATAACATTAATATTAACAAAACTTTTGAATATATATAAGAAAACTGTAAAACGAAAACAGTTATGAATTGTTCAGAATATCAATTTATTAGAGGGTGTTTATAAAATTATTATGCTAATGAAGCATCGAGATGAATGTGTTTACGCAGTGTTCTGTTAGCTATATATACTGTTTTAACTACTTAAATATCTAATTGAATTGAATAAATTTAATTTCTTTTGATATAAACATAGTTAGGATAAATGGAAAAATATTTCGCATTTATTCATTTAGATATATATATATTGAAGATTGGGGCATTAAGAACATTTTGAAGTTAACACTAATTTAGTATTACACAGCAATAGGGGGAAAAGGCGATTTAATACTTTTTTGCATGGAGCGATATAAAAAAAAACATGGCGATATGACGTAAATGCACTACTTCCGGTTCCTTTTTGTTGAACTCTCGATTATTATAACTTATTTACACATTCCCAGCGTGTTTTTCTTCAGATTACATGTTTAATACTAAATAGACTTTAACTCCAAATGGTTCCTCATTTGATAATATTTAGAACAACATAAAACCATTTTTATCGCCTATACACAATTTTTAATCGAATTCTGGTTATGTCGTCAATCTTAACACTTACCAGAGACTAATAGTTTGGAAGTATATTAATACTCTCATTATTATTATTATTATTATTATTATTATTATTATTATTATTATTATTAGTAGTAGTAGTAGTAGTAGTAGTAGTAGTAGTAGTAGTAGTAGTAGTTTTGATGAGGAAGTGTTTAATTCTTTTTAGTAGTAGTAATACTAGTTAAGTCAAGTATTGTAGGCAAGTTTTCGGTTCGTTGATGCGACAGGGATGTCTTCGAAAATTACTTTCGAATATTGGACGGTCACAAAGTGAAAAGATGCCAGCCATTTTGGTATGTATTAATCAAAGGTTAAAACCGTCGACTTGTTTAATCCATAATATGTTTAATACATCCGTCACCCCCTCTATTCCACTCCTCCGACCACTTCTCGTTTCACTCGCTCTTTATTGTCATCTGTTACCCCATGTTCGGTAGTGATCGGATGAGTGGAAAGACTAACACACACACACACACATCTCATCATTGTGGTTATTGATCAGTTTTCGGGTGTTTTTCAACTATGTAATCTCTCGAATGGTTTCCAATCCAATATGTGATTAACCGAGTTGTTTACGTTCCAATGTGATCGATCCATTAACTACCCAAAACTACCAACAAATATTTCATTTGATTGAAATTAATAGAATAAATACATATTTAAAAATATTTATTCAAAAATATTTATTTAAAAAATATTTATTTAAAAATATTTATTTAAAAATATTGGGGTGAGGCTTAGGGTTATAAAAACATGGTGAAATCATATTTTAATCACCTAAATTACTTGCAGTGAAATGGGTTCGGATTCACTCCTAAACTAGTTAAACCTTGTTTTGGGGTAGTTAATGGGTAGATCACATGTGGGTATGTAAACGACTGAGTAGATCACATGTGGGTATGTAAACGACTGAGTAGATCACATGTGGGTATGTAAACGACTCAGTAGATCACATGTGTGTATGTAAACGACTCAGTAGATCACATGTGGGTATGTAAACGACTGAGTAGATCACATGTGGGTATGTAAACGACTCCGTAGATCACATGTGGGTATGTAAACGACTGAGTAGATCACATGTGGGTATGTAAACGACTCAGTAGATCACATGTGGGTATGTAAACGACTCAGTAGATCACATGTGGGTATGTAAACGACTGAGTAGATCACATGTGGGTATGTAAACGACTCAGTAGATCACATGTGGGTATGTAAACTACTCAGTAGATCACATGTGGGTATGTAAACGACTCAGTAGATCACATGTGGGTATGTAAACTACTCAGTAGATCACATGTGGGTATGTAAACGACTCAGTAGATCACATGTGGGTATGTAAACGACTCAGTAGATCACATGTGGGTATGTAAACGACTCAGTAGATCACATGTGGGTATGTAAACGACTGAGTAGATCACATGTGGGTATGTAAACGACTCAGTAGATCACATATTGGATTAGAAACCATTCGATAGATCACATATGGGAAAAGCACCATTTTTCGTTTGTCAAGTGCAACCGACATGATTTAATACCATCTTAACAAATGTTCTAGAGTTCAAATGCGTTCTTGCGAATTAGAAGGCATCTTCGTCCCAATTTTATCGCTGAATCTGATCCTAGTCCAAAGATCTTCGTTTCGTAGTTCGTACGTCGACAATCAATTATAAACGCGCCATTCAGCTGCTGTTGTTGAATGTTCATCTCTTTAGCTCAAATTCCACATCTTTAGCTCAAATTCCACATCTTTAGCTAAAATTCCACCTTTTCAGTCCGCGTTGGATAATTTACGCTCATCCATCAATTTAGCCAATTTTCTTCGATACTATTGTCAATTAAGGGCATGAAAAGCTCATCATGGACAACTGGAAGGTTATGCTGGATATAGAAGGACCACAGGGAAATTCGAAAAGATTATGGCCGATTGTGGTTATAAAGGGATATTGGACATATTGGGTATTACGACACTTAAAATGCAGAATGTGAGATGATATAATTGAATTTCTTTGTAGATGAGCATTTTTTTTTAATACAGGGTGACCCCAAAAAAATGCACCTCAATGATCGCAATCCAACCATATTTGGTACAAATAAACTTTAATCTATGCCTGGCGTGTCCACCAGATTTCAGTCATTAGTGTCCAACAGTCTTTATTCTATTGCCGTTCGATGATATACAGGGACACTTTGGTGATCGTTTCATCAGTAGGAGGAGTGATCGTGGATGGGTTTCATGATATATGGGGGAAACATAGGGTAGATATATTTACGAAAGGTATGAATACACAGATGGATAGTGCGTCCAAGACGGTACATATATTTTCTAGTCGTTTTAATGCTTTTGCGATTTCTCTGATTGAATATACAGGATGAATCCAAAACCATGCAATCTCTCCGGAATCTTTAATAAAATTTACAATATTTTCTGCAATCCAACCATATTTGGTACAAATAGACTTCAGTCTATGCCTGACTTGTCCACCTACTTTCAGTCATGAATGTCCAACAGTCTTTGTTTTATTGCAGTCCAATGATATGGGGGCCACTACATCAGTAGTAATTGTCAGAATATACAGTGACCCATTAGAAATGCCACCTGTGTAATCACTAATAAAATTCACAATCCTTTCTGAAATCCAACCATATTTGGTACAAATAAATTTCAGTCTATGCCTGACTTGTCCACCAAGTTTCAGTCGTGAATGTCCAACAGTCTTTGTTTTATCGCTGTTTGATGATATGCGCACCTGAATACGAGATGCAAAACAGTCAATAACTCTGACACACTCCTCTCTTTATTGGTTCCCCGATTTATAAAATCGGGGGACTTATGTTTTGAGGCATGTCCGTCCGTCCGTCCGTCCGGATTTTTCTCCGCAACCATCCATTGAATTTCTCTGAAATTTTGCATGAAGTTGTAACTTTGGTCAGGTTAGAAAGTGACATTCTCCGATTTAAAAAAAAATCTGGTTAGCCCCCCCCCCCCCCCCGGGGGCTAAAAGGCTCCGAAATGGCAAAAAAATGACATGTTCTGCCCAATAACTTTTCATCCATCTATTCAATTTCTCTGAAACTTGACCAAATTGTGGAGGCAATTGTTCCTAATAGAAAATAAGTATCGCTGACCTTGGAAAAAATCTGGTTCGCGCCCCCAGGGGGTCAAAAGCCCCCAAAATGGCAAAAAATAACCCTTTTCTCCCATAACGTTTGATCCATACATTCAATTTTTCTGAAACTTGGCCAAAATGTAGAGGCAATTGTTCTGGATATAAAATGAGCATCCTTGACCTCAGAAAAATTCTGGTTCGCGCTCCCATGGGGTCAAAGGGGGGTCAAAAATGCCCCAAATTGCCCAAATTTATTGCATTTTACACTCGCCACATCGAGTCACATACAGAGGGGACCACGCACGCGCGGCTTGTTTTCTCCCTACTTTTGTGATCAATAGTTTTTCTTTACTGAAATCTACATGCCTTTTTATTTTTAATAAATTTCATCGATTTTAATATTTAATCCTGATCAACATTTTATTTTTAGTCATAAATGGAGGGAGTGGGGAGCGGTATTTTTTACTCAACTAACTTAGATGGACTCCCACTCTCCTCATTGACACAGGGAAAAATATGATAAGACATATTTTCCGATACTCCCCGCTAGAATATCAATTACCTATAGAACCAGAATAGAAGATTCGTCGAATGACAATTAACAAACACATTTCCCTATCTTTATTCAAACGTAAACATACTAATTTAGATGTTTATGACAGATTAACAGATTGACAGAATGCCAATTAACGAACACAATCTTTGACTTCCAAATTCTATGTATTCTAAATACATTGAAATATAAGAATTTCAAAAGTTATTTTTTTTAACTAATTATTTTCTTGGAATAAGTTATTTTTAACATTAATGCACTAAACTATATAACTTAAACTAATTACATAACTGAACAGCTTCTACCATTTATCTTCTTTAATTAGAAAACTAACAGAAAAAACTAACAGAAAAAACTAACAGATGAAAATAAAAACGGAAAAAACTAATAACAGAAAAGCAAAGAACTAATAACAGAAAAAACGAATAGCAGAAAAGCAAAGAACTAATAACAGAAATAACTTATAACAGAAATAAATTATAACAGAAAAACCTAATAACAGAAAAAAACTAACAGAAAAAACTAAAAGAAAAACTAACAGGAAAACTAACAGATAAAAATAAAAACAGAAAAAACTAATAACAGAAAAAACTAATAACAGAAAAGCAAAGAACTAATAACAGAAAAGCAAAGGACTAATAACAGAAAAAACTAATAACAGAAAGCAAAGAACTAATAACAGAAAAAAACTAATAACAGAAAAGCAAAGAACTAATAACAGAAAAGACTAATAACAGACAAGCAAAGAACTAATAACAGAAAAAAACTAATAACAGAAAAGCAAAGAACTAATAACAGAAAAGACTAATAACAGACAAGCACCGAACTAATAACAGAAAAGCAAACGACTAATAACAGAAAAGACTAATAACAGAAAAGCAAAGAACTAATAACAGAAAAGCAAAGAACTAATAACAGAAAAGCAAAGAACTAATAACAGAAAAGCAAAGAACTAATAACAGAAAAAACTAATAACAGAAAAGCAAAGAACTAATAAGAGAAAAGCAAAGGACTAATAACAGAAAAAACTAATAACAGAAAAGCAAAGAACTAATAACAGAAAGCAAAGAACTAATAACAGAAAAAACTAATAACAGAAAAGCAAAGAACTAATAGCAGAAAAAACTTATAACAGAAAAGCAAAGAACTAATAACAGAAAAAACTAACAGAAAAACTAGCAGATAAAAATAAAAACAGAAAAACTAATAACAGAATGAACTAATAACAGAGAAAAACTTATAACAGAAAAAACTAATAACAGAAAAAAACTTATAACAGAAAAAAACAATAACAGAAAAACTAACAGAAAAACTAACAGAAAAAAGATCCAGGTTAGCTATTTTTACATCATATTCCCAACAAAACTTTGTACATAACATCGATATTCAAAAAAACTTATTTTTCTTCATAAACGCACCACATACTTTGAATTTTAACGTATATGTTTCGTTTAAAAACAAAAATAAAAACATTTTTTCACGTGATAGACGTACCACGTATTTTCAAATTTTAACTTCTATGTTTTTTTCTTTTCCACATCATAGACGCACCACATATTTCAAATTTTAACTTCTATGTTTTTCTTCAAATCAGTCATCTTGAGAAAGTCTTTGAATAAAAACGAAACGTCGATGAACATATAAACAATTTTCGGATTTCCTTTTTTTTAAATTTTTTCATTATGTTGGATTATTAATTTAATAAGTATCATGAATCGATTTTTCTTTTTAATTCGATTACAAGTTGATTCTCGATTAACAGAATATAAGATTAACAGAAGAGAATGCTAATTAACGAATACAATGATTTGCTTACTCATCCAAACGAAGTTAACATTTAAAAATGTATTTCTTTTAAAATTAATTAAATTCATAAGATAAGTTATTTCTTAACATTATTGGATTAAATAATTAAGAAGAAACAGGATATAGTCCACTCTATAGAAAACAGAACAATAGAACAGGAAATAGGAAGTAAAACTAAACGGACCTTGTTCATGGGAAGCCCAACGATTGGCTGAGAGAACAATAAATAATCTGATTGGTTAACTAGCTAGTTGTGTATATAAAACACCCGGCAAAACTAACTCCATGCATTTCAGCCTGAAGATTCCCGCGGGGATGAAACGCGGGGGCCTTTGTGTAGCTTAATTGCCATAAATATATTTTCATAACTTACTATATATATATATATATATATATATATATATATATATATATATATATATATATATCTATATATATATATATATATATATATATATAGATATATATCTATATATATATCTATATACCTCTCTCTCTCTCTCTCTATATATATATATATATATATATATATATATATATAGAGATAGAGAGGTATATAGATATATATATAGATATATATAGATATATATATATATATAGAGAGAGAAATATATATAGATATAGATATAGATATATAGATATAGATATATATATATAGAGAGAGAGAGAGATAGATATATATAGAGAGATAGATATATATATAGATATATGTATATAGATATAGATATATATATATAGATATATATAGATATATATATATATAGATATATATATATATATATAGAGAGAGAGAGAGAGAGAGAAAGAGAGAGATAGAGAGAGATATATATAGAGAGATAGAGAGATAGAGAGAGAGCGCGCGAGAGAGAGACTTCTTAAACGGACCAATTCAATCTTCTCATCTCTAAACTAAATAATTATGAAAAAATAGATTCGTACAATCGAGATTACAAGTAGATTTTCGAAACTGAACACAGTGTTAGAGAGAGAGGGTCGAAGGGGGGTGTGAATCGTCCGAATCGTATAGAATGATTTCATGAGAATTAATTTGGGACGTTGAAACCGTACACAGTACTAGAGAGTGAAAGAGAGAGAGATATTGTGTGTGTGTGTGAGAGAGAGAGAGAGAGAGAGAGAGAGAGAGAGAGAGAGGGAGAATATTTTTAATTCGTACAATCGCGATTACAAGTTGATTCCCGATTAACAGAATGCAAGAGTGGCAGAACAGAATTTTAATTAACAACCCAAACCTTTAAAAAAATTAATTGTAAAAATAGAATTTTTATCATTTTTTTTTATTCAATTTATTTTGATTGTGATAAGCCTCTCAGACAACGCCTGATAAGTAGAACCAGTTATTTGATATTTTTGGTGTAGTTTTCTGATTTTCTTCTTTTTTTTACTTGCTGATTTTCTGAAATGACGAGAAGTAGTCTATGGACTATTTAGTGTTATTTCATACTTTTAGTTTTATAGCGTGGCAATTCATACATCACAATTGGAAATTCGTGCATCGTTATTTCTTCGCCTTTTCAAGTGTTATCGAAAGAGAGAGAGAGGGGAGAGGGGGAAAAAGAGCGGATGTGTTTAGTTCGTTCATTCTCGATTAACAGAATATAAGATTGACAGAACAGAATTCTAATTAACGACCACAATTTAAAAAAATTAAATGTTAAAAAATATTATTTTAATTTTATTTTAATTTAATTTATTTCGATTCTGGTGAGCCTCCTGGGTAATGTCTGATAACTACAACTATTTATTTGAAAAAAAAAGTGAAGATTGAAATGACGAAAAATAGTCCATAGGACAATTGACTATTTCTTCTGGTTTCGTATTGCGTCATTTTTTTATGTGTTATTTGATATTTTATAGCGTGGACTATTTCATGTCAATTCGAAGTTCGTTATTTCTCCGCGTTCACAATTTGCCTCGGTTTCACTTCGCTTATCGCATTTATTCTCGTTGGAAGCAAAGTCATTATTCTCCATCGTCAAGGTCATATTTCTTCTTATCTCAAACACTGATTTCGTTTAAAATCCTCACCGAAACGAAACTTATCAAACACCCTTCTTTTATTCTAACGCCTCCACCTTTCTTTTTTTGGTGGGGGTGGGGGTCTAATCTGTTTTCAGTTCGGAATTTTGTATATATTCGCAGTGAGAAGAATGAATTTGTCTATTTAAGAAGTATAACTATCTATCTATCTATCTATCTATCTATCTCTCTCTCTCTCTCTCTCTATATATATATATATATATATATATATATATATATATATATATATATATATAGTAAGTTATGAAAATATATTTATGGCAATTAAGCACAGAGGTTCCCGTGTTTCACTCTCGGGGGGAATCTTCAGACTAAAATGTATGGAGTTAGTTTTGCCGGGTGTTTTTATATACACGGCTAGCTAGTTAACTAATCAGATTCTTTGTTGTTCTCTTAGCCAATCGTTGAGCTTCTCACGAACAAAGGTCCGGTTAGTTTTACTTCCTATTTTCTGTTCTATTGTTCTGTTTTCTATAGAGTGGTCTATATCCTGTTTCTTTGTTGTGTCAATATAATGGGTGAACCTATTTTAACACGTGGTTCCTTGTATATATATATATATATATATATATATATATATATATATATATATATATATATATATATATATATATATATATGTTTTATACCTACAGATGATATCGTTTCGGGTTTTCTAGCCTCATCAGTTCAGGAGAGGCGGTTTCAGGCGGTTTCAGGCGGTTGCAGGCGGTTGCAAGCGGTCGCATGGGATCAAACGCATATATATATATATATATATTTAAATTTAAAATAGAAGCCTTTATCAATGCAAGATTATTTTTTTTTTACTTTAGTCTTATTAATTTCGGAATAATATTCCATCATCAGAGTTTACCAGCATTGTGTCATTTTTTTTTAAATAAAAATAAACAAACTTTTTTTTTTTGATATAATGTTCTTTTAATGGGTATTATCCGCGGTGATGTTCTTGGCGATTATGAATTCAACTTCTGGTTGTCGAACGAAGACACATTGCCACGCCGGTAGTTTAGAAAGATAGGTCGTTACTTTAAAAGCATTGGTGGGTCAGAATTATTAAAATTAAAAATAGAAGCCTTTATCAATGCAAGATTAATTAAATTTTTTTTTACTTTAATCTTATTAATTTTACTGTCATCAGAGTTTACCATTTTTGCAAAATATAAAAATAAACAACATATATATATATATATATATATATATATATATATATATATATATATATATATATATATTTGTGCATATATATTTTAAGAAAAGTTACCAGAGCTGTTCAGTGTTAAAGCTCGATAAATGTTAACTTTTAACAACAGAGCATATACAAGCAAACAATGGTATTTTAAATTCAAATGACCAAGTTTTTATTTATATTTTTACTTGCCGAATTAAAATAAAATCAATGTAACTCTTGACAATTGTTTCGCACAGAAACGAACAATCAGGTATAAATACATAATTATAAGGATCTTTCTTTCATCAGAAGCTCGTCAGAACACTTCCGGATAATAAGCCACAGGGTAAAAATCCGAAAAATGTTTACTGTGTTCAATGATAAATAGAGCTTTATATATATATTAAACATTTTATTTATACAAACATATGCTTGGAAAATAAAACACACACATATATATATATATATATATATATATATTATTTTAATACCTACAGACATCGATGTTTCATGCTAACGCAATCTTCAGTGTAGGAACTAATTCTCAACGGTCGGTGGGCGCGAACCCCGATCACAAATCGTCACTGATTCGTAGTCGAGACTCTTATCCCATCGGCCATAGCCAATTAGTTAGTAAATAGAGAGGAATTTAAATGTAAATAGCGAGTCGGCGGCTAGATCTACCAAACAGTTTAGAGTGATATATATATATATATATATATATATATATATATATATTCACCACCGGTCACACGATTCGAAACCCTGGACTACAAGTATATATATATATATATATGCAAACATTAAATAAAAATAACAGAATTCGTCCGTTTAATTATACCTTTTTTTTTTTTTTTCAATTTTTCTGATGGTCTTTTTGTATCAAAAAAATCAATAAATGTTCCATAGGTTTCACAGGTTTCACGAACGTTTTCGATTCTTCGTCGAATCATCCTCCGGTGTCAAAAGCAAATGAACAAAAAAGCTGTAGAGAGAAGGGAATTTTTTAAAAGACGGTGGAGAAACGGGCAGAGAACGTTTTTCTCATTGATCCAGGAAGTCGTTGACGATTTTAAATTCAGCAATCTCTCTCTCTCTCTCTCTCTCTCTCTCTCTCTCTCTCTCTCTCTTATATATATATATATATATATATATATTTATATATATATATATATATATATATATATATATATATATATATATATATATATATATATATATATATATATGGGGATATGTGTGTGCTTTCCTTCTGAATATTCATATAAGATTGTGTGTAAGTTTAGTAAAGAAAAGAATATATCTCTATTTATATAAAGTTAGTTATGTGTGTATATTTCTATGGAGACGATTCACTCCTAAAAAAACTAACTGATTATTATGAATTTTAGAACACGTCTGCTATGCATAAAAGTGGGTAATGTTGACTATATTTAGTTTAATTTAGTTTTATGCAAAGAAGGAAGAGGGCTGAAGATCTCTGTGAAAATTCAGATAGCTCCGAGTTTTGTGAAATTTTAACAATAAGTATAAAACATCAATTAATAAATATTCTCCAAATTTCAACTTCTTTGAAGTATTTGTGAGCGTAATATGGGCACAAACTCCCATTTGAAAATTCAAATATTTCAGATTTGCATTGAATTTGATCCATAGTCATGAGACAGCAATTAAGCCAGATTCTCTGAATTTCAATTTCGTCTGAAGACACCTTAGATTTTATAAATTTTCTAGAATCAAAATCATGTAATGGATTTTAATCAAAATTGGAATAAGGATTCTAGACATAAAGTTTAGTGCAATTATATCTTGATTTTAATCTCTGTAAGGGAACATAGAAGTGGTGAAAACTGTCCTGAGGCGGTTATTCTTCTGGAACAGTCTACCACCGTGGATTAAATAAACGTATAGATTTTCGGGTTCGACAAGACGCATCCGAAGAAGGGCGGAGGTTACATCGGCCGAAACGTCGTGATAATGACGCTTAAGATGAGAACAGTAGTCCGAATAATACAAATAATAAAAACTTACAGAAGTATGAAAGATATTTTCTGGCAACTATGGAGATGACTCCACACTCCTCAAAACTCCCAAATTTGGGGCATTCCCACTGGATGCAGTTTTGTGTCATACGTAGGACGGCAGGAGGGGGGAGGGCAGGCTTGAGCACTTACTAGGGTTGGGAAATCGGGTAGGCAGAAATAAAATAATTTTTTAAAATCTGTAAAAGATAAATTTCTAAGTGTTAAAGTTAGTGCCCGTGGGTGTCCAAGTCAGTTTGATGACACCCCAGAGACGCATTTTATTTGACCTATAGATGGTATTCTGATCAGTTACTACCACGCCGGGTAAAAGCAGACTGGGAAGAAATGGCAACTAAAGGAGTAACTCCCCACTCTCCAAAGCTCCCACAATGGGGCCGTATAACCGGACGCAAACAATGTTGATTGATTGGTTGGTTGGTTTTACGGCATGTCAACGGTCGTTAAGTTATTTTATGCCGGAAACCGTGCATATGTTCTGTATATTTATTTACTCCTCTGCAGGAGTTAGGCACAAGGCCAGTTTTATCTTACTCCCACAAGTAAGATGTGACCACAGCTTGGGTCGAGTAAGTGGGGTTAAAAGCCAGCGCTCGAGGGGTGAGCACTCTGGCCATTTAAAAATTGCCTGGGCAGCCCTGTCGGCATTCCCCGGTAGGGGCGCCTCAAGCAGTAAGCAATAAACTTACTCCTCCCCAAAGAGGGGAGGCGAAGCCTGGGAGGGTGGACCTCCTAGAACTGCACAGGACAAACCCACAGACAGGTGGAATCAAGTCCCGAAGGACAAGACGACATCCGTCTATAGGGTGCAGTATCCATCGGAACAGATACGTTCTGTATATGATTGGTTTGTTAATTATGCCGGCAAGAAAATTTTCTTGCCGGCATATTTTTTGCTAGCCTGGGATAATGGTATCATGATGAACGAACATATACTACACTGATCTCCAAAGGGGGGGGGGGGTTAATGACTGAGAAGATGGTCTCATAACGAACAAACATTAACCCACCCCCGCAAAAAGGAGGAGTTAATGCCTGGTGTCGTGTTGCCACTTGTTTTTTCCTCTTTGTATCTTCTTCATGTCAGTTTCTTCTCGCCGTTGTTTTTCCTTCGCGTTCCGTGTCGTCTGCGGCCAGGGCCCTTTTGTTCGTTTGTCATTGTGCGTATAACTTCGTTGGGGTATAGAAAAGACATTTGGAAATAAAGGTTTATTGAGAGAAAAATATTAAGTAATCACAATTATAATTTACAATTCTTTATGTAGGATAGAGACAGTTATATTAACCTAAATATAACTATTTCAGAAACATACATTTATTCATTAAAATATTTTCACCTGTTAATAACGTAAAACTGTTGCAGTAATGACAACAAGTGTCTGAGACATTTTTTTTTCACTTTGACGTAGAGTTTGCTCAACAAGTGCTTGCAATTGCTCATTATCAAGATTACACGGCCGTCCTCTACCTTCTTCATCTTCAGGGCTCTCATTTCCACTACGAAATTTCTGGAACCACTTTCGTACTGTCCGATCGCTTGTGGATCCATCTCCTCATGCTCTATTGATATTGGCGGAAGTTTCGGAGTTATTTGTGTGCAAATTTGAACTCATGCAACATAAGAAGGTGAAAGTCATCTTTCAAATACAAAAACCGGATCACTGCGCGACACTCAACTGGCTCCATTTCACACCTGACTCAGTTCAAAGACCTATAAATCAGAAACCACAATTAGGTCAGAACTGTTTTTTGCAACATAACCCATACAGATATAAATCATTATACATGCAGAATTTCATCTAGATCAGACAACTGGAAGTGGGTCAGGGGCATTACTTATTGAACGCCCCTCGTATTTCTCCTATATTTAACTCCAGTGAGTTCTCTTTCTTTTTTGTAGATTTTGCAACAATTTGGATATCTTTCGTTGTTATGGCATTCATCTTCTGCGTGGTTGAGGTTTTTTTCATCACATTTCTGACATATTTTGACTCCTCTACATATTTCCCTATGGTGCTCATATTTTTGACATTTGTGGCATCTTAGGGCTGTAGGTATATATGCCGTTTTTATTTCTTCTGCGGTTGCCAAGAGCAGTTCTTCGTTCCTTATGACTCCTTAAGAGTTGTTTAGCTTTTCATGTGGAAAAACTTTGCATGTACGGCTGTAGAAACTCCCCATTTTTAATAGGTTTTGGGCATTTTTTTTGTCATTTACTTCGACAAAAAAATTTCCGTTTCTTAGTTTTTTTTTTAATTGACTTTGGATTGCTCTTGCTCGTAAGTACTTTTTTAATTAAAAAATGGCGATAATTCACTCATTTTTTGGCTTTCTAGTAGTTCTATTACTAGGAATCTTGGGAAATTTGTGGGGGGGGGAGACTGTTTTTTGGAGGGTTTTTTTTTTCGTCCAAATGTGCAGAATTCTCAGAAGAGAAACATGCAGATGGAGCGGCAGTTCAAGCGCCATCATGGTGCAGTAAGTCACACTTTCAAACCAGGACAAAAAAGTATTAGCACGTGACTATCAGAATGGTAATCAAAAAGTGGACACACGATTGCATTTTGCGCAAAAGCGGAAATCTTATTTATGAGGTGTGGTTGAGGTCTTTTTTCACCACATTTCAAACATATTTCCCTATGGTGCCCATATTTTCGGCATCTTAGGAGTGTAGGGATATATTGTTCTACCTTTTCAACTAGGTAGCCAATTTTTTTGCTTCTTTTCAAATTGTACGAGTGTCAAAGGTCAGTAAACAAGTGTTAGTTGGTCTGGTCTGACCATTTCTATTCATGGTCATGCGTGTGTGGTCAATTACGCCTTGTTTTTTTTAATGCCGTTTTTATTTCTTCTGCGGTTGCCAAGAGCAGTTCTCGGTTCCTTATGACTCCTTAAGAGTTGTTTAGCTTTTCATGTGGAAACACTTTGCATGTACGGCTGTAGAAACTTCCTATTTTTAATAGGTTTATATCAATAACCATTCAATAACCCGACACGGTCACTTCACCTTCCATATTTGTTGTTCTTTCTGTATGTCTACCATTTTGTCATCTTTCTTTCTTCCTTCATTTGTTCCATCCATCGTTTTATAGATTCTATCTTTATTCCATGTTGTCATTTTTTACACTTCGTTCCTTCCATATTTTTTCTATTTAGTTTGTCGCTTTGTCATCTTTCTTCCAGTTACTTCCATTCTTTTCTGCCTTTATTACATTTTGCAATATTTATTTATTTATTTCTTCGTTCATTCCATAACTTTTTATTCTTTGCGTATTTCTGCCATTTTGTAATCTGTCTTTCTTTTTCCACCCTCCATTTCATATTTTATTCTTTCCGCATTTATTCTGTTTTTCAATCTTTCTTTCACTTTTTTTTTTCGTTCCTTCCGTATGTTTTATCCTTTCTGTCTTTATTCCATTTTGTCATGTTTCTGTTTTTCTTTCGTTTTTTCCATATTTTTATTATTTCTGCAAATTTCTAATTTTTCCTTCTGTTTTCCTTCGTTCCTTCCGTATTCCTTATTCTTTCTATATTTCCGCCATTTTCTTTTAATTTTCTTTCTTTTTTCGCCTTCGTTCCTTTCATATTTCTTATTATTTCTGTATGTCCCTTATTTTGCAATTTTACTTCTGTTTTCCTTCGTTCCTTCCATATTCCTTATTGCATTCCCGCCATTTTGTAATTTTTCTTTCTCTTTTGCTTCCTTCCATATTTTTATTCTTCATTTTGTTTATTCAATTCGTTCCATTTTCCTGGCTCTATCACTAAAACTGAAAGAATTACTGTACACATTCATATTTTTTTATCTCAATAGAATTTACTAATTGATTTTTTTTTTTATTTCTTAATTTAGGCGTCATTTTGTTAATGACCCTATGTGAAATATTCATATTCGATCAATAATTTACAAAAATCCATTCGTAAACTCACCGATATTCAGTATTTTTAATCATTTCTTCGAATTTACTGATCCCGTGAAGCCAGGCTTTTTATATGTTATAAGTACATAAAAAACGGACAGGGTGGGCCAAAATAAGGGTCTTATCTTTAAATTTGAATAACTTGAATTTGAATAACTTCCACAAAATAAAAGTTAAACTCACCAAACTTTATGTGTGTGTAGACTGACCCTTCCGAGATTTTTTGAAATAAACAAAACAAATTTTAGCCGAAAAACACTTCTTAAAACTTACAAAAACTAAAGTATTGTTTTTTACACTGTTTTGAGTTTTTTAAGCAAAAATAATGTTTTCTAAATGAGGGTACGTTCCTTAGGGCTAATACGGCTCATGCTTGCTTCGGAAGGGGTCCTTTACTTATTCTAAAAAAAAAAAATAAAAAATTAATAAATAAAAAAGTTATGAATTTTTAAAAATAGGACCCTTATTTTTGCCCACCCTGTATAACTCCATATTCAGACAGATTGATTAAATTCAAATATAGCAAAAAATTATACAAAATATGAAAAATCAAAATTCTTCGTACAGTAAGAAAAAATCGTTTTAATTAATGTAATCATAAGAAACTAGTAGGTAGACCTGGCGTTGCTCGGGTTTGAATGGGGATCACTACTATCTACTTTTTGATTCTGCTCTTAACACCATATTACTTTCTTTTAATGCGCCTCCTTCCCATTTAGCCCCTAATATAGTTGGAAAACGCTGAACTGTTGAAAAAAAACTCTCATAATTAGTGTCTTATACATATGGGTTAAGTTTCATTAAAATCGGATACACGTATTTGGCGTTTTCTGTTCCTTGGGGTTGGAGGCACATAGATATTCGGCATAGAGAGAAGATAGAGATTCGGGACCACTTCCATTGTCTTCCCGGAGCATTTTATAAATTTCATCAAAATATTATATATTTGAAGTTAAAATATTTTTATTTTAGGTTAGGAGGACACTTAAAGATTCGTGACCACTTCCATTGTCTTTCCCAGAGAATGCTATACATATGATTTAAATTTCATAAAAATAGGATATTTTTGAAGTTTTAAGGGGCCTCTGCCATCATGGGACACTTAGGGATGCACTTAGAGATTCGGGAACACTTTCATTGTATTCCTTGGTGAATTGTTATATGTTAATAAGTGCATACAATGGAATATATAACTTCATTTTCAGACAGATTGATTGAATTCAAATATAGCAAATATTATACAACATATAAAGTCCAATATGTTCGTACAGTAAGAAAAATCGTTTTAATTAACTATAATAAATTTACATTTTTATTTTATGCGTTAAATATTATACAATATTAATTCGATGGAATATTCTGAAATTTCTAGGAACATCACGTGGTGCAAAATTGTCGACATTGTCATTCTCATTTAAATGGCAGAATAGGCGTAGGATTATTGACTTCCTTTACGATGGAGATGAACACTTACCGAATTCGGAGCGTCCGCGATGCCTTGCTTGTTTAGCGACTATTTGCAACAGGGAAAAAACGCATGCTCAAAGTTTTGGGTTTTTTAAGTGTTAGTAATTTGAATGCGTGTAAACCAACCCAGTTTTTTGTCTTTAATAGTTTGTTTTTTTTAGTAAATACTATAGAAAAAATATCATTAATCGGTGATTTGAGGCAAATACTGGTCAGTGTTGTTAAAATTTTAAAAATTATTTTCTATCGATTTTAATATTTAATCCTGTTTCCCCCTCAAAAAAAAAAAATATTTTATTAGTAATAAATAAAGTAAGCGGAGTAAGTTTTACTCTTTCGCTTCCATCTACTCCCACTGTCTTCATGGACACCGGGAATTATTTAAGACTAGCAAAATGTACCTGCCCTCTGGGCAACAATTAATTGAGGATAAGGGATGGGGCGTATAGTTAAAAAATATAATCATGTTTACATTTTTAAATATTTATTTTAAAGTTGTTTTTTTTTCCTATTGTTAGACAATACTAGAATTTTTTAGATAAGAAAGGTATGTAATTTAAGGGTACAGAATTATAATGTTTGAAACAATATTTAAAAACAAATGAAAAAATACATAATTTTTAGTAGGAAAAAAATAAGAAAGTTTTCAATTCAATTCCATCCAGAGCGTAATTATTTTTACTCTGGTTTTTCCCTAAAATGAACTTAGATATTTTAAATTACAATATTGAACAAATTGTTTGGTTCAACTTTTTTTGTAATTTATGTAATTTAGGAAAATTAGGGCCCCAGGCGACACTGGGTAGCCCTGCTAATCTTATATATAAAGTAAAGTCAGTTGTCCCCCTTACTTTTGTGATTAATAGTTTTTTTACTACAAGCTACATAAAAAAAATGGTCAGTTATTTGCGGCAATTATTGGTCTGTGTTAAGACATGTATTTCAATCGATTTCATCGAGTTTACTATTTAATCCTGATCAATATTTTAATATTTATTAGTCATAAATAATTTTTTTTAAAAGCGGAAGGTGTTTTTACTCTCTCATTTGCAGCTACTCTCACTGTTTTCATAGACCAGATGGATGAATAAAATTTTCTGGTCTTTTGTCGATGACAAAGATTGTCAATACCTTTTTAGTGTGCTTTTTAAGAATATGTATCCATAGATTTGCAGTCGTGACGTAAACCGTTCCGACTACGAACAGAAGAAAACCGAATAAAGTTCCGACTTTTACCGAAATATACAAATAAAAAAGGCGCTGTTAATTGGCAGACGACTATTTTTCAATCAATTAGATCAAGTTCGACATTTACGTAATTCTTTGAATACCTTTATTATGTTTGCAACTTTTCATTTGAAATTGTGTGGATAGCTTTTCATTTACCGTTGCTAAAAGAGTTAGTTTAAGGTTGGTTTAGGGTTTGGTTAGGGTAAGGTTAAAGTTTATTTAGGGCTGATTAAGGTTAGGTTAGGGTTAGTTTAGGGTTGGGTTAGGGTTAGGGTAAGGTTAGGGTTAGTTTAGGGCTGGTTAGGGTTAGTTTAGGGTTGGTTAGGGTTAGTTTAGGGTTAGTTTAGGTTAGGGTTACGTTAGGGTTGGTTTAGGGTTTGGTTAGGGTTAGGCTAAAGTTAATTTAGGGCTGGTTAGGGTTAGTTTAGGTTTAGGTTAGGGTTAAGGTTAGGTTATGGTTAGTTTAGGGTTGGTTAGGGTTAGTTTAGGGTTGGGTTAGGGTTAGGATAAGGTTAGGGTTAGTTTAGGGTTGTTTAGGGTTAGGTTAGGGATGGTTAGGGTAAGTTTAGGGTTATTTTAGGGTTAGGGTTAGGGTTACGTTAGGGTTGGTTTAGAGTTTGGTTAGGGTTATGTTAAAGTTAATTTAGGGTTGTTTAGGGTTAGTTTAGGGTTGGTTAGGGTTGGGTTCGGGTTGAGGTTAGGTTAGGGTTAGTTTAGGGTTGGTTAGGGTTAGGTTCGGGTTAGGGTTAGGTTAGGGTTGGTTTAGGGTTGGTTAGGGCTGGGTTAGGGTTAGGTTAGGGTTGGTTAGGGTTAGTTTAGGCTTAGTTTAGGGTTAGGGTTAGGTTAGGGTTAGTTTAGGGTTGGTTAAGGGTTAGGATAAATAAAAGTGGTTCGGTTGGTGGTGTGTAGAAGTACCTAAAACAATATAACAGAATACACTTAATTGCAAGGTAAAATAAACAGTTACTTTCGTTAAATAATTTCTTCGCAAAAAAAAGAAACAAAAAAGGCTTGTAGTACATTCAGTTTGTTCAGTGAAGTTCGTTAACGTTGGCCAATCTCGGAAGTCTTCGATGAAACTCGGAATTGATGATGTAAGTACTGAAATTCTCTTGGATACCTATTCCTAATAAATACCCCTTTTAGTGATGTCGTTCAATCTTGGGATATTACTGCATCCTCTTCCTCTCATAATACGTCGTTGTCTATATCCTGTTTGGCTTGCTTTTTCCTTAAACACCCCTACCACCATCACCACCATAGCCGAACGTGACACAGGCCACCAACACCATAAGGACGCCCATGGCCAATATCTGGAAAACACACACAAAAACCGATCGAATTGGACACTGGCTTGTGAATAGAACTACTTGTCGAAGTGAACTGTCTTGTTTGATAATCAAATAGAACAAAAACACGATTGTTATCAAGGTTCTACTTAGTCCTAGGAGATCCACATTCCCAGGCTTTACCTTCTCTCTGAGAAGGAGTTAGTTTATTGTTGATCGCCTGAGGCGCCACTACCGGGGAATATCGATGGGATTGTTCAGGCATTTTTGTAGACCAGACTACTATTTATCTACGTCCCACAAAGTAGAATGTGACACAAGGTCGGAAGGTGGGAATTTGTACTCTAGAGGAAGAGTACGGAGTTTCTTAAAAAATTGCCTGGGCAGGGCGCCTCAGACAGTAAGCAATAAACTTACTCCTCCCCAAAGAGGGGAGGCAAAGCCTGGGAGGGGGTTAACCTCCCAGAATTGCACAGGACAGTCGGAACAGGTACTACACTTTGATCTTAGCCAAAAGACCAAGGAAGCATCCGACTGCGCTAATCTAAGTGCGCTGATTTTTTTTAAAAGCCACACCTGACCTTGTGTCTAACCTCCTGGAGAGAAAGTAAATAAAATACTTGAAAATGGATGATGTCACAAAACGAGTTTTATTATTTCATTAGTTGCGAAAAGTTACCATTCATCCTTTATTACGTCATCCATGTTCAAGTACATATTGTTTGTTAAAAGCATTATCAACTATCGTCAAAGTTAGCAATTATATATTTTAAATATTGACCAAAAGGGTCACAGGTGGTCTAGTATAATACTAAGACGTTTGCTTGAAAGCAGCAGCGGCCGTAACTGCTAGCTGCTGCTGATTAATATAATATTAACAGTTAGTGGACGTTCATCTTTCTTTGAAAGCAATAGCCGTAACTGATAGCCTTTTTCTGATCAATATAATATTAACAGTCTGTGAACCTATATGTTTTTTGAAAGCAGCAGCAGCCGTAACTGCTGGCTTTTGCTGATACATAGAGTATTAACAGTCTGTGGATGTGGATGTTTGTTTGAAAGCAGCAGCAGCAGCCGTAACTGCTTGTTTTGCTGATTTATCTATAAATATACAATTAAAACTCTGTGGATGTTGCTTGATTGCGTGTTTGTATCCGTACACACAGGATGACGTCACAAAAAGCGAAAAACGTATTTACCGGGCGATTGATAGAAGTAGTAGGAGGAGGCGAATGATGTAAATAATTAAAAGAAGGAAACAGAGAAAAGGAAAGAGAGAGAGGAGAGAGAAGGGGAGGGAGGCCTCCTTCTTGGCCTTTTTGCCAAGATCAAAGTGTAGTATCTGTTCCGATGGATACTGCACCCCATACTGGTATTGTCTTGGCCTTCGGGTCGTGATTTACCCCGGTCAATGGGTCTGTCCTGTGCAGTTCTGGGAGGTTAACCCCCTCCCAGGCTTTGCCTCCTCTCTTTGGGGAGGAGTAGTGTATTGCTTACTGTCTGAGACGCCCTGCCCAGGCAATTTTTTTAAGAAACTCCGTACTCTTCCTCTAGAGTGCAAATTCGGACTTTCCGACCTTGTGTCACATTCTACTTTGTGGGACGTAGATAAATAGGAGTTCTGATCGACAACCTTCCTAGAGCTGGAGACTCGAACAAAATATCCGGTTTGCAAACATAAAATTGCTTAAGGATCAGATTGGATCTTCCTACTACCCGGCCTTTGCACTCCGTCTTTGTCCAATTTGCCAGGCGCAGAGGTACTAACGCAGAGACACCCTAAAGATGCCTAGTGCTTGGCCTTTTTTCCTGACTAGGGCAATGAACGCCGTCTCTTTATCTCGGCAACTTGGTAAAAAAAAATTGTCACTAATTCTCACATGACTAGTTTGGGTCGCTCTTGTTCCGACAGGTTGAGGGTACAGGTTATAATATCGTGGGCAACTGTACGTGCCATGTCACGCATGGAAAGGGATCATACAGTTATCTCCGGTGGGCTTTCTCGAGGCCACAACCCCCATGGATGAAATCTCGACTAATGGTCTGGTTGTATCAGCTTACTGGCACCAAACAAGTACCCACTTTGCCCTCCCTACTCTATTTAAAACTAAAATGACAGTACAAAGAAAAAAAAACTAATATGAACAAGCATCTGGGTGCACAGCTCTCAATTTAGGATGATCCCCTAAACTTTCACCCTAATTCTACGTAGCCCCTTACGTCTACAGTGGCAACTTGCCTTGTTTGGGGTGAACTTTGTTAAAAAAAATTAATTAATTAATAAAAAAATAGGAGAGGGTTAGAAGAGAGACGAGAAGAGAGACAGAGGGATGGGAAGAAGAAAGAGGAGGAAGGGAGATAACAAATACTGATTCAATAGATCGCGGGTCCTCAATTGTACTAGTAAAAGTCTGTGAATCTTGTCACCTTGTTTGTCACTGTTCACTGTGTATGACGTCACGAAATGAGAATGTCATAACTAAAGGGTGAATGATGCGATAAGTAGTAGCGGGAGCGAAGGATGTAAGCAATTAAAAGGAAGAAAAAAGAAAGAAAAGGGAGGGGAGATAGAGAAGTGAAAAAGAAAGAAAAGAAAGTAAGGGAAGGAGATGGAGATGGAGATAGAGGGAGGGGGAGAGTTTAAAACAACTTGGCTTTTTGGCTGGGATCACAATGTAGTATCTGTCCCGATGGATGCTGCACTCCATAGACCGGTACTGTCTTGGAGTTCGGGTCTGGATTCCGCCGGTTTGTGGGTTTGTCCTGTGAAATTCTAGGCTGGCCACCCTCCCAGGCTTTGCCTCCCCTCTTTGGGGTGGAGTAAGTTTATCGCTTACTGCCTGCCTGAGGCGCCCCTACCGGGGAATGCCGACGGGGCTGCCCAGGCACTTTTTGTAGGCCAGTTTACTTACGTTCTCGGGCGCTGGCTTTTCAAATCCCATTTTCCAAACCTTGTGTCACATCTTACCGCTGTGGGAGGAAGATAAAATCAACAACAAAAAAAAACGAATAAAAAAACAAAGAAGAAATATATATATTTACTTAAAAACAGATCACATCAGAGAATGCCAAAAGCTATCATTCATCCTTTATGACGTCATCTAATTTCAAGTTAATATATTTTGTAAAAACATAATTATCAGGCAATGTCAAAATTAACAAAATTTTATATTCAATAATATGTATAACAAATCCTGATCCAACGAGTCACGGATAGTCTAGTATACGTGCAAACTGTGGATCTTGCTTTCTTGCTTGCGTGCACAGAAGATGAGGTTACAAGAGGATGACGTCATCTATTAAAACGGAAAGAAGAGGAAGCGATTCATTATGACGTCACAATATGATGAGTTATATAACTCCTACCCACAATAGGAATATGTGACACAAGGTCGGAAAGTGGGATTTGAAAAGCCAGCGCCCGAGAAGGTGAGCACTCTGGCCATTAAAAATTGCCTGGGCAGCCCCGTCGGCATTCCCCGGTAGGGGCGCCTCAGGCAGTAAGCAATAAACTTACTCCTCCCCAAAGAGGGGAGGCAAATAGCGAATTTTTTAGCTTAGGAGTAAGACATCTGGCACTGCTGATAAAAGTTAAAAGAGTCGTAATTCGACGAAACATCTTTTTGTGGATGAGTTTATATATTCCGATGGTGTTCTGATCTTCTGTAATACATACATATATATATATATATATATATATATATATATATATATATATGTAATACATACATATATATATATATATATATATATATATATATATATATATATATATATATATATATATATATATAATATAAACTTTTTCAAGTTTGCACAAAGGTTTATATATTAGCTCAATAATGTATAATAAAACTCAAGCTCTTAATTGGTCCCCCGATTTATAAAATCGGGGAACCTATGTTTTGAGTCATGTCCGTCCGTCCGTCTGTCCCTCCGGATTTTTCTCTGCAACCATCCATTGAATTTTTCTGAAATTTTGCATGAAGTTGTAACTTTGGTCAGGTTAGAAAGTGACATTCTTCGATTTTTTTTTTTTAAATCTGGTTAGCCCCCCCGCCCCCAGGGGGTACAAAAGGCCCCGAAATGGCAAAAAAATGACATTTTTTGCCTCATAACTTTTCATCCATCCATTCAATTTCTCTGAAACTTGGCCAAAATGTGGAGGCAATTGTTCCTAATAGAAAATAAGTATCGCTGACCTTGGAAAAAATCTGATTCGCGCCCCAGGGGGTCAAAAGCCCCCAAAATTGCAAAAAAATACCCTTTTCTCCCATAAGGTTTGATCCATCCATTCAATTTTCCTGAAACTTGGCCAAAATGTAGAGGCAATTGTTCTGGATATAAAATGAGCATCGTAGACTTCAGAAAAATTCTGGTTCGCGCCCCAGGGGGTCAAAAGGGGGGGGGGTCAAAAATGCCCCAAATTGCCCAAATTTATTGCATTTTACACTCGCCACATCGAGTCAAATACAAAGGGGGGGCACGCACGCGCGGCTTGTTTAACATGTTTATTAAAAAAAAAATTATTCACAAACAATTGTTTGTGCCCATTTTTGTAAATATACATATTTAGGGTATACTAAATTTGACCAAACATTCACAAATTTTTTATATATATATATATATATATATATATATATATATATATATATATATATATATATATATATATATATTAAGGCAAGGAATATAGACGTTTGTGACATTTTTTGGAGGGGGTTGAATAAAATTGAAAAGTGTAAAAACGAGAGGGAAAGAAAAGAAATACATGAATATACTAAGCCTGTTTGGCCGAAGGGGTATCTCTTGGGACCGGCACCAATGTGGCAACATCGTTTGCTTTGGACGGCTGGGCGATCTTTGCCGGACTTTATGTGACGACGAGACGATATGTGACAACATGTGCAATGTCTCATCTTGTTATGGCCAGTGAGCAATCATCGTCTGACGATAGTCACTGTCGTCTGCTTCTTTGACTGGCTAGCCGGCTGTTTGGTCGGGACCATCGTGCTGCAAATCAAACATTATGTAATAATGGAACAAACCTTTTATATAAAAAATATGATTTATTGTATTTTGAAAAGAAACATCTCAGAGCGCGCGACAAACGCGTCTTCCTCGTTCGGATTTCAAACCAGTCTCTCAATTTTCAATCTCTTTACCAGAGAGAGAGAGAGAGAGAGAGAGAGAGAAGGGGGAAAGTGAGAAAGAAGGAGAGAGAGGGAATACAGCCGTCATCAGTGTTTCAACAAATCTCGGTGACAGGTTTTCTTTGACCTCTTGAACCTGGCTGGTGTCTCCAGCATTGTTGATATTTAGCTGACATCGGATTACACCGAATACCCCGATCAGTGAGCTGGCATTTTTAGTGCAGCGAATTCACTTTATTTGCAACTCAAGTCTGGCGCAAGGGTTACGAATATAACGGGAAGCACTTAGCTCCCCAAAAGATTACGCATTGTGCCACAAGCCGGCTTTCGTCCACACTCATCAGAGTAAATACGTGGAAATAATTCAAGCATTACGACTAAAAACTTTAAAAAGTAGAATGAAGACCAGTCACAAGTTTAGGAGAAAAGATGGGGTCACAAGTGGATCACATTGAGTCCTAGAAGCCACTCCTTTTGTTTACAAAGGGAAGGTTTGAATGATTTGATATATATAGCTTCCAGGACTTTAAGGTGGAATAACGAATGCGATCTACTTATGATGGAAAACCAGTCACTAGTGACTGGTTTTCCATCATAAGTAGATCGCATTCGGCGCTATTTATAAGATGGTCAGCAATAGCTGACCCGGATGTGTTGACTACATTATCTAAATTATTTAGTCGGCCCCGGCGTATTGCAGGGGGGGGGGGGGTGTTGTTTTATTCTGGATTCAAACTTTTGCATTGTACTTCCCACGTATACGGAATTTGTTTAGCAAATTTTATGCTTACCTGTGCGTCGGTGTTATCAGGCATCTAACCCTAGAATTGTTTTTTTTCTGCTCGACCTTTGTTAAAATCCGTTCATAAAGATGTTTTCCAACCACAACATATCAGTAATATTATTTATCAATTTAAATGTCGGTGCGATGCCGTATACGTGGGAAGGACAGTGCAAATGTTTGAATCCAGAATAAAACAACGCTCCTTCTAACATGCATGTTTATGCATTTTTTTTATAGTTTCATTTGAAAAATAATAATTTTTTTAATAGTTTCATTTGAAAAATAATAATTTTTTTCAGATTGGAATTCTTGTTTCTAATCGATTACTTGAATTTTTAGGTGGGCGTTCAGCATACTCAACAATGAATAGCGAAAGTAAAAAATATTCCTGGGCAACGCCTGGAAGGTCCAGCAAGGTAATAATTAACCTATTTCTAGCATATTTTCTTAGCCCAGTCTCCCTCTCTCTTTCTATCCCTCTCCCTCTCTCTTTCTATCCCTCTCCCTCTCTCTTTCTCTCTCTCTCTCTCTCTCTCTTTCACACACCCACTCTCAAATTCTCCTTATTTCTTTTCATCTCACCCGACACCTGGTCGCCTATTGACAATCAAAAACTATGATTCTTAGCGACACCAGACAGAGTTTGCATATTAAAATATCAGGTTCAACATTAAAATAAACACTTTTACGTCTTTAAAACTGTCACTTTTTATACTCTTTTACACAGAACCACAACAATCTCTTATTGGACCGGCTAATCTATTTTAGATGGCGTATTGCAGGGGGGGGGGTGTTGTTTCATTCTTGATTCAAACCTTTGCACTGTACTTCCCACGTATACGGCATCGCACCGACATCTAAATTGATAAATAATATTACTGACACTTTTCAGATTTCTCAAACATTGTATAAAAGATAAGTAAATCTTTGTGGTCTAGCATTCTTACAAGTTTTTATTTTATCATCATCATCATCATCATCATCATCATCATCATCATCATCATCATCATCATCATCATCATCATCATCATCACCACCACCACCACCACCACCACCATCATCATCATCATCATCATCATCATCATCATCATCATCATCATCATTATCATTATTATTATTATTATTATTATTATTATTATTATATTTTACGTTGAAAAGCAATAATTTGGATGAAAAAACGTGTCAACACTGAGTTGTGCAAAATGGCGCCTTCGGCCGGTTGAGTTTTCGCATGTCCGAACAGCAATTACGATCTGTATTTTTGAATACGTTTCATTTGACTGTCAATAACGCCGTAAGAACAAAGGCGAAGATGCGATGGGATTAAGATTACGCGGGGGGAAAAACGGGTTTCTGTGTTTTCATTCTCTTTCTTCTTGTTTTCTGACAACGTTTCGTGTAACTGACAATTATCCATTAGGCATGTTTGGCTTAAATGAGAATATTGAAAGTTCATGTTACACACACAGACACACACACACACAGACACACACACACACACACACACACACACACACACACACACAGACACACACACACAGACACACACACACACACACACGCACGCACACACACACACACACACACACACACAAGTGTTTGTGATCGGTCAAATTGATAACGTCGGAAACTATGAAATCAGCTATGTTGAGGATATGACATTATAAAAAAAAATTTTTAAGAATGACGATATCGATGAATACAAAATAAATAATAAAATCAGTTTGGCTAAGATCAAAATGTAGTATCTGTTCCGATGGATACTGCACCCCATAGACTGGTATTGTCTTGGCCTTCGGGGCTTGATTTACGCCGGCCTATGGGTCTGTCCTGTGCAGTTCTAGGAGGTCCACCCTCCCAGGCTTCGCCTCCCCTCTTTGGGGAGGAGTAAGTTTATTGCTTACTGCCTGAGGCGCCCCTACCGGGGAATGCCGACGGGGCTGCCCAGGCAGTTTTTAATGGCCAGAGTGCTCACCTCTCGGGCGCTGGCTTTTCAAACCCCACTTTCTCGACCCGACCTTGGGTCACATCTTACTTGTGGGAGTAAGATAAAACTGGCCTTGTGCCTAACTCCTGGAGAGGAGTAAATAAATACTTTTAAAGCATCGTTTAGTGAAAAATGTGAAATCAGATTGAAAGACCAGATCACGCAATGCGAGATATTTTCTTTTTCAAATAAATGAAACATTTATTTTTTTTATTTTAATCATATATATTTTTTTTTAATCTCTCGATCGGCGACGATGACGAAGAATTCTGATATCTCCCGATATTAATGTAGTGACAGTTTTAAAGAAGAAGGTATGTCAGGGGGGGGGGTCTTTTTTATGCTTCCAGTTTTGGGAGGTAGATGTTAGGAAAACAGAGTTTTATAGAAAATTTTTAAGAAAAACACAAACAAAATAATGAATTCAAAAGCATAAATTCACATAAGAGACATTTTATATGTTTAAAAATAGAAGTCTACATAGGAAAACATAGAATAATTGTTCATATTTGAGTGCCCTTGCACTTGCATTAGTTAAGATATCAAAGAAGCCTGAGTCGATAATTTAAGGGCTGTGAATTGTCCACGGGTCTGAAAAATCGTAATCAAAACCTCCTCACTCAATTAGATGAATTACATTTCATTGAAAGTTACTAAATAGAGTCAATCATCATTTGTTTTCATATTAGAAAGTTCAGTGAGAAATGTATGAAGTATTAAAATGGTTAAGTTTATAAACTTGTTTTCAATCAGCAGACGACATTGAAAGGCGATTCAAAAAGAGTGTGTGTGTGTGTGTGTGCGTGTGTGTGTGTGTGTTTGTGTGTGGGTGTGGGTGTGTGTGTGTGTGTGTGTGGGTGTGTGTGTGTGGGTGTGTGTGTGTGGGTGTGTGTGTGTGTGTTTATTTGAGCGAGTTGAGAATTGTAGCAAGAAATGGGGCGAGAAAAAACGGTGGTTAGCACTGTCCTGGAATTTTTGTCTCAACTGTTTATTGAAAGAAAAAATCTGGGTTTATATGGGGTCGAGGTGACTCTCAAAAAAAACAATTTCTATAAATTCAGAAAAAAATCCGCTGATTGGTTCAAAATATTATTATTTGTTTTTATTAATTCTGGCGGAGACGTGCGCGAAGCGGTGTGCGCAGAAACGAGTTTAAGCACTTTCATTTTCGGCACCTTAGGGTAAACTTTTAAAGAAGAAGGCATGTTATGCCGAAATATATGATTAAAATAAAAATTTTTAAAATATTTCATTTATTTGAAGAAAAAAAATTCTCGCATCGTGTAATCTGGTCTTTCAATCTTGTTTCATATGTTTTACTAAACGATGCTTTAAAAGTAGCCCAACTGGTTTCATTAAACAAACACACGCCAACGTATTGCTACACCTAATCGGATTTTAAAACTGTCACTCCATTACTATCGGGAGGAATCGGAATTATTCGTCGGCGTCGCCGATTGAGAGATATCAACAATAAAAAAAGAAGAAAAAAAAAAGTTTATACACTGGAGAAGGCCTGTTATGCCGAAGTATATGATTAAAATTTTTAAAAATAAACATTTCACTTATTTGAAGAAGAAAACATCTCGCATCGTGTAATCTGGTCTTTCAATCTGATTTCATAAAATAATTAATGTTTATTGACAACTCAAAACAACAAAATATAAAGAGTTCGTATAATACAAAAGCTCGACGAGTCCAAGAACGTTCTGGTGAAAGAGGAGTTGTTTTGTGTGCGAAGTGAAATTCAGTACACATGTGCGTTTCACCACCATCACTATCAGGGATTTTGATCACTCTTGGGGGAAGAACCCCTCCTTGGTTT